>JAZKJV010005640.1:0-523199 GCA_037367405.1 Ottelia alismoides
TAAAATTTTGGAAATTAATTTTATTTATTTATAAGGCTAAATAAATATAAAGGTGGGTGGTTTATTCACATGGTGAGTGATGTTTTTATCTTCTTTTTGATTTTTATATTTTTATCTTGATTTTGTATTTAGAAATATTTACAAATATTTACAAGCCAATTTGAGTCTATTTTTGTGAGGAAAATACTTTTATTTATTTACATAAATATTTACACACATGAGCCCCTATCTCCCTCTACTTTGGCTTTTATGCGGTCAGGCCCATGCTGAGCCCTCCCTTGGGTTAGGTTGCTCAATATTTATTCTAAATATTTCCCTCTTTTACTTTTTAATCTTTATTCTTTTATTTTTGCACAAAAACATGCTAATTATAGGTTTTTACACAATGCATGCTTTTGGTAATTATTTCTATTTACAACTATATACATGCATTTGCAAAGGTTTTTGTAGCTAAAATATAAGAATAAAGAGTGATGAATGAGTATTCATCAACCTCCAGGAGCTTGCTAAATGGGTTCATGGATTTCATTTTCTGAAACTAAGAATTCACTATATTAGAACATATAAATATTTATATATTCAATTACAAATCTTTGATTAAGGAATTTTAATCAAATTAGTCTTTCCTTTATAACTTTGAAAGTTAATTCTCTTAATTACTTTCAAAGCACGAGATATACTTACTACTATATCTCTAGCAAGATCTGGAATCTTCTCTTTATCTTTGTCACATCCCAATAATATGAGAACTTGCAACTAGGATAAAAAGAAGCGGGAACACATTCCGTCTTGCAAGTCCAACTTGAATTTCTCAATTCGATCTTCAACACCTGGGCCCACCACCCCTAAGGTGATGTTGATACATTGTCAATTGAACCAAATGTCAACAGGGATACAACTCACTATGCATAATCCCAATATGGCCACAATAATATGTGGACTCCATATTGGGGTCACTACACATGCGTCCTTACTCTTTCGAGAAGCGAAGAGCCTGATCCAGATGGATTGTATGCAGGAGCTGTCACTTTGGACACACATCTCCTATATACAATATCTGGCGACTGAACCCTTCCGCCTTGATGGGAGACCATGGATGTCACTTACGTGATCCTCCACCTCTTATTCAAATTTCAATTAATTATCATGAATCATGTTCATATAATTAATTCTTCTAAGGGAAATACACATCTATTCATAATAGAGTGTTTTTAATTGCATATAATAATTTTAATCACATTAAATCAATTATCACTCCAATTCAATAAACAAACTTGATTGTTACATGAAAAATTGGTAATATATCAAAGTATGTGTTAATTCAAATTTAATAATTAGAAAATACACCATGATTTCTCCAGCATTATCGAGTCCCTACCCGTTGTCTTGTCTAGTACCGACGGGAGTGGGACAGATCGCACACAATGCAACCTGCTACCCCAATGCTCCCTGACTAGACACCATATCCACCTCAGGAAAAGATAATGCCGAATTGATCATTGTGTAGTTGAGATGATCATCGATTTTTCTACCAAAATTATACCATATAGTAATAATCAAAACCATTTTGATTATAAGGATATTTGCTAGACAAATTCCCAAACATATTCAAGTAACATGTTTGTTGAAAGTGTATCAAGTAACCAATTGGTGATCTAGATAAAATATAATCATTTATTGCTTGAGGCAATGTCATTTAAGGGAACAATTATCATCTAATATTTCCTAAATATTTTCCATAATTCTTCAATGAAATTAACCATTAATTTCACAAGTTTCTTAAATGACAATCACAAGGTTTTTGATAAAATATGCAATTTCCAACAGTGACTCTCACTAACTAAAATTGGCATATCTCTTTCATTTTAAATCCAAATCATGTAAAATCAAATTCCAGAGTTTGATGATTTGATTTAAAACAGAAACCATATGATTAACACACATTTGTAGGCATTTTAAAACGTAATTAACTCCTTAATTACATCATTATTCACTATCCCCAAAACAGTGGATATATGGTCATTAAAAATGTCATAACTTGAGTTATCAGATTCCAAATCACGCAAACTCATATCCCACGATTTCCTTAATAATGGGGAACATTATACAAGTCGTAGTTTCTTGTTTAAACATTTTAAACAAGGCAAAAATTTATCACAAAATAGGGCTGTGAAAATTAAAATGCAATAAAAATTTTCACGAACCCTAACTAGCCCAAATCTTCCTTGATTTATGGATCGTATCCAGAACCTCAAACTAGGCTCTGATACCACTTGAAGGATATGGGATGATCCTCAAGCACATCATGGAAGCGTGATGATCTTATTGTATATGATCAAGAGCGACTAGTCGCACTAGTTGCTCTGTGCAACGGAATTTTAAAATTTTAAATGATGAAACCACATGATCCAAGAACAATTTTTGGATCGTTTCATCTAACTACATAAGATATATAGGAATACCTCTTGGAGCATGGTTGCGATCGGGACTCTAGGCGAAGAGACCTCCTGTCTCAAGTCTGATCCGTCAGAGGAGACGCTTGCGAGCGCGGGGATGAGTCGCTTGCTTCTCGCAATCCAAGTTGTTAATCCAAGCGATGGATGTCCAGATCTCATCTCACAAGATCAAACGCCTTCTTCACGAGCGTGACACACCAAAGAAGACGGTGATCCAAGAGTCATCGAAGCGGGCACGTCGATGAAGGCGACCTTCTCTTTATGAGAGTGGACGACCACTCAAAGAGAGAAGGGAGGGAGTATGCGTGAGGATGAGAGGGAGAGAGAGAGAGATGTTGTCGAGATTGCATAACTGAAGAGTAAAGGGTGCCTCTTCTTTTATAGGATTTTGGGAGTCCATGTATCTCAATCTATGATGGATGAGATTGATTTGTGTTTGTTTCAACGGTTAAGATGTTGTTGTAAAACCATAACAATAAATGATTTAATTTAAATTAATTTATATTGATAAATAAAAGAATTAATTTGAATTCAAATAACCTTTGAGTAGAAAAGAGATAATGAGGAGACTAACCTCTTTCCCTAAAAGAGTGGGGATGACTACTCTTCTCCACATGGAGAGTTGTAACTGTCCGCTTCTCTTGAGTGGAATGAGTCTATCTCCTCTAATTATCATGAAATCTCATTATCTCATGATATCTCCTTAAATTACAACAACTCTTGTTGCAAATATTTTTCATAAGAAATAATTCACAATTTTTTTTGTGAAAAATTTCAATCAAGCCATTGAAATTATGTGAATCACATTCACAATCCAAAACAAAATGTAATTATATTTTTCAATTGATCATTCAATGTGAATCCAATTCACATTAACAATTAATAAAAAAATATAAAACAAATAAAAATTCTCTCTCATATATTATAAATCACATTTATAATATACATGGATTAATGGGATAGTGCTATCCACGATATCCATATCCACAATAATTAGATCACGTTTAATTACATTGGATAATCATTCTCATGCATTCAGAAAATTTGAATCAAATTCACATTATTCATGATAATTAAATAACATTTAATTATCCATTTCTCAGTGCTTAGATAAAATTCAACTTTGGAATTATTCTTGAACTCATTCAAGAATAATGTGCATTCTCTGCAGATACTTGGAGATAAGGACAGGGAAATTGTATTGTTCCAGGTTTAGAAACTTGGATATTATGATCACATCTCAAAATCCAGATCTCACGGACCTCTCATAGATGCTTGATTTAATCAAGGCTGCAAATCTAATCTTCTCATTGCATTTGAATCTCATTCAGATCAACGTCCGACACTTGCACCAAGTTCAGATTACTACTCTACTGAGAGGAGTCACTAAAATCCGGACTTGTTTCATCCTTCCCTTGGAATGTAAGCATCATGGTTATATAATCATTTATGATCACATCACCCTCAGGTATTCCTAATACCTGTACATCCTGCATACTGGAAGACCTATGATGAACTTGAAGATATAGATCAATTTGACACTATCGTCTTCAGGGTTTCATCATCAAGTTTCTCAATCTTTGTCATTGGGATTTGGTATCGATCACAATCTTTCCAAAATAATATATCATACCTTCAAATTCTTGTCATTCTTCTAAAGCATGACGACCATGTATGGAATTTGATCGGTCCCAGTACCACATGAGTTTGCTCATGTCTTCTGGTTTAGAAGTGAACCTGTGTGATCCCTTTGAGAGATTGCATTTTACTTATTTGCTCTTTTATGCGCTCCAGCTTGCCGGTGTATAGACCTTGGTTAGGTCATCAACCAATTGGAATAGGTCTGCCAATTGTACATACTCAGACATATAGCAACACATCTGCCTCTGGTCAGAGGATGTGTGCCTATATCGTGACGGTATAAGATATAGAACATTGGTAATCTAGATCTCGTTAAGTCAACTCTTTGATTTAACCAATCTGACACCTCTGAATCTCTATTCCCATGTAGAGTAACTCCATCAAGAGGTTGGTCAGATATCAACCTATATGTGAAAGGATTGCCATCTCCTACTCAGGCTGGAGATCATCTCTTAACAATCATTTGACGGTGCTTGATGAGTCCTCAATCTAACTCCTTAGATATTCATCCAAACATCAGCCTCTATGATTCATTACTAAATCAAAAACTGTATGATTATTAAGATGGCCATGGTGCATAACCCTAAATGTACAGAGGGACCTTATAGTGCATTCATTCACTTAATCTCAGAAAGGGAGTGAACAAGAATCAATAACATTTATTGATAAATCAAACATTACAATAACATTTTTTGTTGGAATGGTTCGTCTCGAGCTCACATGGCTAATAGTAGTATAGGCTTTTATATACTCAGTACGAGTTATGTCTTCTCTTTTCTTTTTGATCTTTGAGGACATAGCTCAAGCTAAGTATAGGGGGGTCGTACGTACTCTGTATATAATTTTTCCATAACTCGTACTTTTATATTCTTAATGATACATATGGCAAAAATACTATATTCATTAACAATTCATTAAATCAATTAATAAAATGAAACATATTATTCCTCAAATTCTTTTTGTAAATATTGATTAATAAGTCACGGTAAAAACATTTTTGCAAAATGATTTTTAAAATGGTTTGACATGTTTGGAAAACTTTTTGTAAAATGTTTCAACCTTTATAGAAATATTTTTTATTTGTAAAATTTCTTTTCTTTATGTGAAATAAAATGTTTTCAAAACCTTTTTACAAATGCTTTTGAAAATGGTTACAAAAATATTTTGAAAAATATGTATATACTATTTGAAAAATCTTTGCGGAAAAATTGGAAAATAAAAACTTTGAAAAATCCAAAATAAATAGCAAACAACCTCGGATCAAAAAAGCTTCTTCATAGAAAATTGCTCGTCTCAATGAGATCTACAACTTTCATGAAGACACTAAAACAAAAATCGATCAATTGCATAAAGTGATATTTTTGGGGTATCCCATGTACAAAGAAAAATTTGATTTTTGGGTTTTATAATTTTTTTACCATTTTTTAAACTCGATAAAAAATCAGAAAAATAGGATAAAATCAAAAATAAATATTTACACAGTAATCTATTTTTTTGGATTTTTATTAAATAAGAAAAACAATAAATAAAATAAAACACGAAAAGACGAATTTTGTACAGATAGTTAGTGAAGACTTGGACTCAATTTGTTTCTTTGATTTCAAGCTCAGTTTGGATTTGGATTTTTTGCGCATTTTAATAAAAAATTATCAAAGAAAACAAATGAAAAATAAATAAACTAAAATAGGTTAATTATGTACATAAAATAATAGGTCAAAAACCATTAAAATACAAAATGTACAAAAGAGGCCCAAAACACAACTTTCACATATGAGCTCCGGTTCACTTGAACTTGGTCTTATTTTGAAGGTAATTGAATGTACATTAGTTCAAAAGTGAGTAGGATCAAAATGGACGCTAGATGAGGAAGATGTGAGAGTTTTAGTCTGAAAATCATTGAATTAGGGTTTGGATTTTTGGTCCACTTATTTGGGTTGATGATTTTATTTATTTTTCATTTATTCTTGTTAGTGATATGTACACAATGGAGGTGGTTTTGGGTCATTTGGAGTTAGCATGAATTAATTAAAATTCAAGGAAGTTAGGTCATTTACAGGTCAATTTTGGCTGGGATTTTTGGCTTCTTATTTTGTGCAAAAATGAGTGATAAAATGTAATTTTTATTAAAACATGCATGAATACTAATTATGCAGAATAAATGAAGAAATGCCAATGATTTTGAGGGATTTGAGCTTAATTAATTAGATTTAGAGTGATGAATCTGAGAGTCATCAGATCTCCTTTCTTATCTCAGTTACATCCCCATAATATGAGCACCTGTAACTTGGATAAAAAGGTGCGGGAACATATTCCACCTTGCAAGTCCAACTTGCATTCTCTATCCGGTCGTTAACAAATGGGCCCACCAATCACAAGGTGATGTTGACCCGTCGTTAATTGAACCAACCATCAATAGTATTAGAACTCGGTATGTGAATTCCAGTATCGCCCAAAAAATATGAGGACATATATTGGGATCACTATGCATACGACCTTACTCTTTCGAGAAGCAAAGAGCCCTATCCAGATGTGCTTGTATGCAGGAGTTTTCACTTCAGACAGGTGTCTCATACATACAATCCCTGGTGACGGAACCCTTCGCCTTTACGGGAGACCATGGATGTCACTTATGTAATCCTCCATATTATGTTCAAATTCTAATAATTATTATAAATCATATTCACTACATTTAATTCATACAAGGGAAATACAACTCTACTCATAATAGAGTGTTTTAATTTAAATTGGATTCCAATTAATGTGATCACATTAAATTAATGATCCAACTAATATCCAACAAACATTCTTTATTATTACTTGAAATATGGCATTATCTCAAATACGTATCATTAGAATTTTAATAATTATAAAAATATACCATGATCCCTTTAAACATTATCCCTTCCTTACCCGCTGTCATGGTCAGTATGGACATAAGTGGGACAGAATGCTCCCAGAGCAACCTGCTACCCTAACGCTCCTAGACTAGACACTATATCCACCTCAGGTAAGGATAATGCCAATTGATCACTTTGCACTTGTGATGATAGTTGGTCTTTCAACCGAAGTTATACCATATAATATTTATAAAACATTTTTTATTAATATCTTAAGGAGATTTGCAAAACAAATCCCCAATCCTTTCAAGCAACTTTGTTTGTTGGAATTGTTGTAACCAATTGTGATTTATTCATATCTAATCATGTTGGTTATGGTCAATGTCATTCAAGGAAATAATCATCATCTTTAAATATTTCACAAATATTCATCAATAATTATTTCAAGAAATGAGCCATTAATTCAATTGATATAATTGAATGACAATCACAAGGTTCATGATTGGGAAAGTAATATTCAGCAGTGAACCCTACTTACTAAAATTAGCATATCTCAATAATTTTAAATCCAAATCAAGCAAAATAAGTTTCCATAATTTGCTAATTTAATTTACAACAGAACATAAGTGAGTTGCATGCATGTCTAGGTGTCAAAATTGTAATTAGCTCTTTAATTACATTAAGATGCGCCATCCTCGAAACAATGGATACATGCTCATTAAAATGGTCATAACTTGAGTAATTTTATTCCAAATCATGCAAACTCAAATCCCACGGTTTCTTTATTTAGTAGGGATAATTATGCAAGTGAATGAAATGTGATAAAACATCACACAATAAAAAATGTCCAAGTCATCTTAGATTTATGGATTGTATCTGAAACCTCTGACCTTTGGTTGATACCACTTGAAGGATATGGTTAATCCTTGAGCACATCACAGAAGCATGAGTATCACATCATATGCAATCGAGAGAAACTAGTCCTACTAGTTGCCCGAGCCAGCGGAATTTAAAATTTTTCAACGATGAAACCACATGATCCAAGAACACTTGTCGGATTGTTTTATCTAAACCACAGACAAGTATTAGGTTTACCTCTGGAATCGTGGTTGCGATCTAGTCTCTAAAGAAAGAGACCTCCTATCTCAAGTCTTATCCAATGGAGGAGACGCTTGCGAGTACGCTGATGAGATGCGTGCTACTCACAGTCAATGTTGATAATCCAAGCGACGAATCTCCTGATCTCGTCTCATAAGATCTAACGTATTCTTTGTGAGCGAGGTGCACCGAAGGACACGGAGATCAAAGAGCATATAATACAACAACATAAAGATGATTCTGCGGCGATGGGGACTCTCTCTAGGGCTCCATGGTGGACGAACACAATGAGATAGAGAGAGAGAGTTGGCATGTAGAGAGAGAGAGAGAGAGAGGGAGATAGTTTAATTCCACTTGGAATTATGTGTGTAGTCGAAAGGCAAGGACTACCCTTCCTTTTATACTAGTTGGATGTATATGGATCTTAATCCATGTGCCCTCTTAATCCAACAGTTTAGATTAAGAGATTATTAATTAGTGGGCATGATTTGTTGCTACAAATTTACAACAACTAATTTAATTAAAATAAATTAATTATATATCTTTATCAAGATATAAATTAATTCATCTTAATTCAATTGTAATAAATTGATAATAAGGGAGGCAACCAACACCCTAAAAAGATGGTGGCCATCGCCCCTTTGACTTGGTCAAGGTGGACGACCACCTTGTTGTTGGTTTTGCCTTCCTTAATATATATATATATTTATTATATAGGATATAAGCAACAAATATTATTGCATTTATCTTCAAAAAAATAATTTCAAATTAAATTTGTGAAAACAACAATCATGCCATTGATAAATATGAATCATATTCATATTCCCAACATAATATGTAAATTATATTCATAATTAATTATTTATTGTGAATCCTACCCACAACAACATATAATTTGTAAATTCTAGTTACAACTAAATCTCTCCATCATATTATAATCATAATATCCGTGATTATTGTGGACATTGATATCCATATTAATCATATAGTTGATAAATAAATCATATTTAATCATCTTGAATCTCTATTCTCATGTGCTCAAATAACATGAATCACATTCTCATTATTCACTTGTTTGATAATTAAATCACATTTAATTATCTTAGACATCTCTCTTTACAATATGAATCAAATTCATATTATTCATGATAATTAAATCACATTTCATTATCCATTTCTCAATGCTTGGATACATTATCAACAATGAAATTATTCTTGAACGCTTTCAATAACAATGCGATTTGTCCGCAGATACTTGGAAATAAGGATAGCGTGATTGTATTGTTCCACGTTTAGTGACTTGGATATTGAGATCACATTCCAAATTCAGATCTTGCAGAACTCCTATAGATAATTAATTAAATCAACGTCGTAGATCCAATCTTATCATTATATCTGAGTCACATTAAGATCACCGTCCAACATTTGGAGTAAGATCAGATCATTTCTCTATGAGAGGAGTCACTAAAATCCAGAGCCATTTCATCACTCCCTCTGAATGTAGGAATCATGGTTATACAATTGTTTATAATCACATCACCCTCATGTATTCCTAAAACCTGTACATTCTGCATACTGGAAGACCAAGAGTAAACCCTAAATTTTAGATCTCTTTTAGATTGTCTCCTTCAGGGTTTTATCATTAAGTTTTGCATTTGAATTTCGGGATTTGGTATCGATCATATACTTTCCAAAAGCATATATCATACCCAGGTGTTGATCTTATACTCCAAAAGCATATATCAAACGTACAAATTCAGTCAAGCTTACAAAGCAAGACAACCATGCACAGAATTTGATCCTTCCTAATATCTCATGAGTGAGATCATGTCATCCGATTTAGTAAATGAACCTGTATGATCCCTTTGAGAGATCATGTTACTCATATGCCCTTGCATGCACACAAGCACATCCGTGTATAGACCTTGATTAAGTGATCAACCTATTGGTCTACCAAATGTACGCACTCAGACATATAGTAACACATCTATGTATAGTCAGAGGATGCATTCCTATATCGTGACAACATACAACATAGGTCCTTGGCTATCTAAATCTCTTAAGTTAACTCTTCGACCTAACTTATTTAACATCTCCAAAATTTATATTTCTATGCAGAGGACCTACATCAAGTGTTGGCTTAGATATCAACCATTAGAGAAAGGATTGCCATCTCCTTCTCAGGCTGGAGATCCTCTCTTAATAATCATTTGACGATGCTTGATGAGTCCTCAATCTAGCTCCTTACATATTCATCCATGCACCATTATTTATGTTTCAATAATTGAATAAACAACTGTATGATCATTAAGATGGACATCGTACATAACCCTAATTGTATTAAGGCACCAATTATGCAAATTAGTTATTCTTCATTTCAGATTAGGGGATGATATTTGCAATAACAATTATTGCATAATGGATCGTTGTGGGCTCTCTTGTCTAACAATTATATATGTATAAGTATACGTAATTTATCTATGTATTTGTTTAGATTTATTTATTTTTGCGTATTATTTATGGTTTTATTTTATTTTAATTATGTTCATATACTGTAAATAATATTTATGAAATTATAAAAATATAAACACGTGAAAAAAATAAAAATAAATAAAATGAATATTTTTCAAGTATATTGTACAGTAGGGGTTCAAAAGCTAACTTTTGCTTCTCAACTACAAATTGAATGACACATTAATTAAATATATAATAAAAAGTTATATACAATTAAAGGTAATTTTGATGAATGTTGAGTTCATATGGAGAAGATATGGGTCTTAGAAGTTTGGAATTTGACTTCTTATTCCGAGTGTTGAATGTACATTGATTATTATTTTATGTGAAATCAATTTTATATTTTTCTATATATTTTTGTCTACAACTTTCATGTACAAAATTTATTGATTTGAGGTATAAATAATAAAGTGTAAAATAGGCATCAACACTAAATTATGGAAGAATAAACAATTAGGGTTTTTATTATGTTTATTGGTCCTTATCGCCCCCTACTTTATTCCTTATTGACCCAGTCATCATGATGCATGGGTCTCGTGGTTCAGGGTCATAAAATAACTTTGGCATTTTATTTCCTTTTCTTTTCTTTATTTATTCTTTTATTTTGGTATTAAATAAAATATTACATAAAATATTTATATAAAAAATAATGATTGTTATTTTATATGAATTAATGCTATTTATATGCGTTCAACCAGGGATTAAAGGCCAAAATGAAAGAACAAAAGTTTTGAAATGGACATTCATCAATGAGGTAACAAATTAAGAAACTGCAGCTTCAGTTTATATTCAACTTCTGCATAGGCTGGACTCAACCAGTTATGGACTCTATATTGCCCAGGATTATATGTCGCTTAAATCTGTGCATTGACCCCCACATTAAAAGTGCCTATATGTGCTCTTAAAATGAGTTATTCTGCTTAAATGCCTCCTAACAAACAAGAACAATCTACATTAGGTCCTCATGCTCCACCTCCTAACTATTCTATCTCTATTGAGGCTAATATGAATCTTCTTCAAATCCTACGGAAAATAGAGGGGTTAGGTCAGAAGAAGTGAAAATGATCCTAGACTCATGAGGAACATGAATGCAGGGAGATCTATGGAGTAAAGTTCTACTAACCTTGGAAGACATGATCTTTAGAGAGTTCACAGAAAGGTTCGCAAAGTCCGAACAAAATTTTCCCCAATTATTCATCTTTGAAGTCAAGAGGAGTAGAATATGAATATGATTGAATCAAGGATATCTAAGTTCTGCAGTACACATGAATGTGTGCAATCAACTCGCACTATTCAAATGCAATTCAAACCCATGAATGATTTTGCTAACTTCACATGTGATGGCCATAACAACTTGTCAAATTTGTCTTGTCAATTTTAAGTTACTCATAGTCCAATCTTTCAAAACATTATACATAGGGAGTAACCTTACACTCAACGGTGCTACTATATGCTCTCAATCAATGAGGTGATCTTCCTCGACTATCAGGTTAAATATCATATCCCAAGAGAGACACAAATGCATAAACAACCAAAACATATTTCTATGTTCTGAGAAACCACTTGTAGCTATGACAATATGTGGGAGTCGAACTTGGATACTTATGGTAGAAGTCGAGGTATTTGGCCTCTAACCTTAGGGGATTCATCCTCATCCACTCTGTATGGGCGTAAGTACTTGTGTCCAATGAGGACTTTACTCTCCCATAGAACAAGATTTCTTTTATTCCAAGTTTAATGTTTGCTTGCCTTGCATCATTCAGTCTCGGTTTTAGAGTTTAGGTTATTGCTTGGATTAATGTGACCACATAAAAAAGCCTACATTCAGTCCCTTTTTCCTTCAACCATCCTTTGTAAAATAATAGAAAGAAATCTGAAAATGGAATGCAATTGTAAATCAATGATGCATTCACTCATTTAGAGATACTTATAAAACTTCCCAGCATTCTCTGTGTGGATGCTATACTGAATTTATAAAATCTACATTATATGATGCAAGATATAAAACCACATACAAACATGAGTTTTATTAGTGGGAAAGGAATCAATTATATATTTGGATAAATAGAAGGTATTATGGTATGTATATTAATGAATCTCCTAAGATATGTAAATGTTTTAAGATCAAAAAGTGTGGCCTAATTTGTATGAACTTGCACAAGGCAATTTGACCTAGATTTGTCTATTTCAATATGTATGCCTAAACCTAATCACTCTACTCAAGTTGAGGACCAATCTAGATACATTTGGAAATAAAAGAATAAATAAAGGCCATTTTATTACGTTCACGAGAACTCAATCGAGGACAATTGTAATAGGGCAATTAAATACCAATTATTGCAAATAACTACAACACCAATAAACACAACATAAATAATAACTATATAACTAGATGACTACTCTACTAAATGAAAATTGTTCTAGAATCTTTTCAATTCGAAATCCAAGCTCATAGCCTCCGTGTTACTTTAGTCTCCATCTATTTTGCAGGCTTTGTCACAAAACAATTAAGAATTAGATAGTCAAGAGACAAGAAGCTAGAAAATTAGTTGAAAAATAAATAAATAAACACACCAATAAAATAATAGAATAATGCAACAAATACTTAACCTAAATTGCATTAAAAATCAAAAAAATAAGTATTAAATCCTAAATAATTTAACTAATGTGGCATGTCCCAAGAAACGACGCCATCAGATGAGCTGTTAATTTGCTATCTTCAGAATCACTCATTGTAATACGACCAACTGATAGTATATTAGAACTGAGTGTAAAGATCGCTGTGAGGAGTACTCAGCTTAATTTTATCCAGGATAAGTTTATGGCCGAACACAAGGACATAAGAAACAAATTGATTAAATCTAGGAAATAAATATTAAATCAAGAGACTAAGTAGTGAACCTAGGTCAAGCAATGCATAAGAGGCAATGCATGATTTTTCATTAAAGATTTTTTATGCAAGTATATTAGGTGAAAGATTATTGGTAATACAATAAAAAAAATAAAATGCACAAAGACACAAAAGAACTCTTGATTCACACAATTAAATAACTTTTGAAATTAATAAATAAATAATTTAATGAATAATCCAATTATGAAGCTCCAATTGATCAATTGAGTCAATGTACCACTACTTAAACCCCTAATATGATAAACATCAAAATAATGCCTCAATTATTTTCTTTTGAGGAGATTTATTATCAAATAATTTATTCAAGGCTTATAATGAGATTAAAAAGCTTTATTGTAAATCACAATATTTTAATGAGCAACAATTGATAAAAAGATCAATTTAAGACTCAATAATAGATCTAGATAGACAAAATTTTCTCTAAGAAATTTTATATGTGAGTTACAACTGAAAAAATGAAATTAACTTCACCACATCAAAAAAAGATTATTTTTATTTAATTTGGATTCATGAATCTCAAGTTATTCAATAATAGTTGCAAGGGCATAAATGTAGTATAACATAATTAAAAATAAAAATTTTATCAACGACATGTGGCTGACAAGGACTAAAATGCAAATAACAAAACTTATTCGGATGTTTTTACGAGTTCACCTCACGCGAAGACTTATCTATAATTACAAGGACTCAAAGGGGTGTACATGTAATTTTTCCTCTCCATGTGTCTGATGGCACGTGACTGGAGGTTTAGGAGGCAACTGACGCTTGATGCTATATGGCATGCTACTATTGGCTCAACTGCTCTAGTTCTCAGGCTACGAAGCGATTCTTTGGATGCACTGATGTGACAACTTCATCACCATACGATGGACTCTGATGAAGACTGATCGTATGATACTTGCATCCTGCATTCTTCTATCTCTTTCTCTTGCGATAGAGTTCCAACAGAGCTCCGACTAAGTCTTCTAGTCTCATTCTCGCTCCTCTGCCTAATCTTAAGGTCGTTTATCCTTCTCAATGATGTCGTGAGGTTGATGTAGAACCAAGGAAGAAGAGGGGTTCTTGGGAGGGGCTCTATCGACAAAGCACCTCCGACAAAGAAGGTTGAGATCAGAGCCTGGTCGTTCTCTCCTATCATTGAAAAGTAAGAAATGCATGCATGGTGAGAAACCAAAAACCGCACAAGAGTGGTGGTTTTGGAATGGAAGCTCATCAAGAGAGAAGGATTAACGCTTTAGTTAGGTTCTCAGTCTTTGCAAGATAAATAAAAAATCGGCAAGGAAACGAACATGGAGAAGCGAAGGATGATCACAAGAGGGTATGTGTGAATGAGTAATGACCGACGATGGTAAAGATGATGTCAGAAGATGAAATACAGGCCTAACGTGTGTGAGAAATGATAGAGAAACTAAGAAGATAGAGATCAAAACCTTACTTGAGACAAGGATGATTTGAGAAGATGGTGGAAATGGTCCTGAGATTGAGCTTTAAGGGGGCTCCAATCATCGCTTAATATCCTTGGCTAAAGGATAGAGCTGGAGAAGCTTTGGCTATGGCTGCAGCACGAGGAAGAAGCTCATGGATCTCACCATCTTTGACCTCCATTGCAACACTCAAATTGCTGCCCTACCAGTCACTTAGAGGAGGAGGATGCTAGGTGATAATGCACACAAGTGGTGGATGGCAGTTTCAGACAACTGAGAATGGGTTTTGATGAGGAAGAGATGGAGGTTGGGCACAATCTAGGCAGTTGATTCAACCGCCTATAAGGATGTTAGGTGATAGCTATAGAGAAGTATGGTGGTTATGCGATGATGAGAGAAGTTAGGAGAAAGAAATGGTGTTGGACAGAGATGGTTTCCTCATATGAGGAGGCTAGTACCCATTGGTGAAGTTTAGTAGTTCGTAAGTTGATGAAGGAGTATGATGAAGGGGCGTGAGGTGAGAGAATCACAATGATTTTTGTCTCAAGTGATACTGGTTCTGATAGAATGTGAAAGATTTAAGTGAGATCGCATGATCAAGATGATCAGATGGTCCTAATCGAAAGCGGGAAGAATAAAAGGTCGGTTACGTGTCTCACTGAGAGTGAGCTACATGGCCCAACAAAATAATTCTAAAAATAGGAAAACAATGTAAAATAAATAAAAATTCGTTATATATGGCATTAGAAATTAGTTAGATATGAAATTAGAAAAAGTGTTCAACATGAAAGTTGTAGATCTTATTTAAATCTACAGCTTTCATGTACAACCTGAATACATCATATACACATACTATTTTTTGTATTTAATTTTAAGATAATAAAATGCCTGTTTTATTTTATATTATATAATATTTATATGTTATATTTATGAATAATGATAAAATCATTATGTATAATATTAAACTATTTTTTATTTGATTTTTAATATAAAAGACACACATAAAATATAGATCATGTAATATATTTATTTATATACAATAATTTGTGTTAATTAATTACAATAAGATAATTATTAATTTAAGTTAATTACTAATTAATGTTAAAGAAATAATTAATCTATAAGGATAATAAATTAATATTAAGATGATAAATCTATGGTTTATTAATGGTTGATGGCAACGATGGGGTTTTAAGGAGAGCGTTAGGATTTGTGTGAGAGAGACAAAGAGTGGTTGATGTGGAGAGAGATGGGGAGACAGAATCAATCATGATGGCATGGGGTGGGGAGGAGTGGCTATGGTCGAGGGATGGTGTCAGCCTCGCTTGGCCACGAATTCTAACAAGGAAGAAGCATATGGGTCGTTGGATTGGCCCTTGATCTAAGGGTGGACATGGCGACACATGGTGAAAAAATTAAAAAAAGAAAAGGGAAATAAAAAATAAAAATAAAAAGGTATAAATGTTATTTGTTGTTGAATGAAGTGGTATTTCATACAATGATCAAAAGTGAAGGCGACTAAGAGAGGTTAAGTAGGGGGCAAGTGGCGGCTCCAGGAGCAGCCACGTGTTGCTCCCCAAAATCAAAAATTTAAATGAAAGTTAAAATCAAAATAAAATATTAAATGATTTCTAATAAAATAGTTTCCTCCAGAAAGTTGTTCTACTCGATGAGATCTACAAATTTTGTAAAGGAAGCAAATCCAAAAGATCTAAGATGTACGTAGTGTATTTTTGGGGGTATTCAGTTTACATATAATACCAGGTTTTTTTACTTTGCATTTTTGTAGTTTTTTAATATGGAAAATTCTAAATAAAATATAAAATAAATATTTAGATATTAATATATTTTTTTGGTATTTTTAATAGTTAATAAAATAAAGAAATACAATAAATGGGACTTATGTACAAACTAGATTTATAGATTGGAAATGATTCATTTTCTTTGATTTTTTTAATGTTTTGAAATTGGATTTTTACACTTAATTACAACACAATAAAAAGAAAATAAATGAACAATAAATAAATATAAATTTTTATGTGAAATAGTTGACTTTGTTTCTTTTTTGTCTCAAAAGTAGGGTTTGGTTATATTTGACAAATATACAAGTTAGTACTTTTCTGGTGTTTTTCATTTATTTATGTTAGTAATATATACACAAATGAATTGAATTTATATGATTTGGAGTTATTATAAAATAAAAAATGGGGAAATTTAGTTCATTTACATGTGATTATTTACACACAATTTCTAGCTTCTTATTATTTTCATTATGAAAGATAAAAATAGATCTTATATACACATGCATGAATGCAAATAATGCACTATAATTTCCTTATTGCAATTAGTCCCTTGGAAACAAAGCTCTGTTTTAGCTTTTATAGCGATGAAATACATGCGCATCAACCCCCTATATTTAAACCTTTCTCATCTCTAAGCAATTAAAATCAATGCTTAAGTGAAATGAGATTGAGTTCCACACCAAGGTCATGAACAAAAGGTGAAAATAGAGCTCGATCTGACCTATGAATTAAAAGTATGGTAGAACTCCTTATGAGAGTCATGGTTTTAAAAGCAACAGTTTCTAAGTTATACAAGTTATCATCCAGGTTTAATTTAGTTGTCATCTTAGATCACCCCCCCAAAGAATACGATATGAACTTTGAATAACTATCTCTGGTGTGTCAGGGTTGTTAGCTCTTCGCATTCAAAATGCCAAACTATTGTGTAAACCTCCCTTCCAGTAGCTCATCCTCAAAGGCTAAGGTGATTCCTTCTATGTTCAAGTGCACTCTAGTTCACAATGAATATGATAGAATAAGTCTAGAAGAATGATAAAAGAATTATAGCATCACCAGTGTAGTCACATCACCTATGAAGCTTGGCTAGTTTAGACAAGTCTCCACTAAGATTTGCATGGTATATGAAATTTAGACCGTTGTGGTCAATGATCTACTTTTGACACTGGCTTCTTTTAATTTGAATTGTGTTTGCTCTGCATTGATATTTTTTTGCCACGATGGATATAGATTCTTTTTTCTGCCCATTTTTTGAAGTCTTAGAAAAAAATTGCGTTGACAATCCATTCCTAATTCGAAGCTTTATTGCAACCAGTACTCATGTTGTTAGATGTCCACGCTACCAAAAAAGAGGCCCACATAGTTTTCCAACATCACATATGAGTTGAGCTAAGTGTTTACTGCTAGATTGCATATTAGTTCATTATTCTAGAGTCATACTCAGAATGAGGTAACCGAGTTAGAAACTAAAAATCAAATTATAGATGTTGTCTTCTATAACAATTAAAACTTAGTCTTTGACATGAAGTTTCAAAAATCCTACTTCCTAATGATTGTTGAACAATGCTTTTCGGGGGTTTAAATTGATGAATTTGTCTGCAACGTCGTTGCAATCCTACTTCCTACTTCCTTGATTTTTGTATTTTTGATTTCATCGTTATTATGGAATTCTTAATTTTATAATTTTTATTTAAATTTTCTAATTTTGTATTTTTTCCATGCTTTTTTATTTTACATTTTTTATTTTAAAATAATGAAAATAAAAATGAATAAAATAAAAGTAAAAAAGAAAGAAATAAGCAACTTTTTGAATATTTATAAAATGGTAAAATACATTGAAAATTCGAATAAAGTTATTTATGGTTTTTTGACAATTTTTAATATTTTTACAATTTTTCATTTTTTTGAAATTATTAAAGCTTTTAAATAAAAAATAGAGAAAATGACAAACATAAATAAATGGGAATGTTTTTGAATTTTTAAAAAAGCAAATGAAATCAAAAAATTATTAAAAATATATAGAAAGAAAAAGGATTTTTTATATTTTCTAGAAAGGTATTTTATGATTTTTTTGGAATTTTCTATTAATTTATATGCATTTTTTTGAATGTTTTAGGATTTTTTTTGGTTTTTATGAGGAATATTGATGCATAAATGATTCTGGATTTAAGACTCAATAAAAATAAATCTTCAGGATTTTTTACGAAATTTTTTAGAAGGTTTTAATAATTTTTATTAGTTTTAAAAGCAAGAAGGAATTTTTATGAAGTTTCTAAATTTTTAAAATTAATAAAAATATTAAAAAAGAAAAATAAAAAAGTAAAGATGAAAGATCTAATTAACAAGAAGGTAGCATGATTTTGTGGAATCTTTAATGATGTTTTTCTATTTTTAATTTAATTTTTATCATGCAAAAAATGCAGATGCACAGGGGTATCGATGCAAATATTCATAGCTTATGTACTAAATGACAACACAATTAAAGAGTAAGGGATGAAACATGCAAAAAGTCCAAAAAGTGCGTGCACATGAATGTAAGCCTCGTTGGATTGGATTTATTTATAAATAAAATAGTTTTAGGGATTATATAATAAACCAAAACATGCAAGTACTTTATTGCAATTTCATAGGGTATCACGTGCAAGGCACACTTCATAGTTCAAGAAGGACCAATTAGTAAATAAAATAAATGTTAGGGTAAACAATGCAAATGTTTAATACATAGAATGCATGCATGAGTCCATACATGACATATTCGCAAAATAAATAAATGCAAGGTTCGGGTGAAATTATATCCTTATTATATGTGGAGAATAGAATGGTTGATGTGGATCTGCACTCCGATCGAACAGCTAGGATTGAATCTATGAATGGAAGGCCTCGATCTAATCTGGAAGTCTATCTCATGGTTCATCTTTGAGGTGGGAATCTAATTTGGAGCTGTGCTTCAAGATCGAACGAATTTATAGTTATCTGGACAAATTGTGAAGAAGATCTTCTATGATGATATTGGATCGTCCGATTCTCTCTCGTTCTTCAATGGATCTGCTTATAAGTGTCTGAGCACGTTCCAACAGCTCCCCTCTATCAATCTAGTGCTCCTCCGAGGGTCTATCACTGTCGATCATAAATCTGGAGGTCAGGATTAGCTGCAACTTGAAGTACTCCTCCATATCTCGCTACTCAGCTCTAGGAGATGTCCCTAACCCTACAAGTTACTACTTAGGCTCAGAGGATCTCCTTGGCTTGGTCAATATATGCAAACAACAGAAAATGGGAAGTGGATGGGGGCTCCAGTGGTTGATGATCAGAAGAGAAGTTGAATCACATATATAGATTGATATGGGGATGAGAAGATGGGATAAAGCTGAAGAAGGTGATGGTCGTCGTGTGTGGATGATCAAAGATACATGAATTTGATCAGAAAGCCTCTGATCTGTTAGATCGGAAGATGAATAGATGGATTTTATCTAAGTGTTTAACTAGAAATCAAAGAAAAATGAAATACAAATTTGAAAGGAAATTACCTAAGCTAGCAAAGGATGGGAAGGTGGGGAGGTTTGCCTCGATCTGATTCGTCAAGCAGAGAACTCGACGATCCCGACGGTGATCTGATAATCGTGGTAAATCTCACTCTTCACTCAATTTCTCGCACTCCAAATCGAGGAGCAGCTACCATGTCACAATAGCTCTCTCCAGAAGCTGATCTCGAGAAAATAATTGTGTAAAAATGGATCAAATCTTCAGCGAGGGAAGGTGATGGATTATTTATATGCACATGTCTGATGTAGGTTTGAAATCAAAATGCATGTAGATCAAGGCAAGTTGAGTGGATCTGGAGTGCTAGCGATGAAGAAGGGTGAATGGGCTAGAAATATGGAGAAGGAAGCAGGGACGATTAATGAATGTAGACACGTGGAGAATTAGGAGAAGAATAGGTTGTCGAGGTGGTTAGCGGAAATCATGGGAAGAGTAAACAGTTTACCCGAGTCAACGAACCCGTGCTAACCAATAAGGAGGCTCGTCGAAGAGGATAGAATATGCAAAACAACATAATAGAAAAGAAAATAAGAAATAAATCAAAATAAAATATAAAATGAATTTAAAAAATTAAATAATGTAACTAAAATGGTAAGGATTTAATATAGTTAATTTATGCGTTTTTTAAATAATAAATTAGGTATATACACTGGTTATAGAAAACAAAAGGTATGTATACCTATATATACATTTTTTTATTTCTAATTAATTATTTATACAAATATATATATACATATATATAAAGGGTAAAATGGAGCTGCCCCTAGGGAGTAGCCAACTTGGCTACTCCCACCCCTATTTTTCCCTCATTTTTTTATTTTTTTGGAAAATAAAAATTTGTATGTTCATCATTATATCCCTCCCACATTCTATTAAAATTTCGTCAGAAACAGAGACTCCTAAGCCCTCCATCCAGACGTCATTTTTTTAACGGTCGCAGGATTTTTTAAATCAATCATGTTTGGATGGAGGCCGTAGGAGTCTCTGTTTCTGACGAAATTTTAATAGAATGTGAGAGGGATATAATGATGAATATATAAATTTTTATTTTCTAAAAAAATAAAAAATGAGAGGAAAATAGGTGTGGGAGTAGCCAAGTTGGCTACTCCCTGGGGGCGGCCCCATTTACCTCATATATAAATTATTAATCTAAAAAATTTTACAAGGGTTTTAATGGTATTTTTGTTATGTTTTTTAGAATTATTTTATTAGGTTAGTGGCACGTCTACAATATTTACGGAATTTTATTTTTGGTAATTTTAAGTTTATGATTTTTATTTGTATTTTATATAAGTCAAATAAAATATTCAATTAATTAAATATACAATATATATAAATATGCTTAGGAAAATAAGTAAATCAATAATGTATATAGTATACATAAGTATAATATACAATAGTACTACAATTAGCTATTATTCACACCTTAACTCTTATTATTATGAAACGATCTCCATTTGAAAGATTATTTAATTTGGAGTACAATGAATGTGAGTTGATGAATTTTCTTATTTTTCTTATTTTCTAATTTCTTCAATGGTCCACGTGGTCCCAACCCTTCTTGTTATCATGCCTTATCTCCAGTCGTTGTATCAAAAGATCCAACGACCACACTTCTTCTTCAACCTACCGCCTCCACGCTCTCAAAGAGACGTGACAAGTCGAACCTCTATCTTTACCTAATTTCCTTGCTAACTCCAGTATCCATCATCACAAATTTCCAAATCCATTCTCTTCGCGTAACCTCCTTCTTCAACACGCTAACCCAATCCTCCCCTAACCCTAATTTATCCATACACCAGTGGTGGTTGAAACCATCACCTGGAGGCATAACTTCCACCGACCACTCCTCCTCAGTCCCCCTTCTCCGCCTCCATCAACCGCCACCCGTCACTTTGTGACCAAACCCGAGCATCCACCTTCCACTAATTACAGTCATAGGTAGAGAGAGTGACACAACGACGATGTTCTGGTCCAGCAAGATCCACGCCAGCTACTGATGAATCTCCCTTTCATCACCTTTATTCTATCATTTTGTCCTTAAAACCCCCAACAAATGTATGTAAATAGCATTAATTTGTTTATAAAAGCATTCATGATTTATTATATTAAGTGTATATAAAATAAGGTTTTTAATGCTAAAATTATAGAATAAAGAGAAGAAAAGAAAAAGGAATAAAATATTGCAAATATTTTATGACCCGAACCCCGAGACCAAGGCCAGCATGGAATTGGTCGACAAGGAATAAAGTAGGGGAAGATAAGGGCCAAGAGTACAATAAATACCTCATTCATTCATTTATGCATTTTTGACACCTACTTTGTATTTAATTATTTATTCATCAAATAAAAATATTTTGTACATGAAAGTTGTAGATATTAATGTGAATAAAATTACGAAATTGAGTTTGTACAAAAATGATACACAGTGTACATTTTATATACAGAATAAAAAGTCAGAATCTCAACTTCACAGACCCATATCTTGAAAATGAAAATTAAAATCACCCAAAATCACTTTAATTGTATATAGCTTTCCAAGAACTATTTAATAAAACTGGTTTCATAATTTTTGGAGTTCATCTGTGAAAGTTAGGTTTTTGGCCCTCATAGTATATAGTATTGATTAAAATATTGATTCTATTCATTATTTATTATTTCCATAAATTGATAATTTTAGAATCTTGTAAATAATATATATATTACACATACATATTGAAATTAGAATAAAACCAAAAAGAATTTGTAAAATAAAATAAGTCTATGCAATACATAGGCAAAATACCTATGCTATCTATATGTATATAAATAAAAAGGGATTTAATTCTTTTATTCTTTATTCATCTAATTTTGAAAATACTGTAAATATTACATATACTTTATTAAAAATACAAATCCAAAATAAAAACCAAGAAAATACATTAAATAAATAAAGTGTATATAAAATATTGGTAAAATACCTATAAGTATACCTACATATTACATATACCTATTTATTTAAAAATGTAAATAAACTTATAAAAATTGAATAAAAATATATTTATACTAACATAAATAAGTTATAATTTTTATAAAATAAAAAAATTAAATAATAAAAAAAATAAACAATTAAAAAATAAATACATATAAATATACCTATAAATACATTATTAAAATAAACCTATAATAAAATACATCAAAAAATTAAATAAAAATCATAAATAAATACTACATTATTTAATAAACATTTTTTATTTTATAAGCAAAAAATAATAAATTCATTTATTAGGTTAAAAAAATAAGTCAAATTCGGGCTGATATGGACCAATCAGAGGCCAGAGAATGTTGACCTCCGGTCAACTCCCCCTGCACCTCTGACTCCCGTCAGAACTGTCCAATCCCCCTTATTCTTGCATTTTTCCCGCCCGATCTGTTGCTCCATTGACAACCATCACTTCACGAGATTTATGCCCCGTTCATTGTACATTCACGCCGCTCATTTAGATTGCCTGTACATAGCCTAGATTCTCCGATATTTGCCGATCAAATAAGGGCGCCAACCTTGTTTATAAATAACCCCATCTCCCTCCTTCACCATTTTGGCCATTTCCCTAGCCCTAGAGCCACAGCCTTCGGCCAAGAGTGCATCCTGGTGACAGCTGGAGGTCCCCTGAAGGTCGTGGAGGCTCGCGGAGGAAGGAGATGCGCCCACGGCGGAGCTCCGGCATCCGTCCTGCTCCTTGGAGTTCTCCAGGTATAAGAGCTGCGCATTTACGTTTCTTAGGTAGATTTTTATTCCTGCATTTCATTCATGCACTTTATTTAGCATTTAGATTGTTAGTGTAGCCTAGGTTAGTTAAATCGAAGTTCGCCGGAGCTCTGGTCCGGTGACTTTTCCACCATGCCCTCCACTGTTTCCCGACTCACTTTCACCTTCATTCTGTTCCCCACCGCTTTCTCCACCTCCAGGCCACCTAAACCCATCCAGATCTGCCCTAGATCTGCGAATCGAAGCTCCTCCACCGCCTTCCGCTGGAGCTTCGCCGCCCATTGTCATCCCCTTGCTTCCAGCTTCAGACCCCGGGTCGAGGAGAGAGACCTCGAGCCCCTCTACCTTTCTGTGCAGGTTAGGCATGCTAAAATGGGCCAGGAGACGAATCACAAGCGGGCGGAGGTACCTGGAGCCGCGTTTCTTCATAGAGCTCACAGTGGTGCTCCAGTGTACCTCGGCCTGATCCGACACCTCCAGACGAGGGAGGCACCTGCCAGGAAGGGTTTGAGATTCTCAGAAGCGACAAGGACCGTCGGGGAGGAGAGATCTCGCCGGGAGAAACTCGCCAGCGGCGAGTTCTCCCCCTGTTCTCCCAGCACCTCTCCTCGACGTTGGATGAAGAACGAGACCCTAGTTGGAATCCCAGCCGTCCGATGGAGCGAAGCTTCAGCCGTCAGATCTCCCATGAGATCTAATCCAAAACGCTCATCAGTGAAGCGACATCGGCAGACGTGGAGGCGACGCGTGGCAAGTGGACGAAGCTCAATCGTCGGATCCAGCGCCTCTGGGGGTAAGTTTCACTTATACCCCCGCTTTTTGTAGTATTTAATTTTTAATATTCTAAAATAAATGTCACGTTGTAAATAAATTGTAAACTTTGCAGTGGGACCCCTGTAGTTTTTATAATTACTACTTGGTCCCTCCGCGCCTCACGTGCAGTCCCACGTGAGGCACGTGAATTTTGCATGGTAGCCCTAGCGTGATTTGTAAATTGTAGTTTAGTTCCTAACATTTAAATAAATATTTATTATGTTGGTATTTTTGCACAAAGTCCCCTGTATTTATTTTATTTGCAAAAATGCCCCTACTAGGCTGTTTAATTTTTATGTCTTTTATCTATTTATTAAAAATATCTATGTAGCTCCTAAAAATCCACAAAAATTAGGTTAGATGCTTCATGTAGTGTACCTTCACGCACGTGTCCATTCTGCATTTTTTGCATTTAACCTAATTATTAAAAATGAAAAAGGATCCCCTTTTTATATTGTTTAAATTAGAAAATACAAAAAAAATTATAAAATGTTTTTGAAAAATTACAAAAAATTATATATAGCATATTTATATATATATATATTGAGTCTAGAAATTGAAAAACCCTAAAAACAAGAAAAAGAAAAATAAAAAAATCAGAAAGCTCAAAAATCCAACAAAAAAATATAAAAACACTTAAAAAATCTCAAAAATATATTTTCTCTTCTAGAATTATCTCTATATTATTATTAACGTATTAAAATTAATTTGGGTAATTTTTGAACTTATTTTATATTTTTTTAAAAAAACCCAAATTATGTTCGGCCTAGTTAATTTGTTCATATTGAGGACATTTTTGAAATTCAAAATACATAAAAATTAGAAAAAATCCAGAAAAACAACAAAAAAAATATAAAAATATAAAAAGCCAAAAAATATTATATCTACATATTATAGGTATTAATATATACATACATACCTATATATTATTTTATCTCTCTCTCCTCATATATATATATATATCTCTTTATATATATATATATATCTATATTATATAATTAAAAATATAAAAAGAAAATAAAAATAATGTATAAAATATAAAAACAAAATAAAAATTATAAAAACAAAAATAAAAAAAATATATATAAAGTTAAAAACCCACAAAAACAATAAGAATTGGATATGATCATTGAATTGAATAATTGTACAACCAAGTTCACCACATCACCATTCGCCTCCCAGTGTTCGACCTCTACTTGTGCTTACACCTATACACACTTGCATGTAGAGTTATAATAAATTTTAACTCCACATTTTTGATATTCATTGCATACATTTATTGTGGGTTAATTGTTGATTGATTAGGGATTTTGTCTGAGGTCAACTCAGCGGCTGTCGATCCGCCTTGTGGAAAGACATGACCTTAGCAAAATCCCTTTCATCAAATGGCGTCGTTGCCGGGGAGGCAACGACTTTTGTATGAATTTTGTGTGGTTTTTAATTCATTTATTTAATTCTTTTCTCATGTCCATTATATATTTATTTATTTGACTTCTTATTTTTATTGACATTATTCGATTAACTGTTCTGACCCATCTTCTTTCTTTGTCTTTGATGCGAGGGACCGCCTAGCAAAGGAGGACCTTCTAGGAGGACCTATGCACCCAAGCAAGGCGGAGTTGGCCCTTCTACGCCAGCCAACAGGAGAGAGCATCAAAAGCAGATGAAGGAGAAATTTTGGACGGCAGTCTCACTTTTGCATTTTATTTTAATATGTATATTTATGTGAGAGAGTGACACTTGAATTGTAATAATACATGACTCTCACAGGTACACTCCGATTCCCGAGGTCCAGTGTCCGAGGGATTGTTCCTTGGGGGCCTCGACGGTTTTGACGCTTTTCCGCTTTTATTTTATTTTTATTATTTTGTGTGAATGAGCCCTTAGCCATAGGAGTTGCTTGCTCATAGAGTTAGGTCCACACACCCTAATATATTTGCATGTACCTATAGTTCGCTTTGGACCTAGATCAAATTCTAAACAGTCGCCTCGCCATCTTCGAGCCTACGTGCCGCGAGCTCACCCTGCCAAGCGCTTCTCCTGAACTCGATGTGTCGAGAGGAGGAGGGGTGAGACTAGACCGGACTCTTGGCTTAAAGATCGGCGAGCAACTTGTGGTGCTTCACGATAATAGCAATTTCTGAACCTAGGGCGATTTCTTCGGCTTGCATTTGCATATAGCATAGGTTTCAAATTCTGTTATGCATCCCGCATGGAGAGAGCTGGAGGCACTGTAAGTCTTCTTACTTAGCATGCATTATCGATTTCCGACTTGCATGGCTTTTCCGATCTTCTCTCTCTATTTTTACCAACCTAGGATGCTTAATGAAAATTGGAACCTCGATAGGAACGTGCATTGAAAATACCCAAAAAAAAGTGAAAACCTAAATAAAATAGGGATTGTTAACTCTATTGGATCTAAAAATAAGACGTAATGGATTCCTTGTCTTGGGGAGTGCAACCCCCTCATTGTATGCGTTTTAAATTGCTCACGTACACACTAAGGAGTAGAGCCCAAATCCCATCAAGCCTCCTAAGTGTTTGTACAACTTTGTGATTCTCACCTCACTCTAAAATTGAAAAGATAAATGACCGTCACCTGACGGTCTTCACTGTGTTGAGTAGGGGAATTGGGGGTTTTCCTTGTGTCTTGATTGTGACTTGGAGTCCATTGTGCTTTTCTTTCATTATTAGAGTAGTAGGTCCCATCGTGTGAGTCATGCATTTTTCATCTTTGAGTCTCTCTACCTCTCTTATACATATCTCTCCTCATCTGCATTGAGTCGTGATATTGGCGCTTGAGCTCAATCATTTCTTCGCCAAGTCCATTCGTTCCCGACATCTTCTTCATCACCTTCCTCGTATCCATCGTACCATCCCCATCTTCTCAGGTTCAAGGGGAGCATGCTCTTCGGACCACCATTTTGACGGTGTTCCCGCCTTGTGTGGAACACTCAATCTTGTCTATATCCCGATCTTCTCGCTTGCCCTCCTCGTCCCCTCTGTATCACATTTCTTTCAGCCGTGATATTGGCACGTAAGCTCAATCAGCATCTCCACTCTAGTATGTTACCCTTCTGATCTACCTACCTTGTGTACCCCGTATCATTTTTCGATTACCCGGGAATGTTGTGCACATCGAGGAGGCCCACATCGAGGATTCCATGATTACCTTGATTATCTGTGTAAGATGGGCCAATGATGTTGAGGATGCTGAAAATGATTAGGTGGATTTGACTTTGGATACATGCATACGAGCTTATTGAGGATTTTTGATGATGCATGATCATTAGATGTGATTCTTTATTGAGAATTTAGATCTCGCACACCGGATTGAGGATGTCATACGATGCAATGATTTGGTGATGATTTCATGAGTATTGATTGATCTATCTTTCTTGAGGTTCCAGCCATCTTGGTTTTGAGGATTGACTGCTTATTTTGATATGGACTGCCTGATAAAGGTGTGTGGATCCTGCATGATCTCTCATCTTCCTGATTAAACCCTCCTTGATCTCCTGACTCTTTGATCCACCTATGGCATTTTGAGGATTCCCGATAATATTGTGCCATCTCAGCCAGATTGGATTGACCCGAGGGATGTTTTGTGATTGACCCGATGATTCTCTCCCTCACATGATCTTATGCCCTCCGAATGATTGAATGATTGAATGCTTTTGAGGACCGGAGATGACTTGCCAGCATTCCCTTGACCTACATTGATATAGCTTGCATTCCTCCCCGAGGACTATTTGCGGGAGAATGCGACAATTTCTAGGACTACGGTTTCGTCCACTGCTTGGGTCGCCATTGTGATGGGACTCGGAACCGAGTCAGATGATATGCTTGATTGGCCTCCCCCTCTGATTGTGTACCCGACCTGTCAGTACACGAGGCCAATAGACAGACTTCTCTCCTTGACAGTCCTCGCAAGGACGAGCCTCGATTCTCTAGTTATTCATTGCCCAGTTCATAGCTCTCCGAGGGTTATCTGCGAGAGGATATGACACATTATAGCTTTCTTGGTCTCATCTGTTGTTAGACGGTCTGCCATCTTTCGAGATCACATTATCTGTGGATCCGTTTGATGGATCCGGCTCCTTTGAGCCTTCTCTCTCCTTGATGACCCTCACAAGGATGAGATGTACTCTGATTATTCACTGTGTAGCGCACATAACTTCCCGAGGACTACCTGCGGAAGGATGTGAGACTTTCTTCACGATCGGCTTCACTCACTTTGGGTGCCTCCATTTGTTGGGGCACGGTGCTGATTCATCTGATATGGGCAGTCAGTCTCCCTATATGATTAGGTGCCCGATCTTTTGGGGCATGAGACCGACTTGATCAGACTCCTTTGAGTCCGCTCTCGTTGACGGTCCTCGTAAGGATGAGCTCTTTTCTGATTATTCCTTGACTAGATCGTAGCTCCCCGAGGGTTATCTGCGGGAGACTACAACATTTTTCCTATCTGATTGGTCTTCTGTTGGTAGCCGATTTGTCAACTACTGAGACCACTATGTGGGTCCGTCTGATGGACCCGGCTCCTTCGAGCCCTTCTCTCTCCTTGACGATCCTCGCAAGGTAGAGACACATTCTGACTATTCTTTGCCTAGATTGCATTACTCCCCGAGAACTATCTGCGGGAGCATGCAACACTCTCTTTACGCTCAGTTCCCCCTGCTGACTGTGTCTCCGATCTACGGAACACGGAATCGAGTCGTTTGATATATATGATTTTGGTACCATCCTGAAGTGCCTATCCGATCTGCGGATCATGGCACCCATCTGATAAGACTCCTTTGAGTCTGCTCGCCTTGACGGTCCTCGCAAGGTTGAGCTCGTGATATCAGTTATTTCCATGCTTAGCTGGCAGCACGTTCCTCGAGGGTTATCTACGGGATTCTGCCACACTTTTTTGATTTATCGGTCTCTTCTGCGGGTAGTCGATATGTCGCCTAGCGAGACCGTACCTGATGATCCATCTGATGGATCCCTGACGCCTTTGCGTCCGCTCGCCCTGACGATCCTCGCAAGGTCGAGTCTCTTTCTGCTTACTCGATGATTAGCATGTACCACTCTCTAAGGGTTATCTGCGGGAGGGTACATCACTTTGTAGGTATTCGGTTTCATTTCTGGTGTCTCCTGTCTGTTGGAGCACGAAACCAAGTCTTCTGAGTAGTGTACTTGGTCCTCTCTCTGATTGTGTATCCGATCTGCGGATCACTGGACCGAGTCTTCTGATTGGTATGATCCCTAGCTCCTTTGAGCTTTCTCACCTTGACGACCCTCGCAGGGTTGAGCCATGTCCTGCGGTATTTGGTGTGTACTTATGATTTTCCTACCTCACGATCATCGAATACCATGGTGTCTCCTATTCTCTATCTTCCATATCTTTCTGAGACTCTGATTGACCGGAGGACTCTGCATTGTTCCTTCTTCCTCCCGGTCTTACTATATCGGCTCTGTTCCATCATGCCAACCTTATGAGCCGATTGACTGCTTCATGCTACCGGACCCGATATCTGTACTTTTGATATTTCTTACTCCGGTAGCCGACACCCACATGACTGTATATCAGGGTGTCTTTTCACCTTCTGACTGTGTCCTCGTTCTCACATGGAGACGACGACGAGAGTACGGTATTCACTTGTCAGATACCATCCTGTACTCCACCAGTTTTTCACCGCTTGTATATATGTGTGCTTTTTTCATTCTTTCTCCCGTATGTTTTAGTGTGCCCCAGATCTATCGCCATATCTTTGTGTCTACACTTAGGACGTACCTTGTCCTAAGTATAGGGGGGTAGACATCGCGTTGTTCTCTCCTTGTTCAGTTTTGTCACTCCTGTTGTTGCCTATACTTAGGGATATCTCACCCTAAGTATAGGGGGAGTGATGCGTATATTCTCCATGATCATTTCATCAGTCTGTATATATCTATCTTTTCTTCTTTTCTTCTTTTCCTTTTCATATTTCTTTATCTAAATAAAAGGTGTCTCCCCTTTTTGTCAGTTTCCTGTACTTAGGACGTACTTTCTCCTAAGTATAGGGGGGGTGCACCCCTGATTTGTTCATCTGTTTATTCCCACCCTTGACCCTCCCTGATTTGTGTACAGTCTGCTATACATAGGATTACTTGATCCTAAGTATAGGGGGGACGGTCAACTTCTATTTCCTTCATCTCTTATTCGTATATTCTTTAGACTTGTCTATACTCAGTACGAGTTATGTCTTCTCTTTCTCTTTTCCGATCTATGAGGACATAGCTCAAGCTAAGTATAGGTGGGTCGTATATACTTTGCATATACTTTAGACATAACTCGTACTTTCTTATTCTTTTAATAATATGGCTAATAATTCTTTAAAATTCATTAAAAAAACCTTAATAAAAAGATGTCATTATTCCTCAGATTCTTTTTCTATATACTGATTAATAAATTAGGTTAAAATGATTTTTGCAAAATGATTTGAAAAATGGTGTGAACTGTTAGAAAAACTTTTTGTGAAGTATTTTCAACCTTTGTAAAAATATTTTGATTGCAAAAATTCTTCTATTTGTGTGAAATAAAGGATTTGAAAATCTATCTACAAATGGTTTTGAAAACATTTTCTAAAAATATTTTGAAAAATGTATATATAGTGTTTGCAAAATCTTTACAAAATGGCTTTCAAATATTTGTAAATATTTGCAAAAATTATTTTGACTATAGTTTTCAAAATGTTTTCTAAATAAATTTGAGGCATAAAAGCATCTTAATAAATAAAATAAAATACAATGAAAAAAATAAAATACATAAAATTCTTTATTAATTGTATATACACCTAAATAAATCACTTTGTTAAAACCTGTAAATTCTTTAAAATTCTTTATGTCCTGTAAAATAAAGCGGCACGCCTGTGTAAATAGCTGTATATATTTATACTTTGGATGCCAAAATTCTTTCACTGTGTAAAAATTTCTCTCTTTGTTTTCAAATTCTTTGAAAAATTGCATTATTCTTTGCATATTTGTAAATAGCATTTGCATAGCATTTATATTCTTTCATTGAGCTTGATGATTGAACTAGTCCACTAAAGTCGAAGATTGGAGCTTGGTTGGACCTTATCGTACCTAATTGCACTGGAACCTTATGGGAACTAGGTTTAAGGTACTTCAGGTCTAGTCAGACTTAATTCTTTAAGAAATCAAGGCTAGGTTCAAGTCACCTCAGTGGACTAACTAGAACTTTTCAAAACACACGTATGACTCTTGTCGGCCATGACCTAACTTGGACACTTGCACCTTTCACTTGGCTCAACTCAGTTGGAGTGGTGAGGGGGTTAGATTTGCCAGTCTGAGATGCACACGGGTGGAAACAACCCCAACCTGGTCCAGTAGCCATGAGGTCTAACGACAGGAGAGTGTGGGTTGCAATAATGCTTCAAAAGAGGGATAGTCTTCTGTCTCAAGAGGAAAAATTCCTTATGTAAATGCTGCTGTAAATAGTATGTTGAAAAAAAATCTCCAAAAAAGTGGACATGCTTGAAAATAAAATAAAGTTCCTACCGGAGAATGTATATATGTTGTATAGAAAATAAGCAAGCTTGAGCATCAAAGTTATACCATGTGAGCCTGCAGCTGGATGACTTGACTACACTGGTCTTGCATCCCAGGATAGGTGGCTACACTGGCTACCATCCATTCTCTTCTCTACATCCTCCTCTTGAGTTGGATGCCACTTGAACTTAGAAGGGAATACCCTGCTCCTCGAGGAAAGAGCTGTTGGATTGGGGAATCATTGGGTTGTCAGTATGGAGAAGCTAGTCTCTTTGTCATTTCAGTTGGGGAGAGCCACTATCACTTACACTGTACAAGTCAGCTTCATAGTCATAAGGGTTTGTGTATGATGTAGGCTAGTTCTGACTTGGCTATTGAGGTAATTTGAACCGAGTTCTTTGACTCTCGAAGGCTGCTGTGTTTTAAATTTGGTTCCCAATTAGGTTCCACACACATTTTTACACCAAGGTCTAAACTGAGATCCAAACTTTGATTTTGTACAGATGAGTTTAATCATCATGATCAATTTAATTTATTCTTTTTATTCTTTATTTTTGCTTTTTCTTTTCTTCTTATTCTTTATTCTTTTTGAACTTATTGCATAAGTATTTGCTAGGGACTACCAAAGGCAAGTATAGGGGGGTGATGAATCTCCCTTTCATCACCTTTATTCTATCATTTTGGCCTTAAAAACCCCAACAAGTGCATGTAAATAGCATTATTTTGTCTATAAAAGCATTCATGATTTATTGTATTAAGTGTATATAAAATAAGGTTTTTAATGCCAAAATTATAGAATAAAGATAAGAAAAGAAAAAGGAATAAAATATTGCAAATATTTTATGACCCGAACCCCGAGACCAAGGCCAGCATGGAATTGGTCGACAAGGAATAAAGTAGGGGGATATAAGGGCCAAGAGTACAATATACCTCATTCATTCATTTATGCATTTTTGACACCTACTTTGTATTTAATTATTTAATCATCAAATAAAAATATTTTGTACATGAAAGTTGTAGATAATAATGTGAATAAAATTACAAAATTGAGTTTGTACAAAAATGATACACAGTGTACATTTTATACATAGAATAAAAAGCCAGAATCTCAACTTCGCAGACCCATATCTTGCAAATGAAAACTCAAAATCACCCAAAATTACCTTTAATTGTATATAGCTTTCCAGAACTATTTAATAAAATTGGTTTCATAATTTTTGGAGTTCATCTGTGAAAGTTAGGTTTTTGGCCCTCATTGTATATAGTATTGATTAAAATATTCATTCTATTTATTATTTATTATTTCCATAAATTGATAATTTTAGAATCTTGTAAATAATATATATATATATATATTACGCTACATATTGAAATTAAAATAAAACCAAAAAGAATTTGTAAAATAAAATAAGTCTATGCAATACATAGGTAAAATACCTATGCTATCTATATGTATATAAATAAAAAGGGATTTAATTCTTTTATTCTTTATTCATCTATATTTTTAGAATATTGTAAATATTACATGTAATTTATTAAAAATACAAATCCAAAATAAAAACCAAGAAAATACATTAAATAAATAAAGTGTATATAAAATATTGGTAAAATACCTATAAGTATACCTACATATTACATATACCTATTTATTTAAAAATATAAATAAACTTATAAAAATTGAATAAAAATATATTTGTACTCACAAAAATAAGTTAAATTTTATAAAATAAAAAATAAAATAATAAAATAAAAATAAACAAAATAAAAATAAATACATATAAATATACCTATAAATACATTATTTAAATAAACCTATAATAAAATACATCAAAATATTAAATAAAAATCATAAATAAATACTACATTATTTAATAAACATTTTTTAATTTATAAGCAAAAAATAATAAATTCATTTATTAGGTTAAAAAAATAAGTCAAATTCGGGTTGATATAGACCAATCAGAGGCCAGGGAATGTTGACCTCCGGTCAACTCCCCCTGCACCTCTGACTCCCGTCAGAACTGTCCAATCCCCCTTATTCTTGCATTTTTCCCGCCCGATCTGTTGCTCCATTGACAACCATCACTTCACGAGATTTATGCCCCGTTCATTGTATATTCACGCCGCTCATTTAGATTGCCTGTACATAGCCTAGATTCTCCGATATTTGCCGATCAAATAAGGGCGCCAACCTTGTTTATAAATAACCCCATCTCCCTCCTTCGCCATTTTGGCCATTTCCCTAGCCCTAGAGCCCCAGCCTTCGGCCAAGAGTACATCCAGGTGACATCTGGAGGTCCCCTGAAGGTCGTGGAGGCTCGCAGAGGAAAAAGATGCGCCCACGGCGGAGCTCCAACATCCATCCTGCTCCCCGGAGTTCTCCAGGTATAAGAGCTGTGCATTTACGTTTCTTAGGTAGATTTTTATTCCTGCATTTCATTCATGCACTTTTTTTTAGCATTTAGATTGTTAGTGTATCCTAGGTTAGTTAAATCGAAGTTCGCCGGAGCTCTGCTCCGGCGACTTCTCCACTGTGCCCTCGACTGTTTCCCGACTCACTTTCACCTTCATTTTGTTCCCCACTGCCTTCTCCGCCTCCAGGCCACCTAAACCCAACCAGATCTGCCCTAGATCTGCGAATCGAAGCTCCTCAACGCCTTCCACCGGAGCTTCGCCGCCCATTATCATCCCCTTGCTTCCAGCTTCAGACCCCGGGTCGAGGAGAGAGACCTCGAGCCCCTCTACCTTTCTGTGTAGGTTAGGCGCGCTGAAATGGTCCAGGAGACGAATCACAAGCGGGTGGAGGTACCTGGAGCCGCGTTTCTTCATCGAGCTCACCGTGGCGCTCTAGTGTACCTCGGCCTGATCCGACACCTCCAGACGAGAGAGGCACCTGCCAGGAAGGGTTTGAGACCCTCAAAAGTGACAAGGACCGTCGGGGAGGAGAGATCTTGCCAGGAGAAACTCGCCAGCGGCGAGTTCTTCCCCTATTCTTCTAGCACCTCTCCTCGCCATTGGATGAAGAACGAGACCCCAGTTGGAATCCCAGCCGTTTGATGGAGCGTAGCTTCAACCGTCAGATCTCCCAAGAGATCTAATCCACAGCGCTCATCCGCGAAGCGGCATCGGCAGACGTGGAGGCGACGCGTGGCAAGTGGACGAAGCTCAATCGTCGGATCCATCGCCTCTAGGGGTAATTTTCACTTATACCCCCGCTTTTTGTTGTATTTAATTTTTAATATTGTAAATTAAATGTCACGTTGTAAATAAATTGTAAACTTTGTAGTAGGACCCCTGTAGTTTTTATAATTACTATTTAGTCCCTCCGTGCCTCACGTGCAGTCCCACGTGAGGCGCGTGAATTTTGCATGGTAGCCCTTGCGTGTTTTGTAAATTGTAATTTAGTTCCTAAAATTTAAATAAATATTTATTCTGTTGGTATTTTTGCACAAAGGCCCCTGTATTTATTTTATTTGCAAGAATAACCCTGCTAGACTGTTTAATTTTTATGTCTTTTATCTATTTATTAAAAATACCTATGTAGCTCATAAAAGTACACAAAAATTAGGTTAGATGCTTCATGTAGTGTACCTTCGTGCCACGTATCCATTCTGCATTTTTTGCATTTAACCTAATTATTAAAAATGAAAAAGTATCCCCTTTTGTTCTGTTTAAATTAGAAAATACAAAAAAAGTTATAAAATGTTTTTGAAAAATTATAAAAAAATTATATATAGTATATTTATCTATATATTGAGTACATAAATTGAAAAATCCTAAAAACAAGAAAAAGAAAAAGAAAAAAATCAGAAAGCTCCAAAATCCAACAAAAAATAGAAATACCCTTAAAAAATCCCAAAAATATATTTTTCTCTTCTAGAATTACCTATATATTATTATTAATGTATTAAAATTAATTTGGGTAATTTTTTAACTTATTTTATATTTTAAAAAAACCCAAATTATGTTCGGCATAGTTGATTGGTTCATATTGAGGACATTTTTGAAATTCAAAATACATAAAAATTAGAAAAATTCACGAAAAAATAACAAAAAAATATAAAAAATTAAAAAGCCAAAAAATATTATATCTATATATTTTAGATATTAATATATACATACATACATATATATTATATTATCTCTCTCTCCTCTTATATATATCTCTCTTTATATATATCTATATTATATAATAAAAAATATAAAAAGAAAATAAAAAAATGTATAAAATATAAAAACAAAATAAAAATTATAAAAACAAAAATATAAAAAAATAAAATAAAATTAAAAGCCCACAAAAACAATAAGAATTGGACATGATCATTGAATTGAATAATTGTACAACCAAGTTCACCACATCACCATTCGCCTCCCAGTGTTCGACCTCTACTTGTGCTTACACCTATACACACTTGCTTGTAGAGTTATAATAAATTTTAACTCCACATTTTTTATATTCATTGCATACATTTATTGTGGGTTAATTGTTGATTGATTAGGGATTCTGTCTGAGGTCAACTCAGCGACTGTCGATCCGCCTTGTGGAAAGACACGACCTTGGCAAAGTCCCTTTCATCAGCTACGATGTGCTGCAGAACAACATTAGGAATCTGCTCGAGCATCTTCAATTTGCCATCAAAGTCAAGTGATGACGACAAAGCTTTAAGCTTTGTATTTCATCCCAAATTCATCATGACTTCTTTCTGGCATGATATTGAATTCTTAAATCGAGTCATCTATTGAGTAGTAAAAGCATGCATCGTAAAACATGATCCAATAATCATGGAGATATTCTACTTCATCATCTATTTAGTAAGTAATGTAAGTTATTGTAGATTAAAATAATATCAAACTTGATGGAATAACTCTTTAATAGTATAATTAAGAAGATGAGTATATGTATGCGTTTTATTTCCATACAAATGATGCATTAGCTATAACTATACAATTATTGAGAAGCACTTAAATTCTTATGTGGTATGGTCGAAAATATGGAAACCACTATGATCATGGATTGTAGGAACATAGAATGATTAAGTGTGTAGACATGCAAAATGATAAAAGAAATTGCATGTATCAAACTATTAATGAACAAGGGCTGCTACTACCTTATACACAAATTAAACTTACTTAAGCCTAAAATGTATGCTCATGCTGAACACTTCACTCGTCAACCCTTTAACCACTCTTTTTCAGACAATGGATCCAATTTCATAAACGAGTCACTACCACCCTTCCATTCTACCTAATTTTGTAAAGGAAAATAATATCGTTATGATCAATGGTAATTGTAGATATTGGTTTAACATATAATGATAGTGAGAATCCCAAGTGACCTTCTTGTAACAACTTATAATCACACAACAAACTCAATGTTCCATCAAGTCGATAGCTTTCTTTTTTATTATTATCAATCCATGGATGTATTTCACCATGATCGGGTAGATGGAGTATGGCGTCGTAGGGGATTGGGCATGCGCCCTTGGGCCCCGGATAGATGCCATGAAGGCCGGGACCCCAAAAAACGAGTTGGGAGATGCGTTGCACCTAGCAACCCGATAGCATCCAGAGTCGCTCGATAGAGTGGGCAGGTGGCACAGTTGACGTTGTCGATTTTGTACTTATACACGATACTTAGACTCATAGTAGAACTGGGAGTGACCGCATCAAATTATATTTCGAGTAATATTATTGTAAGAGGTGTTCTGCAATGTGGTGAAGTTGGAGAAATTGGAATTATGATCTTTTTCATGTTTTAGTTGAACTAATGTCTTTGAAGGTTTGCTCAAGATGACAAATAAGTCCGCGCATAGCTGAGCCCTACGAGTCGCAAACTTGCATGTGATAAAATAATACAAAATGATTCATGTTTGGATATCAATAATTTTAATTGTATACCTTTGTGAACTCTAGTCAACGGGCGGAAATATCAAAATCAACGTTGTAGTTCTCAAATGATGATTAAATTAATAAATAAAATTTTAGTGATCATGTAACTCTCTCTAAATTAGAATAGTTTGATATTTTCCAGTTTCTATATTTTATGTAAATATCATTATATAGAGTTACGTATACATGCTTTTCTTACACCTACATTAGTTATTATAGTGTTGTCTCGTTACTGGGCAATTGTGCATAACGTTACCCTCATGTGAACCCATCCATCATCACTCTATCAATCTTTCATCTGAGAACTCACATACATTCGCAATCGATCACTAATCAATGCATGAACCTCATTTGCATCTATCCACTTCTCCATGGTTGTTTTCACCCCATTTCCTTCTTCTATATACAAGGAAGAAGAATCCACTAGGGCGCGACTCCATCGCTCCAAGAAGCCCTCCACTTAACTCTATTTCGATGCAAATGGCTTCTTTGTTGCTTTGGCTATTATTCTAACTCTACCGGTGTTTATTGAAAAAATTATGTGCTTCACCATTCCTTAACTACATGGCCAACAACCGACCAGCATTCCATTTATCCAGAACTCCTTAACATTTCCTTAGAGCGTCAATTCCTTCACGGAACTATTACGAAGGTTTACAGAACTTCTAAGTGCTAAAGGTGATGTTAGATAGAGTCCCTCGAGTCGATCAAATTAGTTGAGATAGATCGAGATGTTAGATAGAGTTCTTCTAAGTGCTAAAGGTGGATAAGAGGGTCAGGAGATGGAGGATGGATCACTCAATAAGATGAGTGAAATCATGTGGGTTCCGGGCACCGTTTCTTCTGAAGCACATATAAAGATAGTACATCAAACGTCTGAAACAAGACGTGTAGAACCGAATAAGAGATCGCCTTGTCATAGCTCATGGGATCATCATCAAGTCATCGGGAGTCAATCACATCTTCTGTTCGGTGTGCGATATAAATTATCCTCAATAAAGAATCACACCTTGTAATCGTCCCAAAATTAGAATCCTCAATAATATCTATGCACATATTGATGCCAGATCTACCAGAAATGGCACATCAATCTCAACATCCTTAATCTGCCCGGCTTACTGAAATAATCACTGTAATCCATAAACCTTGATGCGGGCCTCATCTATACGCATGACACTCCTAGGTGAAAGAAGAGATAATACTGAAGGGGATGAGGAGGGCAGGAAAGATGTGGTGGAACAAAGACAAATTTGTGGCTCAAGGAGGGAGTCTCCTTGCACTGGACAATATATAGGGTGATATGGGTAAGGAGAAAGCCGCAAAATCCGGTAAAGGTGATGAAGATCAAGACCTGATATCATGATTCAGATAAAGAAAATAAATAATATGGACAAGGGATGCGAGATGGACTCGATAAAAAGAAGAACTCAGATAAAGAAAACTCAAAGAATGATAAATGTGAATGGACCCCAAAGTCAATCAATGTACAAAGCAGACCCCATGTTCACCTACTCAACACAATGAAGACTGAGATGGTGGTCTTCTATCATTTCATTTTTAGAGTTAGGTGATTTTCAACAAAGTTTCACAAGCATGAAGGTAGGCTTGGGATCGGCGCACTAATCCTTAGTGTTTATGTGAGAAAAAATGCATAAACAATGAGTGGTTTTCTCGCACCAAATAAATGAATCCATTGCGTTTATTTTGAAAGTCTAATAGAATTAGCAGTCCTGCTTTTATTTAGGTTATAACCTTTTTTTGTTATTTTTCAGTGCACGTGCCTAACGAGTTTCCAATTCCATTTAGCATCCAAGGTGAACAGAATCATAGAGAGAATGTCGGAAAATCCAAGCAACTCAGAAATCGATGATGCATGCAAAATCAGAAGACTTACAGTGTTTCTCATTTCTCTCCATGTGAGATGCATAACAGAATTAAAACCTACACTATATGCAAATGAAAAAGATGAAATCGCCCTAACTTAGAATATACTCTTAGCGTAAAGCACCAGATGTTAATTATTTAAAAAAGAAATCAAGGTCCGGTCTTCGATGCCACTCTGTGCCCGCTACAACGTGTCCTACACGTGATGTGTGCGACCTCTCTCGGCATGATGTCTCAAATCCAAATAATTAACCATTACAATTTGACTAAGATCAAAAGCAAAGCTATAGGTACATGCAAATATATTAGGGCTTTGGACCTTAATCTATTGAGCAAGCAAATCCTAAGCTATGGCTCATACACACAAAATAAATAAAACAAAAATCGAAAAAAAATACGATAAAAACACGCAAAACACAATGAGGCACCCAAGGGAACAATCCCTCAGACAGTAGACCTTGTGAAGTAGAAGTGTCTAGGAGAGTCTGAATTATTACATATTAAGCATTTCTATCTCTCACTTTAATTACAAAGTAAAATAAAATAAATTGAAATGAAAATGTGAGAAATTTGACCTAAAAAATCCTTCATGTCCTAAAAAATTCTTCATGTCCTCCTTTGTAGCTCTCTCTTGTCGGCTAAGTCAGAAAGCCAACTCTACCTTGCTTAGGTGCGTAGGTCCACCTAAGAAGTCCTCCCTCGCATGGCGGTCCCTTGCAACAATGTCAAAAAAGAATGAGAATAAAGTAGGATATAAATAAATAAATTACAAAAAAGAAATAAATGGCAGAAATAGATAAGAAAGCATGAACAAATAAATAATCCCAATCTATGTGGCATTGCTCCCCAGCAACGAAGCCATTTGATGACCGAGATCCTGCGAGGGTCTAGAGTATTCTACACATTGTGAGACCACAATGTCGCTGAAGCGACCGCTCACGAAATCTCGATCGATCAACAATCAAGCCACAATAAGAATCAAGCTATAAATAAAAAAATGAGGAGTTAAAAATGATTATAACTCTACAACAAATATGTATAGATTTAAGCATGTATACATATCGAACTCAGGGAGCAAATGTTAGATGGGGGCAATGAAGCTCAAAAATAAGTTCTTTTCTCTTGTCCAATTTTTCTTATTTTTGTGAATTTTTAATTTAATTTTTTTATTTTAGTTCAGTTTTTATATTTTTTTTGTTTTTAACTTTATCTTTTTATATATGTTCTTTTTATATTTTTAATTTCTTTTTCTTTTTATAAAATATATATAACAATATATATGAATATATATATATAATATAGGATAATAAAGATATAAATGTAAGTAAAAATAAAAGAAAAATTTAATATTAAATATTTTTGTGTTTTAACTATTTTTATTTGTTTTGTAAATTTTTAGTGAATTTTTCTAATTTTTATATATTTTTAAATTCAAAATTACCCCAAAACAAGGATTAATTAAATAAACTAATATGGAATGGAAATCAAAAATAGAAACTGGAGTCCAAAATTTTTCAAATCAGTTTTATATATAGATAATAATATAGAGAAAATTCTAAAAATAAGATATATTTATGGAATTTTTAAGAATTTTTTAGTTTTTTATAAGTGTTCTTGGGGTTTTTCAATTTTTAAGAGTTTTGTTTTTCTATTTTTAGTGATTTTTGGATTATAGTTATTACATGATAAAGTAGACAACATATAATTTTTTTGGAATTTTTAAAATGTTTTTATATTTTTTGGGTATTTCATAATCTAGAAAAAACAAAAATGTGCTCATTTTGATTTTTAATAAATGGTTAAAATGCCTGAAAATGCAAAATAAAATTGGGACATCAAAATACAAGTTAACGAGCATCTAACCCTATTTTTACATGATTTTAGGATCACAGATAGTATTTCATTAAATGCAATCCACGTGCCGAAATTTATAAATTAGCAAATGCATATTTGTAATAAAAATAAAGTTCTTGTTTCATATGCAAATGTGCCAAAAGTATACAACATATTTTTAAATTTATTGAACTATTTTACAATTTACGAAAATTGCTAGGGGTTACATGCAATTTCACCACCTCACATGGGACGACACATGAGGCGATGTGGAATGGACCTAGAAGCAAGTACTAATAAGTACAAGGACCTCAAATGCAAAATTCCCATTTTACATAAACTACACTTTTCATTTACTTGACTTATTAAGAAATATATAAAAGAATGGGGCTAATAGTGAAATTTACCCCATAAGGCACAGATTTAACGGTCAATAGACGACACTTGTGCCATATGTCTGTCCTCGCTTCACAATACTGGTTCGACCTTAAAAAGATGAGATTAGATCAGCCTAGGTGATCTGATAGACCCAGCTCGCTACATCCAATGTCTCTTGGATGATCTGGAGGTCGTGGAAGATCGGAGAGTAGAGACGAAGCCTCGATGAACAAGGAAGAACTCCTCCGTCCCCGAGCTCCGATCAAGTGGCACGCATGCTCCCGACCTCCTTGTACGCTGCAAAAGGCTAAAAAAAGGTGCCTGGCGGTCTCGTCTATTAGTAGTGGGGCTCAACAAGGACTGAGGATCGTCGTAGCTCTCTAGTAGGGTTGCGGAAGATGAAGACCCCTAGTATCTCAGACGAGGAGCAAAAATGCCCTGAGTGCGAACATGGTCTTCAGACCTACACATAACAAGCGGGGTCTAGGGTAAAATTCCTCAACTTGTTAAATGGAGAAATGGTGGCATAGGGTGTCATATGGGAGATCCCTGATGGAGGTTGTTAGAAGAGGATATGAGATCCAGCTCCAAGAAGGAGACAATTGAATGGAAGGTGGAGTATCATGAAGAAATGTCAGGGGAAGAGAATGATGGTGGAAGTGCGTCGAAGACGGTGGTTTGAGGTGGTGAAAGGTCGGCTAGAGCTCGAGAGCTCTAGTGAGGGTCGCTTAATTAACTTAGGATACATCAACCATTAAAATGATGAACTAAATGCAAGAAATGAAAGACAGAATTAAAACTTACCTAAAAATATAAAAGCTCAACTCTTATACCCAGTCATTGGATAGGGAGTAGGGCGGTCGGAGTGGTCCGCTGTGGGTTCACCTCCATCCTCCTTCCACCGTCGTAGACCTCAGGGGTTCTCCTCATGTCACGAGGATGCTCTCTTGACCAAAGCTATGGGGTATTAGGGTTCTGACGAAGACCAGAGAAGGGGAGGAAGGTTGACAGCTATTATTTAAAGACAAGTGCGCACCCTTATTGATGGGTAGATTGGAAAGACTCGATGCTATGTTCAAGGAATCAAAAGCATGGGCGTAGACCATCGGAGAGGGATCATAATTGTTGAAGGGCTCGAGGATGATGGAGCAGTAGAGCGGTGAGGGAAATTGCGAGAAAGAGGGTCGCTCGAGGTTCTGACAAAGGCCAGAAGAAGGGATGGAGAGTTTGACTGGCGGTCAATGAAAAGCGACCCCATTGGTCCACGTAGTATGCTAAAAGATAAAACAATGCCTTTATTCACAAATTAAATAACTAAAAATAGTAAATGATTTTATTAATTTTATGTAGTATTTTAATGTGATTTTAGTTTTTTTGATGTTGTTTGTTACAAGCTATTTTTTAAGGGTGTATTTATAGGTATATTAATATATGTTTTTGGATATTTTATTTTATTTTTTATTTTATTATTTTATTATTTTATTTTATATATTTATAACTTATTTTTAGTTACACAAATATATTTTTATATAATTTTTATGAGTTTATTTGTATATTTAAATAAATAGGGGTATAAATTAAATATGTATAGTTATTGTATATTTAACTATGTATCTTGTACATTCTTTTATTTGGATGTATTTTCTTGAGCTTTATTTTATCTTTATATTTTTTATAGAATATAGATAATATTTAAAAGGGTATAAAAGAATAAAAGATAAATAATGAAAGGAATGGATTTCATTTTTATTGATTTACAAGCATTAGCATAGGTATTTTACCTAAGTTTTTATATAGACTTATTTTATTTTGTGTTTTTTTTGGTTTTATTTGGGTTTTAATATGTTCATAAGTTCTAAATAATTATTTCAAATTATAAAAATATAAATTTGTGTAGATAATAAAGAATAAATAAAATGGATATTTTACTCTGTTATACCATACAATAGGGGTCCAAAACCTAACTTTCACACCGTAACTCTAAAAAATATGAAATCACATTTATTTAATAGTTAATTAAAAGTTATATACAATTAGAGTGATTTTTATACATTTTGAGTTTTTATTTAGAAGATATGGGTCTGTGAAGTTAATACTAAGGACTTTTTGTGTATAAGATGAACACTGTATATTATTTTTGTGCAAACTCAATTTTATTTTTTTCTCTATATTATAATCTACAACTATCATGTATTAAGTTATTTTTTTTTTGAAGAATAACTAAAAAAGAATAAAATAGGTGTCAAAAATGAATTATTAATGAATAAATAAATGTGACTTTGATTGTATTTTTGGCCTTTATCTCCCCCTGCTTTAATTCTTATCGACCAACTCAATTCTTGACTTGGTCTCAGGGTTTAGGGTTATAAAATACCTTTGGTAGTTTATTCTTTTTCTTTTCTTCTCTTTATTCAAAAGTTTTGGCATTAAAAACAATCTTATTTACGCAAAAAATGCAACAAATAATGAATGCTATTTTGTTCAATTAATGTTATTTACATGCATTAGCTAGGGTTTTTAAGGCCAAAAAGGTAGAATAAAATTGATGAAATGGAGATCGATCAATAATCCAATTTGATAATAAGTTTATGAAGAAGTATAATGGTGACTTCAAAGATGTTATAATATCGATTAAGTGATAAGATTACAGAGTGGACTTTATAGTCCTTGAAATGTATGTCCTCAATCATTGGAGGGATTCACAAATCATCCTTGGGCAGCTTTTCCTTCGGACCTCTCGATCTTCCTTTTATTATCATAGTGGGATGATGAAGTTCCGTTCTTGTAGTGGAGAAGTGGAACTTAGGATGAAGCAGATGAAATGGCAACAACCTGACTAAGAATCATGCACCGAATTCTCTTCATCATCTGAAGTAGATTATAGAGTCATTTACACAGTTGGGGTATGGAAATCGAGCTCGATAGGACTCAGCGAGTCCCTATCATTTGGAGAGGATAATGTACATGATGTAGTTTGTGAGGTGTTGCCAGAGTTTTTGTGGTTCGGATCATCTATCTATTCCTTTGATGAGTTAGAGATCCTTGCAGATTTGTCAGTTCCTACTTTCAAGGAACAATAAAAGGATTTAGATTTTGAATCGGATGTGGATTTCATCGAATTATCGTGTTTCTTTGGCGATCCGACTCTATGTTCAATACAGTTGGTGGCTAACACTACAGAGTTAGCAAAACCTTCATACAACATGGAACCAGATTCAATGACAGTTCAACCAGATTTGATTGATTATACTTCTTTCCAAGAGCTGAAGCTGCTACTTCCTACACTTAAATGTTCTTTTCTAGTGGGACCAATTAATAGATTCTCTATCGTTATTAGTTCTAAGGTGATTGTACAACAAGAGTCTAGGCTACTAAATGTGTTAGAGAAGAACCACAAGGCTATATGATGGACAATGTCGAATCTCGTGGGTATTAACCCTGCTCTTTGCTCACACCTTATTTATGTTGAGGACAATGCTAAATCGTCCAATGAATTCTATAGGAGACTGAGTCCAACTCTATGGGAATTAGTTAATAAAGTGATTCATAAATGGTATGGAGTAGGTGGCCCCTCTACATGTCGTCTCAAAAAAGTCGAGAGTTCAAATGGTCACCAACGAAGAGGGAGTAGAGATTGCACCATGAGTACCCATGTCGTGGCACGTTTGTGTTGATTACAGACATCTGAATGTTGCGACTAAGAAGGATCACATTCCCCTACGTTTTATTGACCAAGAAACTAGCAAGGAAGGAGTTCTTCTACTTTCATTATGGGTACATGATGACTCTCCATTTCATTACTTTTATTATTTCATTTTGGCCATAATTCCCAAGTTAAATGCATGTATATGTCATTAGTTAGTCAAAATAAACATTATGTAGTTTGTACAAATTACTATATAAAATATTGTATATTTATTATATTTAATTCTAAAATAAAAGAATAAAAAAAGAAAATAAAAAGAAATGAAACACCATAGATGTTGATTGACCCTAAACCTTGAGACCATGTCATAACGATGACTTGGTCGACAAGGAATAAAGCAGGGGGACATTGGGCAAACAAATTGCAAAAAATGTACATAAAAACCCCAATATTTAATTCATCTAAAATTAAATTTTGGGACCTATTTTGAACTTTATTATTTACACCATAAAACCTTCAACATGAATATTATAGACAAAAATACAATGAAAAATATAAAATGGAGTTCATAAAAAATAGTGCACAGTGTATCCGTGACACACAAAATAAAAAACTAAAATGAAAACTTCACAGACCTGTATCTTCTCCATAATATACCAAAATAGGCAAAATCACCTTTAATTGTACATAACATTTAATAAGCTATTTAATGAAGGTGATTTCATTTAATTTAGAGCTAAGGTGCAAAATTTATGTTTTGGGTCGAAATTGTGTAATATACATGTATCTTTTATTAAATATATTTATTCTTTGTATTTTTCAAATTCTTTTCCTTTTATAAAATTGTAAAAATTATTTGAAACTTATATACATAATTGAATTAAAATAAAATTAAAATAATATATAATAATACATAGGTAATATACCTATATATACATATAATGTACATGTTGCTAATTAATTAAGTACACATACAAACACAAAAATACAAATTGAAATATCTAAATATGTCAAAACATAAATCAAAAATATGTAAAATAACTGTATAAAATAATAAATTAGAATATATAAATAAAAATAAAATACTGAAATCCATTAATTTATTCCTATATTTTATATGTACAAATTAACTTGTAATAATAAGCCTCGTTAAAATAAATAAAAATATTTATAAAATGCTACATTAAATTACGAACATTTCTCTTGTTTTAGTAAAAATTTAATTAATTCATTTGATATTTCTTTTTGAATTTACCAATCTTTTTCTCCAAGGATTTTTTTGGTTGGTCCACGTGGACCAACCAGAGACCTCTATGAGTTGACCATAGTCAACTGGCATCCCCTCTCTTCCTCGAGCTTTGATCTGTCAGATCCTACTCTTTCTCCCTTTTTGTGCTCGATGCCATTATCATTTGTGTTGATGTGATGCCTAGTTTTTGGAGATTATATATCCCTAATTCGCGCGAATACTAGATATTTGTCCAATCTTCATCGACTTGATTAGCATCAACCTTGCAAAGTCCCCAATTCTCACCCTACAAAACTGTTCCTCATGCGTCCTTCTCAGTTTTGATCACTCTTTGCGTACTTTTATCCCATCAGAGCCCCCTACATACCTTCCCTTGATGATAACAACTAGAGGATGGGCTCTGTAGTGTATAGGAGAGGCATAGGAGACAGATCCATCATCTTTAGCCATCCACTGCCGGAGGATCTGCTTCGTCGGCCCATGACCAACTGAGGTCCTTATCTTCCGTCACTAGGTAAATTTCATAGCTTTTTGAATTCCAACATTTAATTTTCGATTTAATTTCATATGTAGCACGAAAATCAGAAATCCCCAAATCCCTAGAGCTTGAGCTCCAGGGTAATTCATCATCATCCCACCATTAGATCCCTTGATTTCCATCTTATTTTTCCCCCTTCATCTGTTCCATCAATCGCCCATCTTATCCACCTGTATTTATCACAGATCTGGTAGTCAAATCTCCTTTCACTGCCACTCGTCGGAGCTCCATCTTCATCTCATCTCACGTTGTTTTTGCCTAACACTTGGGTCGAGGAAGTAGCCATTGAGCCAAGCTCCAAGGAGGCGTCTGGAACATCACATGATACCTGGAGCAACTCCAGGTCCTCATTCCTTACCTGGTCTCTCAGAGCTTCCTCACCTTACTCCGAGCATCGCCAATGCACGCAGAGGATCATAGAAAACTATGCCACCTGCTGGATCAAGAGGAGACCACCAGAGCACAGAGATAAGTCAAATCTAAAGTCGACAGCCACCTATTAGTTGTAAGTTCTTCTACACCCCTGCTCAGTCGTCCGATCAAGAACATAGCCCATATCTAATGTAGGTCGTTGAATCGATTCAAAGTGGTTCATGAGGAGAGCCCTTGGATCAAACATGTGGCGTAAAGTCAACGGCCCGATCCAACGGTATTAAGAGGTGAAATTTGACCCTATGCCTTTTTTATTTTATAAAAAGTGTTGTAAATATTAAATTAAGTATAAAACTTGTTTACTTTTTGCTTGTATGCCCTTGATGATTTGTAATATTACGTTTAAGTCTAGTGGTAGGTCACCTCACATTGAGCCCCATGTGAGTGGACATTTTGCAAATATGCACTCCCATCATTTATAATTTGTATTAAGCACTTAAAAATCTAGTCGACGTTCAAACTTTCAGATTATTTTTCACATGTTCCCCTGTGGTACAAAAATACCCCTGCTATCTTGAATAAAATTCATTTATGCATTTCATTTATTAAAAAATACCTCATGTGTTATAAAAATTCTCAAAAAATAGGTGTGTCTGGTTGATTGGCTTCTTGTTCACACCATTTAATTTCTTTACCATTTTGCATGCATTTATTGTCTATTAAATTTAAAAATAGCTATTTTATTCCTATTTTATTTTGAAAATATAAAAAAATTGTAAAACCTTTTTGAAACATTTCCAAATAAATACTTATTGTTTCTTAGCGTATTTTATAACTGGAGACCAAAATCACAAAAAAATCTCAAAAGAAACCATTAAAATCATCAAACCCTTGCTAACCCTAAAAAAGTATAAAATATTCCCCAAAATCCCAAAAATATTAGTTTATGTTCCTTATATGTGTGTGTGTGTGTATATATATATATATATATATTAAAATTTCTTTTTAGAAATTTCGAGCCTATTGCATATTTTAAATCTCAAATCAATTCAGCCCATTTAAAATAGTCCTCATTTTTCTTTATTTTTGGTTTTAAAAATTAAAAAATAGCAAAAATTCATTAAAAGTCTACGAAATTATAAAAATATTTGAAATATATAAAAATGATTTTACTTGGTTAATTTTGCATATTTATATATATATATAGTATACCTTATATAACATATATATCTATATTTTTATATATAATTTACATTATTATTACATATCTATTATTATTTTAATTATATTTTAAAAACATTAAAAATTAAAAGGATAATTCTTATTGGTTATTTTCTTATTTTTGTATACTTATTATATTTATTATACTATGTCTTACTCGTATTATCTATATGGCCTTATATACCTTAATACATATATATAACCTTATATATAGATTATTAAACTAAAAAGAAAATAAAATTAGAAAATTAAAAAAAATATTATTTTTATTTAATTTAAAACCCACAAAAACTTTATTTGATTTTGTACACAATTTTATATACATAATTTCTTTATTTATTTGCTTAAATAATTTCTGCTTGTCTCGTGCTTCTGTGTTCGACCACTAACTGCTTGTCTACCATACAAATTCATCATATGGTATAATAAAATTTGATCCACATCCTTACTTCATTGCTTGATTCTTTTATTGTGGGTTGGTTGTTCAAATTAGCATGAGATTTTCTTCGAGTTGTCATTGCAACAACTTTGTTGTCCCACCTTGTGTAGACCACAAGACAATACCGATGTATTATTCCTCTCTATTTTAATGGCACAATTGCTTGGGAGCAATGTATAGCGTAGCATTGTATATATATTTGTGTAGATTACATTTCTCTTTTTCTCTGCTTATTTGTTTTTGATAATTATTTATCTGTTCTTACCCAAGTGCCCTATTTGACTTTCTTGTGAGGTACCACATGGCGAAGGCTGCTTCCAAGGAGGTAGATACACTCGAGTCACAAGGAGGTTGACTCTTCTTCTTATGATTCAACTAGGTACGAGAAAGAGAAAAGTAGAGAAAGGAGGAGAAGAACAATACAATCGCTTAATTATTGTTTTATTTTATGAGGAGAGTGTTTTATTTTATTTTTGTAGAATTAAACTGTAATAATTTGGACTTGGAGACTGTTACACTAATGAGGTCCATTTCCCAGGTGTCTGTTTACCTGGGGCATCGTCGCGGGTTTTCGAGTTATATCGCTTTTCTTTTATTTTGTTTCTTGTGTTTTGAGCTTTCCGTCTTTATTTTCCATTGTTTTATATAATTGAGCCCCTAGATCTAGATATGCTTGACTCAGTAGCTAGGTTCAAACCCCTAATAAAAGCATGTTCCTTTAGTCTCTTTCACTTGGAATTAGTTAAATAATTAATTGTAAATTACTTGGATTTGGAACTATGAGCTGTGAGAGACTCTGTACAACCCTTGTAGGACCCATTGTGATGGGCACCGAGTAGACTCCAAGACCAGACAATTGGATCCATTTTTTAGTGATTTACATTTTGCTCTTTTCGATAATAGCAATTATTGTTTAGGACGATTACATAGTTGTCATATCGTTCATGTAGTGTAGGTTTATACATCATGTTTTCCATCTCGCATGGAGAGTGCTGGGAAGCACTGTGAGTCTTCTTACTTTCCATGCATCATTTTACACGACAGTGAGATTTCCACTCTATTATCCACTTATATTATTTTTCCGTCCTCTCCCTCTATTTACATCACTTAGGTTTAAAAAGAAAATATAAAAAAATAATTAGGCGGATTTCTTGAAAAATACCCAAAAAAAAGAAAACTCAAAAATTAAAACGAGGGAATAACTAATAAAACTTTGACCTTAATTAAAATCGTAATGGACATCCTTGTTTTGATCTCATAAAGCCCAAATTGCTTTCAAGTACATTCTAGACCGAGTGAGTTATGACCCCATATGGATTAGAGCCAAAAACCTGATCTGTGGTAGCCTTGATTATCACCTGGGTTGGCAAAGTATTGGTGTTTCTATCATATGGGGGCAAGTAGGGACTTGTAGACGACGGAGATCCTGCCTTATGTGGAGCATCCAACTTGGTTCGATGTATTGAGCATACGCCATGCCTTCACGGGGGTGTATGTCTCATTGTCCTGTGGCTGAGTACCTCGCATTCAGGAGAAGTATTAGTTTTTATTATTGGCTTCCTTTTTATATTTCTTTGGCTAGGTAGCTACCCGGACACAAGATCGAGGACCTCAAAGTGCGCACATCATATATTATAAAGAAGGTGGAATAATTAAGAGGTACTTTTCCGTCAATACACACATTCCAATAGGGTTAGAATTCTTAATGACTTGTTAAAATATTTACCAGTAATACAACCATAAAATTTTAAAGATAAAAATAGCTAAACTCCTACGTCTTCACTTGGGTTACGATGGTGAATTCAAAACTATTTTGGTGTTTGTTTGATTTAGATTAAGGTCCAAGATAAAGTCCCGCACACATGCAAAATGTTGACTTTCATTTAACCCCCGCTTGCTTTCGCACTCCATCTATTTCTCGTTGACCTCTTTATCATTCTTCCATTATCAATCTTCTCGTTGAACCTCAAGATGGCAAACCATGGATGGCTTATTGAGGACTCCACCGACATTCACATCGATTCCACACAGTTGACCTCCCCAATAATTTAGGGTGATTCGCAAGATCGTGGTTCAAACTCAGTGAACCACAATCTAGAATCCCTGCATTCTTCAGTAAAGTAGGATCAATCTTATCCCGAAAATCTTCCCATTTTGGATGGAAATTGATTTCACACCGTACACATCTACATCCTTAATGAAATTATGTGTTGACCTTAATACATAATGATTCTTTTCATCTGGTGCTTTTATACAGACTGATTGGGGCATCATTCCTTGTGAACATCATGAGCCCGATCTGGATCCATAGATTTGGTCACACTACGAGTTTAATTTAGAGAAAGAGATGGCTCCAAATGGAAAGGGAAAGGGACCTCAGCATCAATAGCCCTAGACAGGCCCGCAACCAGATTAGAATGCGGTGAATGTACAACTCCTTGCCTCCATATAGGTAATCTAGCTGCAACTCATCGACCATGCATTGGCCTAGGTCGCCTATCAAGAAATGCTGAATGATATGTGATGAGAGAGAGATAGAGAGAGAACCGAGGTGGAGGAGAGGAAGAAGAAAGATAAGATGGATCCTGTGGAGGTGGAGACAATGAACCAATAGGCTCTTCACTAGATAAATCATTTACCACCTTGGAGGAACTGAAATCAGTCTTCCTACACAAGTTCTACTCTTTTGGGTTGTTGAACCAGATGTGCACATGTTTTGTTAACTTTACCCAGGCCACCTACGAGTCAATTTAAGAGGCTCGAGAGAGGATTACATATATGCAAGAAAAGTGTGCCCATAATGACATCCCACATACTACCTTGGTCCAACATTTCTTTGGGGGGCTTACAATCGAGAGTCAAAAGCTCGTCGATGTCGCTTGTGGCAGGTCTCATTTCAACAAAGACGAGGATATACTATGCAGATTCTTAAAGAAATGACTGAAGGAGAAGCTGCCCTATGGTCATCCCAGGCCTACTAGAGACTGCCACAGATTCACCAGAAGGTAGTTCATATGGCAACCTTGCACGGGAAGGACATGGATGAGATCTCAAATCTGAGCATTATTGGGAGCTGCCTATCCAAGGTGGATCTTATTGAAAAGCGATCACAGGATCTCTAGAAGCTTGTTGTTGTAGAATAGAGGACTCATAACTTAAATAAACTAGATCAGATTACCAAGAAGCTAGAGCTGCTAGTAAGCAGTATCAGTGCCTTCAATCATGTGTATACATCGACTTTGACTCCTGTTGTGACGAAGGAGCTATCATCGCCACAGCCTCATCAACAAAGACAATCCTAAATATTGGTTCAGCACATATACTACATGTGAGCCCCTGAGCCATCATCGCCTCAATATCCACAACAGTGATGGTAGTATGCCAGCCAGAACTCCTGATCCTCACGGATCCATGCTCTCATCCTCCACCTCTCATTCAGGAGGTGTTGGAGTTTGATCTAATGATGCATGACTAGCCCGTACGGGAGGACAGTAGCATGGCCAGTCTGTAAATTTCCATCCATTCCCTCAGCAACAAAGATGGATGTTGTCCAAGGGAACCATCAGCCTCACCACTAGTAGTCTCATCCATATCAGTAAGGTTGGAGACAGAACCAGTTCCAACAAATGCAATACCGTCACTAACAATCTTATTAGCACTACATGGTTGTGCCATATCAACACCCTCCTCCTAATCGACAACAATACCATTCTTCTACTCAGTATATATCTCAGAAATCCTACCCGCATGCTCAGTACCATCCACAGTCTCAGTGTGTGCAGCACGTTAAACCATCATAGTCCCCTCCTATGAACCCCTCCCTCGATTTCTTGTCCCAACTTTTCAAGATCCTCACATGGATGAGTCATAAGATAGATGACTGCACCGCTGCTAAGACCACAATTCTAGCACAGGTAAAGGCTGATCCCAATAATTTCAGAAAGTGTGAGTAGGTAGTTTGTAATGTCATGTCCAACCCCATAGAGTCAGATGTGCATGATGCTTTATTATCTAATGTTCTTAATCTCTGGAGCTGTAGGACGTTGCAACCATCTACAATAGGGAAGGGAAAGAATAAAGCTTCCACGGACTAGTCATTGATGAATCCATGATTCATCTACTTTATATGGACTTCTTTGCAAAATCTACTTAATGAAGCACAAATTAAACCCCTTCAAATTTATTAATTAACCTTCACTAATTATGTTAAAATTAGGGTTAAAATATGTAACTAAATGACTCTAGTTTTTTTACCTAAATTGAGCTTATTATTTTACGTGTAAAAATAATGTTATTTTAACAGAATTCTTTCTCTATATTATTCTTTGATTAATTTACTAACATGGCATCAAGAATTAAAATCCATAAAAAACAAAATTAAAAGAAATAAAAAATATCCGACTTTGTATAATTTGTATATTTTATCTTTGTTGTTTTTATTTTTTGTATTAAAAATTCATAAAACTTATATTAATTAAGTATATATTGTATTTAAATGAACAAACTTATGAAAATCAAATAAAAATACAATTTGAAAAAAATGTGGTATTTTATTATCTATAGAGTACCTTCAAAAATACTATTTATATGGTTGACCTCTTTTGATTTTAAGTTGTTCACGAACATTGTAGATCTCGTCAAGAGGAATAACTTTATTTTTGACCATTTTTTGATTTCACTTCATTTACTATCTCTTTTCATTTATTATTTCAATTTTAGTTATTTTTATTTAATTTTAATTTTTCTTTTTCTTTTTGTTTTTATTATTCTATTTTAATTTTATTTATTTAACCATTATTTTATTTTTTAGTTTCCTTCTTTTGATTCTATTTCTTCTTCCCTTTACCTCCCCCCTATACACAGGTCACATGCCTGGCACGTGACTGTTCCTCCTCACCTCTCACTCTCTCTCTTGCCACACGTGTAGGGCACATAACCATTAACCACACCTACTCCTCTTCCCTGCACCAACCATTGCATAGCCGCATAACCACCACCACTTTGCCTTCGCACAACACTCCACCCTCCTCTCTTATTTAAACCATCTTCATCGGCCTTTATCTACATCCTACATTACCTGCAGTAAGAGAGAAAGCTAGAGGAGGAGCCGATTACAGAGGCACCCCGCTTTGGGAAGGATTCTGACATGATCTAAGGTCAACTCGACCTTGTTGTTGTCTATATCATATCCAGCCGAGCTTCGCCATAGCTCGCTGTGTCTGAGGAGACAACAAGAGTCGAGTCACTCTCCTCCATGCATCAGGCGATGTCCTTCCCCTTATGCTCTTCCTCCCATGCTTCTCTTTTCTTTTCTTTTTCTCGATCTACACCCATGAAACTCTACAAGCCACAGGTTCGCCTCCTCCACCTCATGTCTTCACCGCGGACTGCATCCACCATCGCTGCACCGAGCTCCTGTCGCTACCTCTGCTCCTTCACGCACTCCACCAATGCCTATCGCAACGCACTTCGTCACCGATGCCTCACCACCGCCTTGCAGCTCTCTGTAGCTTTGCCTTTGCCGCCAACTGCACCTTTGCATCATCGCTCGAGTATGTTGCGATCGTGGTCGTGCTCCTCCATTGTGCGCCACGGCCTGCACCGCCCTTGTCACGGACCGACCTTCGCCACCTGCCTCACCCTCGACCTCCAAAAATGGTTGTATCAAGGGCCAACCCTAATATATCATTTTAAACTTATTCCATGCTCTTTCATATCATATATCTTATGGACTAATCTGAAGCTTGATATTTATGATGATTATTTTAAATATCTATTATATGTGCAAGCTTTAATTGACAGATATTTTGTGCTCTTTTATTGAGAAAATCAATGTTTTTTTGCAGGGATTCTAATGATGATCTTAACTCCTCTTGTGATTATTGTGGATCATTTGTTGAAGATTTAATTTCTGTAGGGAACTCAATTGTGGAGATTTTAACTTATTAATTCTCTTTAATAATTGATCTGACTCTTTGTGAATTAATCTTTGCAGGGGTGTATTCAAGGAGAATTTATTTTAATTCTCGAGAATTTATCTGATCAAACTCTATTTATCTGAGGATTAAAACTGAGAAATTTTTGAGATCACCATCTCTATTTGAGGAGTATTTTTGGTCTCCTTATTGACTTGAATATTCATTAATTAATCTCCTTCCATGATGCTTGAATTTGATTGGATACTTATCTCCTGAATCTCTTTTGATCTATGATACTATTTGAGGACATCGATTAACATTGGTTGTATTAAAAATTATAATCACTGATCCGGTGCATAATTATCCTATGTGTTTTTTTCGCATTGCATGTCATTCATTTTGTTTCATTTCCATTTTTTTCCTAATACATAAATGATATTAACATTTGATTAAATATTTAAATAAATTTGAAACCACGTAGCTAAAACTCATTGTTCCATGTGTTCGACCTTGGTAGATTTACCAAGTAAAAATCTCCACAATTTAGAGATTGTTGTTTTTAATGAATCGAAATCTATCTTATACTACAATAATACAACCTTGTTAAAGAGATAAATTTCGCATTCATCAAATAGTGTCGTTGCCGGGGATCGTACCCTGATACCCACGTGACAGGTTGGAAAACTCACCACAAAACTACAATGATGAATTTTTAGGCTTTAAATTATCATCAAATGGCGCAATTGCTGGGGAATGGTGTATTTTTAAGGTTTTAAAATATTTTCTTCAATTATTTTTGTGAAACTAATTTCTGTGACATTTTTTTTATTTCTTGATATTTTTGCATTATTTGCATTTCTCTCTCATCAGTTATAAACGTATCTTCTCTCTTTGCAGATAACTAAGAGTTTCTTCGATAAAAATTCAGATATCTGAAAAGAAGAAGTCTATTTTTAATTTTCACTTGTAAGAGAGAGTTTAGATTAGTTTTATTTTCTGCATTATTTATAGGTTCCCTCTCTTTGAACTCTTAAACTTGTAATAATTTGGATTGGACTCTCTGTGGTGTGTCAGGTCTGTTTCAACCCCTTATGAGTGGTTGTAACCCGACTTGAGTAGTGTAGAATTAAGAGCACATACGCTATTTTAGATTTTTATCTTTGATTGTGCTAGTAATTTTAGGTCACACATTTTCAGAAATTGGATGCACCATAGATCAATCGACTTAGACATATTACTATTCAATTCTTTCCTGCTAATAGAACTACCTGCTTAGGGCGTTTTTATCTGTGCATATCATTTAGTGTAAATTTCAATTCCTTTTATTCCATCACGCATGAAGAACGTGAAGAATCAATGTATGTCTTCTTCTTAGAATGCATCATTGATTTAACACTTGCATTGGATTTTTTGATTTCTCACTCAGTTTTTACAACTTAAGAAATTAAAGGAATTAAGATTGCTCGTTAGGTGTGAATTTTTGTGCTTGATAAGAATGAAGTGATTACCTTAAATAAAAAATGGGACTGCTAATCAAGGGGACTATATATAAATTGACATAAAAATAACCTTGTGTCTGGTAGTGAGCAACCCACTCATTTTACGTAGGTCCAGAATCACACACTTAGAGTAGAGATAAAATTTGGATGCTTCATTCTAAATATTCAATTTAAAAACGACTAGCTACTTCTCTATGAGGGAACTACGATCTCCCTTATTATATTGGGTGGTTAAATGACAACATGCAATGCAGCATCCTGAAGTAACACAATTAGCCATTTTACAGTCCGTACTCACACACATACTGGATGAAAGTAGGTGCAACTAGCTGAATGAATTTAGGCCAGTCATTGTGACACTCTCCTGCACTTAAAGCTCTTCTTAATATGCTCAAAGATTGTTTTGTTATTACATTAAATTGAAAAGATAAGCCATCAAACCCAAGCATGCCATCACAATTTGTCGAGTGGGTGAATATACGAGTTTAGTTTGTGTTTTTTTTTTGTGTGTTGAAGTCCTTGCAATTGCGAGCATATCAAGGTTCACAAATTATTCTCCACCCTTTTGTTGAAAAGATATCGGGACATTGTCTTCATCCCCAAACTATGTGGGTCCATCATAAATGACCACGTCCCGATAATCTTATTCTCTTTCTTTTCAGGGGAACCCTCTCTTCGAAACTGGTCCCCCATTGCCATCATTTCCCTTTTCCTCCTTCACTACTGCCCATGCTCACACTTCTTTGTGGACTAGACCTCCCTCACATTCTGACCATAAAATGAACATAATAGAGTGGGAAAATTTGAGGATGGAAAATAAAGTAACCAATTTGGACAGAGAGAAAGGATTTCCGACTACTATGAATTTTCCAACTTTCTATACTTAGGTTGACTCTCTTCGAGGGTACGGACACTTTTCCTTTGACAATCCACGAGAAGTCCAGAGTCAAAGATATATTACTCACGACCAGGCTACAAATATAACAAATAATCACTACTCCGCTCATAGCTATATGTCGGAGTAATAACATGTGGAGTATAATTATTCTGCACCAAGTCATGAGATGTTTGAGGTTGAGATTGCATGGATCAACCATAGATCAAATGCTTTGACTGAACTAATATATAATCTCATCCAGTCAACAGGGGAAGGCGTGAGGATTTTACCTTGTGAACCACAAGTCCATCATGAGACTTACACTCGAAATCAACCACCATTGACCTCTGTCCCCCTACTGGCCTTCACACTAAAAATGCCAAAAAATTGAAAAAAAATGAATAATTCTGAAATGGAAGCATTTTGCAAGAGCCTGATCTTAGAGTTTTCATTAACCAAGTCCATAGATTGTGTACCCGATCTGAATAGATTTGTGCAGAGTCGATTAAACCCGAAAAGATGCATAAGAAACGATCAAGGACAAATTATCATGCCATATCTATGGCCAGTTCATTGGTGATGAATCATAAAATAAAAAGCTGCAAAGTGAAGCGGTTGACTCGGATCACATGTGAAATTGAGGATTCCACATTCACTCGTGTTCGGTTAGACGACGACTTTAGATCAAACTTCCTTCCGAAGTCTGTCTTCGATCAACTCTAGCTCGAACAACTCAAAAAGACAAGGATGATCATTCATATTCCAGATTGATCTACCGAAAGACCACAAGGAATTATTTCGATCATCGTAAACTTCCAAGGTGACACACATAAAGTGGACATTATTGTCCATGACATTGAGTACCACAAAGATATGTTTGAGTCCCTATCAATTTAAGAAAGTTGTTTTTAGCTTTTGCTAAGGTGGTTGTCGATTTTGAGACTCAAGACATCAAGTTTCTGAACTTAGACCACAATGAAAAAAACTCTTAATGACATACCCAATCTTGAGACAACTCAACCTTCAACTGACAGTAATGATCAGGGAAGAGCACTCCACACTACACAGATCTCTCCTCAAGAAAGATAGACATAAACCCTAAGAGAGACACCCAAAAGGTCGACTATTGAATTGACCTTCGGTTCTCACCACGATACTGATTCTAGGAGGAAACAATATTCATGAGTTTATGAAGAATTGGACCATGTTTATGAAGATTATCACAATTATTTGAGTGATTCAATCATTGAGTAGACAGTAGTTCATGAAACACTTGAACAATATAAGGAGCATGACTCAGGAAAATGTTTATTTCACCGAAACTCATGGACATCAAAAGTTGACATCATTATCCCCATTACTCACAAGGCCAATTGGAAAATGCTCCCTCACCAGAAACCTCGTATGGTCCTACAAGATTTGGACTACTTTTACTGAGATTCATCTGACAAGGAACCCATAAATGGTACATCGGTTACTCATGATATGGAGAAGAACTATGATCATCTTCCTCCCAATAGTTCTCACAGAAACAAATCGACCAAGAAAGTCACCTTCAATCTTAGAATCCATGTGATTTCTGGAGAGGCCTCGTCCGATCACGAAGAGGCACATCAGGTAAGTGCAATAAGTGTAGGTATGATCAATGGGCATTTACCTCTTGTTGATAATAGTTGGAGATCCTTTGTGTTTGAATAATATTCTTCTAAGGATGACTATGACGATGGCTGGACCTAGCCATCCTCCTCTCTTCACCACCCTCTATGTCTTCATATTTTCTCCTATTGCACTCCCACAAGAAGGTTCGTCGCAAACCTCCTTGATCTTGTACATCCGTTAATCTACTCGGTCACCTACTTGTAGATACCCCATCATACTTAGGCTGACATGAGTCTAAGTATAGGGGGACTGATAGCATTGTGTATACATCACGTCTATTCTTTCCTTTTCACCCTTGGCTACTCCATTTCTTACTCTTTCGTTGTGTTTAGACCCTCGAAAGTCTAAGTATAGGGGTGTGTGTCGACTTCCTATTACCTTTTCGCTCAACTATACTTCGTACATGCTATGTCTGGATTTCACTTTGTGACGTGAGGACATATCACAAGCTATGTATAGGTGGGTGTTTGTATATATTCTATGTACATTATCCAAAGCTCATACTTTGATTGCTTTTATAAAAAAAGGGTATGAGTACAATTTGTGTAAATTATGTAAACTATACTAGGTTCTTTGTCTAAATAATACCTCTCTCTTTTTAAAAAAATAACTTTTTTATGGGGTATATAAAATAAAAAAATGCACACACACATAAATCAATAAAAAATAACTAACTTAAGGTTTTATCCCTGACATTTTCACTTTCACTCAAGGCTTAAGGAATGAAAGAAACTCGGGTTTTTATGGTCCTTTGATTTAGAGTTAATAGCCTTAGTCATTAGGGTTTGAGACTTAATAATCCACACTTCCCTATTTTGAAAGATTTTAGTGCTATATTGCATGCTTAATCTCTACCTTCGAAGAATATGAACATCACATCACTTGCACAACTGCATAAATGATGAGATGAGTTAATTTCACTTGAGGGGCTGGGACTTGAGAATTGAATCTAGACCTGATTTTATTATAATCGAGGATGGGATAAAGTGTATTAAAGCTTCAAGATCCCTATGTGTTAGCAAGCCCTAGCCAGTATGAGAAAAAGTCTACATGATATATTTTGACACTGACCTGTGTGACTAGGGTGTGATGAAACTTAATAATTTGTCGATCAGTATGTGAAATCTCTTGGTAAAAGCAATGGAGCTAACCAAAAAGAAAAGAAAAGAAATAAATATTGAAAGAAAATGCTCTCAAAACCAATTGAAATTACAAAGAGCTTCTATCAAAGGTGAGCGCTCCCAATCATTTTCAAAGTGTACAAATGGAGCAATGCTATTAGGACCAGGAGTCAGGCTAGCACCCAAAAAGGGCTCTGCATCATAACTGCTACGAGCATGGGTGTAAAAGGTATATTATATACCTAGAAAAGACATGTCCTATTGTATTCCCATGAAAACAAGTGCAAATGATTCCAAGTTCTCATTATGGCCACACTGGTCAACAAACCAAAATTATATGTGTTGAGTAATAAGGCACTCGAGAGGATCCATGTTCAAATGAGAGGAAGACAAGAAAATACACATACCTAAACCATCCATCATTTGTTTCATCATATACAATTTCAAATCAGACAACTATTGCGATAATATACTGAATGCAAGAACTTATTTATTACCTAGTGTTGAGGATTAGGTCTTGAGGAGAGTCTCTCAGGCTTGGCCTTTGAGTAAAGTTTTGACTCGACTCTCATGATTGCGGTGCATATTAAATATCATATCGTTATAATATATGTGTAAATAGAAAGTCTAATAACTAGAGACGTTGGATTCCTTTTTGCTATAGTAGGGATGAACATAGAATTTTGGGACCACTAAAACCTAGGATTCTTATTGAGACAAGTCTTGAAATTCACACATGCACTATCAAGGATTCAACCTTCAAACTCACTAAAATTTGCTTGGGGACAAGCAAAGAGCTATGTATAGGCGTGTGATGAATCCGTGATTCATCTACTTTATATGGACCTCTTAGCACAATCTCATTAGTAAATCACTAATTACGCCCCTTAAATAATATTAATTAACCCTCATTAAATGTGCCAAAATTAGGGTTAAAACCTGTAATAAAATAACTTTAGATTTTGACCTTAATTGACTTATTATTTTATGTACAAAAATAGTGTATTTTAACTTAATTCTTTATCCATCTTATTCTTTTTTTAATTAGCTAACATGACATCAGGAATTAAAATCCATAAAAAGAGCAAAAATAAAAAAAATAAAAAAAATTTGACTTTCTATAAATTGTTCATTTTTTATCTTTATTGGTTTTATCCCTATCACAAAATCCATAAAAATTAGATTAATTATGTATATATTGTATCTAAATTAATTCACCTATTAAAATCAAATAAATATACAAAAAACAAATTGCAAAAATGTGGTATTTTTTTATCGATAGAGTGCCTTCAAAAACACTTTTTATATAGTTTACTTTTTATATTGGGTCCTTTATGAAAGTTGTAGCTCTCGTCGAGACGAACAACTTTTGCGTTGACAACTTTTTTTATTTAGCCTCATTTACTATCTTTTTTTAAAAAAATTTAGTTATTTTTATTTAATTATTAAATTTAAATTTCCTTTAAATTTATTTTTATTATTTAATTTAAATTTACTTTTATTTTTTTTCTAATAGTAGCTATTTAACTTTTATTTTATTTTTATTGTTTAATTTCCCTTTTCTCATTTTTTTTCTTATTTCCTTTCCCTCTCTCTCCACTGGTCACGTGCCTGGCACGTTACCACTCCTCCTCACCTCTCTCTCTCTCGTGTAGCATGTCCAATGTACGTGCTACCTCTACCCTCTCCAGGCACATGCGCGTCATGTGCCACGCCATTGCCACCTGCGCACTCCCGACAACCTCTCCTCCTACACGTATCTTTCGACTCCCACCAGCTTCTCTTCCCAGCTGGCAATTCGCTAGTCGCGTAACCACTGTCACTCCACCATCGTATAATGCTCCTCCCTCCTATACTATTTAAACTATCGTCATCGACCGTTGTCCACATCCACCATTATCTACAATGAGACACCAAGCTAGAGGAGGAGCCGGTGATAAAGGTGCCCAGCTCTGGCAACGATCCTCCAGTGTGATCCAAGGTCATCTTGACCTTGCCGTTGCCCAGATCATGCGCTGTTGAGCTTTGCCGCACCTCATTGTGGCTAATGTGACAACTGGAGTCGAGCCACTCTCCTCCATGCATCATGCGATGTCTTTCCCTATGTACTCTTCCTCATGTGCTCCTTATTTCCTTTCTTTTTATTGTTCTACACCCAACACTGCTACCCGGACGTTCATCACCTTCACCTCCCGTCCTCACCACCGACCGCATCCACCATTGCCACGACGAGCTTCGCTTGCAACCACCTCGCCTCCGCGCTCTCCACTAATGCAAACCGCAACATGCTTCAGCATCGATGCCTTGCCGCCATCTTGCTACTCTTTGCACCACTGCCATCACAACCAAATGCACCTCTACATTGACTTGACCGTGTGTCGTTTGAGCTCATGCTCCTTCGACATGCGCCATGGCCTGCAGTTCCCTCGCCACTAGCCTACCTAGCCCTCGACCTCCAACAACAATTGGATAAAGGGCCAACCCTTGATCCAACTACTCAAAAGCTGCTATGCATCATCTCCGAGCCTCGACTCATGCCACTTGGTTCGGGTTCCCGAAGTTCCCATAACAAGATACGCATAGGCATGGGCTTTTGAGCCTTCACCTTGAATTGATCGTCGAGTGCACATGCTTCGTACGCATGTGGGAGGTAAAATTATAGGAAGGCCCCCGTAAAATTAATCATTCAAGCCCAAGGCCTAACAAGAGAAGGAACGTGCAAGGCACGTGCCCCTCTAGGGGAATTTGCACCCAAATCCATCAGTATTCTAAGAAATGCGCACAGGTCCTCACAAGAATGATTATGTTCCCTGCACGTGCTATCATGGGCAAATTGCAGAAAACCCTAGAAGTTTTTGGTATTTATAGACAAGTTCTCTAGGGTCTATTTTAAGAAGAAAATATTTACTTTTAAAACAAGGTATTATTTTTATGCCCATAACCCTGAGTAATTCTGCAATTACAATCGTAACCGTGTATAGTCAATAATTACGTGAGAAACCTCGAGTAATGCTTAACTCTTACATAACATAACCATGTGTTATATTCCGTTTGGAATACCCGTTATATTTGACGGTTTCCGATTTAAAAGACAAGTCTACTCTTAAGTATAATTTTTATTTGCAAAATATGCCATGAGGTAGGAGGCGGTGATCATTGCAGGAGCGTGGGATGGTGGGACACCCCCATTCCTAGCGTCGAAGACCCAACCCTCCCCTGCAGTGCTCCTACCCTGCTCCGCCCCCTTCCTCCCCGAGATCCAAGCCCCCCTCCCCTTCCTCCACAAGGTCGAAGGCTTTGCACCCTCGCCTGCAGCGCCCAAACACCCCGCCGACTTGAGTTTCCTACTCGAAGTCGCCCCTCCCCTGAGCTCGAAGCCCCACTACCCTTCCTCCTCGTGCTCCCCCGTCCTTCCTCCCCGATCTCGATGCCTCCCCCTTCCTCCGCAGTGCCAGAGCTGCCCGTCGACCCGAGTTCCCTACTCGAAGCCCCCAACACCCCCCGCTTCTCATCCTGTAAGCCTCTCGCATCCTCGCCTGCAGTGCACTAGCACCCAGCCGACACGAGTTTCCTGCTCGAAGCTGCCCCCTCCCCTGTGCTCGAAGCCCCCCTCCCCTTCGTCCCCATGCTCCCCCCTTCTTCCCCGTGCTCCCCTCCCCCCAAGCTCGAAGCCCTCCCCCATCGCACGCAGCACTCGAGCCTTCCATCAAGCCGAGTTCCCTACTCGAAGCCCCCAACACCCCCCACTTCTCGTCCTGCAAGCCTCCAACCACCTCTAGTGCACCTCCCCCCCCAAAACCCAACCCACCCTGCCTCCCACTTTTCGTGAAAACACAACCCCGATCAGCCTCCTTCGTGAAAACACAACCCCGATCAGCCTCCCCACCAAACCCGTGGAAAGCACCCCCCCCCCCCCGCCCCCCACCTCCGCCGCTGTCCTGCAACGAACATCCACCAACACGAATCAAGATCGCCACCTGCAACCCTCCTGCAATCCCGACCACCAACTAACCTCATTTATTTTTTTCTTTTATTTTTTATTTGGGCTAATTCTAATCGTTAGATCATATATTGGTTAGACTAACTCACTTATATGGTTGAGTTAACATATTAAACTAACGAAGGGTTATGAGTGTGAAACGGAGTGACTATCCAAGGTTTCTGTTGTAATTCATGATTATACATGGTTATGATTGTAATTGCAGGATTACTCAGGGTTATGGGTGTAAAAATCCCTAATATAAATGAGTCCCTGAAATTTCATTTGATCATATTTTCTCAAATGAACTCCATTTTTTTCACGTAATATGTCATTTTGATGGTTATGTTGTGCTCTTTCATTTCATATATCTTGTAGACAGATCTAATGCTTGGTATTGATGATGATTATTTTAATATCTTTGATCTGTTCAGGTTTTAATTGACATATATTTGTGCTCTTCTATTAAGAAAATTAATGATTTATTTTGTAGGGATTTTAGTGATGATTTTAATTACTCTTGTGATTATTGCTAGTCATTTGTTGAGGACTTAATTTCTGCAGGGAACTCGATTAAAGAGATTTTATCTGGTTAATTAATTCACTTTGATAATTGATCTTACCCTTTGAGAATTAATCTTGGCAGAGGTGTATTCGAGGAGAATTTATTTTAATTCTCAAGAGTTTGTCTGATCAAACTCTATTTGTCTGAGGAACCTGAGAGAATTTGAGATTACCATCTCTATTTGAGGTTTATTTTTTATCTCCTTATTGGCAAGGTTGTTTATTGATTAATCTCCTTGCATACTGCTTGAATTTGATTGGACATTTATCTCCAGAATATTTTTTGATATGTGATAATATTTGAGGATATTCATTAATATTGGTTGGATTTAAAATCATAATAATGGATCCAATGCTTAATTATCCGCTCTATTTGTTTTTGCATTGCATCTCTTTCATTTCGTTTCATTTTCATTGTTTTTCTGGACACAGAAATTAACTTTGCATTTAATTCATTATTTAAATTAATTTGAAATCACAAAACTAAAAATCAGTGTTGCATGTGTTCGACCTTGGCAGACTTACCATTTAAAAATTCTCCACAACATTTGAAGATTGTGGTTTTTGACGAGTTGAAATATATCTACTATACTACGATAACACACCCTTATTTAAGAGATGAATTTCACGTTCATCAATCATCATCTTCTTCTACATCGGTTGTACTAGAAGTAGGCTACGTGAGGAAGAAAATGAAGGAGAAGCCCCTGAAAAAATACAAAAAAAATGAAAAACTCAAAAACAATGAAAAGAGGTTAACAACAACAAGAGTGATAGCTAGCCAAGGACGGAGAGGACCGCTACTGTAGCCAATCCAGAGTCAGCCGATGGAGCACTGCTTGCTATTTTGGGTTGCCCACTCTCTCGGAGGGACGAGGATCCTACTTTTTATCATTCGGATATACATCCTGTTGTGGGCATATATTTTATTGTAAATAAGAAAAATATTTCTGCATTTGGTTCTGTAAATATTGCTTTCTCAGACTCTTTATAAAAATCCAACAAATCTAGAAATTTGAAAAACATCTTTGTTTGATCCTGATGTTGTGCCAATCATCCAGACTCTTATTCTTGAGATTTCTAGGCCATTAAATACATGCCAAACATCAAGAAGGGACTTAAAGAGGCATGTACTTCAAAGAGATAGCCACATTGAGCCAGACATAGAATTTGAAGCAGATCTTGATGGCAGTGACAGTCAATGAGATTATTAATCTCCCTTACAAGAACAAATACATGTGAGCACCTCTCATTCGATGAATGATGTTAGATCAAGAGTTTGACCAAACTCTTCTAGATAGTGGATCATCAATAAATCTGATTCCTATGTCACTACTGAAGGAATTTGGGTTGGGACCGCTCAAATCTACAAGGATGATTCTGCATTTCGTAAATACTTCAATCTAACGACATTGAGGAATTTTGGAGGATGCCATCGTCACCATTCAGGGAATGTGGATCCCTGTGGACTTCATAGTTCTTGATATGGACGCCTCAGCTTCTCTTCTACACACCCCTATTATACTTGGATGGTCATTCCATCGAACAACTAAAGTAGTGGTGGATTATGGCAGCAGATAGATTACCTTTCGCTCAAACATGGATAAGGTACCCATTCAAGCAATCCAAGTGCTAAAACCGACAGAATTTGCATCAGATGCGAGTGTGCCTTCATAGCAAATAAAAAGACTACGATTTTCCTAAAAAGATCCAAGATACTCATCATTTAATAGACAACATTGAAACCTACGAATTCTTGTTTACTGAGGAAGGAGTGGATAACGTTGTTGACTTCCCATATGTCTTAAAAGATGAGATTTTTGTTGATCTACTTGACAAATTTATTGATGACCATCTATTCTTAGCAAAGGTAGAAGAAATTATTGCAGACTTCTTTGAACAAGATTCTATAATTGAGATTTTTTGTGCATCTATATATTTAGAGCTTACATCGTCAATGGTGGACAATGTACACTTGACAAATCTGACACCACCAATGCCCTGCACAGTTCAAGAGATTATCACTAAGAATGTTCAATCACCACCAGAGCTCAAGCGGCTTCCAACAAATATGAAGTATGCCTCTCTCGCGGGTGAACCGAACATGTTTCATGTAATAATCGATTCCCAATTGACTCACGAACAAGAATGTCATCTTCTCAAAGGTTTATAAAGATACCACAAGGCAATTGGCTGGAAAATTTCAGATACATGAGGTTAATCCTTCATTGTGTTCCCATCACATTTACTTGGAAGAAGATAACAAACCTTCCTGTGAATATAAAAAAGACTAAATTTGAAACTTTGAGAGGTTGTTATGAATGAGATTACAAAATGGTGTGATTTGGGCTTCATTTATCTCATCTCATATTGAAAGTAGGTGAGTCCCTTGCATGTCGTTTTGAAAAAGTCAGGGGCCAACATTATGAAGAATGACTTGTAAATGAGATCGCTACCAGAGTTACTACATCATGGCACATCTGTGTTGACTACAAACGCCTGAACTTTGCAACCAAGAAGGATCATTTTCTGCTTCCCTTCATTGATTAGATATTGAGAGATTGGCCACGAAGGAGTATTTCTGCTTCTTGAATGGATACTCTAGATATAATGAAGTTGTAGTTGCCCTAGAAGACTAAGAAAATACTACCTTCGACTGTCCATTTGGGACATATGCCCTCCTCAAGATGTCATTAGGATTATGCAACACTCTTGTGACCTTTCAGAGGTGCATGTTGCCAGTTTTTGTAGATATGGTTGGTATTTTTTTGAGGTTTTTATTGATGATTTCTTAGTCTATGGCGACAACTTCGATCAATGCTTATCTTATTCAGATCAAGTCCTCAAAAGATGCTATGATGTCAACTTGGTGCTCTTGCGGGAGAAGAGCCATTTCACGGTAACCGAAGAAATCGTGCTAGGTGTTGTCATCTCAAAATATGGCATGCAGGTCGATCCTGCAAAGGTAGAATTCATTTAGAAGCCAAAGAATCCTACAAATATGAAGCAAGTTTGATCCTTCGTTGGGCATGTGGGTTCTATGAAAGATAGCCTGATCATTGACTGAGCTTCTAGGCAAGGAGGCTAATTTTATTATTTATGCCAGAGTTCTCTAAGACTTTAATCAATTAAAATATCTAATTAGTTAGGCCCCAATTATGCAACTGCCAGATTGGTCTCTACCATTTTAGATCATTGCTAATGCTTCAGACTATGCCATTGAAGGAGTTCTGGGATAGAGGAGAGACAATCTTCCATTTGCAATTCACCAAGCCAGTAGAACTCTTGATGAAGCACAAAAGAACTACATAGTCGTTGAAAAAGAGCTGTTAGCAGTTGTCTTCACCCTGGAGAAGTTCAAATCTCATTTACTCGGATCTAAAGTGATTGTTTACATGGACCACTCTTTCATCAGGTACGTGCAAGCCAAGAAGGATACTACACCAATACTGGCAGGAGATTAACCCCGACCTTATTTTCAGGATGAGTGAGGGTTCTAGAATGTCTGTGCACACCCTAAGGCAGAGCCAAAAATCCCCGCCTTCCATATCGCGTACCCCGATCCGAGCAAATATCACAGGTTGAACTACGAGTTCATCTAACCAGCGCCAAGCAGCCTCTGCCTACTCCGGTAGGTAGATAGGGGCAAAATTGTGGTGCACCATGACAAGTTTCTAGTAGCATCTGCTTGCTCCGGCAGGTAGATAGGAGTGAAGATACAGCCATGTCAGCCTCCGCCTACTCTGTAGGTAGATAGGGGTAGGTTCTTGAACTTTCGGCTGGTGATAGGAGAGGATAAAGGAAGGGCGTTGGTATCTTAGGCGATAGGTTAAACATGGTATACACATCTGGCTTTGAGCCGACTCCCCTATAGGCCGCGTAACCATTTCTACTTGCTTGAAAATTCACACATAAAATCAACCAGACTAATCAGACTCAGTTTCGAGTCTTGCACCATCTTGAGTGTGAAAATCATGGTTTGGATTCACTTGCTTGCTTCAGGTAGGAGTAAATTCCTATCTTACTCTTATACTCACGATTCTTCTTCTCGCCATCGAAGATGACTGACTGGGGGGATATCTACTCACGCTTCGCAAATCTTTCCTTGAGCCCCTCACAAAGTTCGTCTTCATCGTCCCAAGTGTAACTTGGGCAAACCCACACTCATGGCCCTCTTGAGTTCGGGATCCATCACCCTCAGGATTGTTACCCTCTAACCATCCCTTTTCTCTCCTCTCATCTCACTGAGGAAAACCATCGCCTCGTTGAAAATGTCTTCATTAATACGTCCTCTAACCTAGACCAATTTCTTTACATAGGTAAAGAGGACAAGATGCCTCCTAAGAAACCCCCGGAAGAAGAGGATGATCCTATGCACCAAGTCCTTGCCCAATTAGCTAGAGCCGAGCAATTGAATGCAGAACTTATGGCTAGGATGGACAGGTGATCGAGGCAGAGGGAATCGACTTACCCATGGTAGATGCCTACAACCCAGCAGAAAATGAGATACATAGTTGGCATGTATGTGTGGTTCTCCCAAAAGTGTTCGAGATGAAGCCCCACTTTCTAAGCCTGCTACCGAAGGTGAGATGCACACCTACTAGGGTTAGCAGGAAGACCAAAAGCCATGTTGAGAAGCATGTTATGTCATTAGCCACTACTTGCGCCATAAAGAATGAGTTTCCTAGGAAACGAAGGGACATGGGTGCCCATTATGTGGTGAGTCATGTCGATGACACCGCATTTGCACGCACTCTCCTACTTGATGCCTACAACCCTCTATGAGCAGCTAAATCTAGGACCTCTTAGGAAATCCAGAGAATTACTCCAGTTTGTAAATAAATCAACCAAGTAGTCCCAAGGAGAATTGAGGAATGTTATCATCAAAGTCAAGGGTCAGGAGTACATGGTGGACTTTACGGTCCCTGATATGGAGACCCCTCAAAATTGGAGAGATTCCCAGATCATTTTAGGAAGGCCCTTCCTCAAAAAAGCGGGGGCCTTATTTGATTACAAGATTGGGAAGATTCAGTTCCAAACTCCAGGTGGAGATGAGGAACTTGAGATGAAGCAAACCAGGTGGCAGAGGCCAGATTCCGAATCCAGCACCAGGTACTCTTCATATGAAGCAGATTGTGTTCATGTAGACACAGTTGGGCCATGGAGACAAAACCCAGCTAGCACCGATGAGTTCCTCTCCTTCGGAGAAGATCATGTTCATGAGACAGTTTGTGAGATCCTTAGGAACGAGTACATCACAAAATATGCATCCCCCTACATCTTCGATGACGTAGAGGCCCAACTGGGCATGTCAGTCCTTCCCTCTTTAGGACAATCAGAAGATGAGGACGATGAGTCGGATGTAGCTTTTGCCAATTGCTTGGAGACTTTTGACGATCCGACTCCAGAACTGAATGAGTTGGTGGCAGTAATTTCAGAGATAGATCCGGCTACTACCAGCACAAACCCAGAACTGATTGAGCCAGACTTCCTTCATCATCCTACCTTACTTGAGCTCAAACCATTACCCATAACACTTAAATACGCCTTCCATGCGGGACAAGAGAAGAAGTATCCGATCATCATCAGTTCGCGATTGACTGAGGAGCAGGAATCTCGCTTGCTAGAGATCTTGGAGAAACTTCACAAGGCGATAGGCTGGAACATCACCGATCTCCACGGGATAAATCCTGCTCTTTGTTTGCACCATATATATTTAGAAAATGAGGCTAAACCATATTGTGAATTTCAACGTAGGTTGAATCCAAATTTATGAGAGGCAGTGAAGAAGGAGATAGAGAAATGGTGTGATGCAGGTTTTATTTATCCCATCTCTGATTCCAAGTGGGTGGCACCTATCCATGATGTCCCAAAAAAGTCGAGAATTCAGACGACCACCAATGAGGACGTAGAGGAGATCATGACACGAGTACCCATATTGTGTCGCGTCTGCGTGGATTAGAGATGCCTGAATGTTGCGACGAAGAAGGATCATTTTCTCTTTCCATTCATTGATCAGATCTTAGAACGAATATCGGGAAAAGACATCTTCTGCTTCTTAGATGGGTTCTCGAGCTACAATCAATTAGCCATCGCTCCTGAGGACCAGGAGAAAACCATATTTACATGCTCCTTTGGAACCTATGCTTTCGGGTGCATGCCATTTGGGTTATGCAATGCTCCTGGTACATTTCAAAGGTGCATAATTGCAGTATTCATTGAAATGATCGGTGATTTCCTGGAAGTATTCATGGATGACTTCCCTGTCCATGGCAATTCCTTCGATTCCTGTCTTAGGAATCTGGATCGAGTCCTCAAAAGATGTTGCGAGGTTAATCTGGTGCTCTTCTGAGAGAAAAGTCACTTAATGGTAACGGAGGGCATTGTGTTGGGGCACGTCATCTCCAGGAGAGGAATGGAGGTTGACCTTGCCAAGGTGGACATGATCAGATGACTCCAGCCACCAACCAATGTGAAATAGTTGCGGTCGTTCCTCGGCCATGTTGGATTTTATCGGAGATTTATCAAGGATTTTTCAAAGATTGCTCGACCACTAACTGATCTTTTAGGCAAAGACATGGAGTTTATTCTTGATCATAAATGTATTGAGGCCTTTAAGCAACTACAAGGGATGATCATGGACACCCCGATCCTACAAGCCCCAGATTGGTCTCTGCCTTTTGAGATCGTGACGGAAGCCTAAGATTTTGCTGTTGGGGCTGTGTTAGTATAGAGGAGGGATGGCATCCCATTTGCCAAACACTACACAAGCAAAGTGCTTGATACCGCTCAACGTAACTATACAGTTACGTAAAAGGAGATGCTTACCGTAGTGTTCGCCTTGGATAAGTTCAGATTTCATTTAATTAGATCCAAGGTGATTGTGTTCATAGACCTTACAACACTATGTTATTTAATAGAAAAGAAGGATGTGAAGGCACATCTTCTTAGGTGGATTCTACTCATCTAGGAATTTGATTTGGACATTAGAGATAAACCTTAAAAGAAGAACGTAGTGGCTAATCACCTCTCCTGTCTCGAAATTCTTGATGATTCTGATGATACTCCTATTCAAGACTCCTTCCCAGAAGTGTCGGTTTTTGTTATCAACTCACTCCCATGATACGTCAATATCGTAAACTATCTTGTCTCCAAGAAAGTTCCCAAAGATTGGCCCAAGAGCCACATAGACCGACTTAAGTCGGATTCAGGACACTACCATTGGGAGGATCCGATCCTTTTCATTGATGGACCGGATTGTGTCTGGAGACGATGTATTCCTCAGGAGTAATATCAGAGTTTCCTCACTTTATGGCATAGTCTAGAGGCAGGAGGACACCACTACTGGAAGAGGACCACATGGAAGGCACTTCAATGTGGCTTATACTGGCCGACTCTGTTTCGCGATGCGCTCACCTTTGCGAAGTCGTGCCCAGTGTGTTAGCGAACAGGAGGAACCGTTGGTTCCATGATGAGATGCTGATGTAGCATGTCATCATTTGTGATGTCTTTGACGCTTGGGACATTGACTTCATGGGCCCATTCCCGGTTAGCCATGGATTCGAACACATCCTTCTTGCGGTAGATTATCTGTCAAGGTGGGTGGAGGCTATCCCAACCCGAGCTGCAAGCAGCAGGACTGTCTGTAAATTCAGTAGAGATCATATCATCTCTAGGTTCGGGATCCCCAAAGTGATTATATCTGATCGGGGTAGCCACTTTGTAAAAAGAGATCTGAAGAAAATCTTGAAGGACTACGACATCAAACATCGTGTCGCTAGTCCTTACCACCAACAAACAAATGGCATGCTGAGATGTCGAATAGGGAGGTAAAAACCATATTGCAAAAACTTGTCCGTCCAGACATGAAGGATGGGTCTCTGATCTTGGATCTAGTCCTTTGGGTTTATAGGACAGCTTACAAGAAATCATTAGGAACCTCCCCGTTAAGGATGGTATTTTGGAAGACGTGCCATTTGCCTGCTGAATTAGTGCACAATTCTGAAAGGGCAATCAAGAAGGTTAGTTGGAACACACACCTAGGGCAGAAACAAAGAGAGATGGATCTGAATGAGCTTGTGGAGGTTAGAAACTGAGCATATGACAAAAGTTTGGTGTACAAGGACAAGGTAAAGCATTGGCATGATAGATATATCAGACGAAAGACCTCTGTTCCTGGACAGAAGGCACTGTTGTTCTATGTGAGGCTGAAGGTTTTCCAAGGTAAGCTGAAATACAAGTAGACGGGTCTGTTCATAGTCCGTTATGTGCATGATAGTGGATGCGTAGAGATATCAGATCTTACAGATGGAGCACAGACATCCCTAGTCAATGGACAACTGCTGAAGCACTTTGTCGAACCCAATGAACAATTAGTCCATGTTGAGGATATTGTAGTCATGCGCGAGGCAGACTCAGTAGACAAACATAAAGCTGTGCATGAGACCTTGCAACAATGAGCTCTCGCCATCAGCAACATCTAAAAGATTCAGATCGCTATCCTTGTATATACTGGCTCTTACTGTATATTCTTTCACTCCCTCCTGTGACTCCAATCACTCGCCCCAGCTCCATATCTTTTCAAGACCATACTTGGGATGACTAGATCCTAAGTATAGGGGGGAGAGTGTCCCGAGTCCATTCACCATTCATTGTATATCCTCTAGATCTGATTGGTCCTCATACTCACTCCTGTCCTATACTTAGGTTGATCTGAGCCTAGGTATAGGGGGGACCGATGCCCATTATGTATATATTCTCATCCACTTCCACTCTTGACCTCGTTCACCCCAATTTTGTTCTTCTTCTACACTTAGGCTGCCATAGCCTAAGTATCGGGGGGCAAGACAACTTCTATACATTTTTGTTCTTTTATATCTCCTACGCTTAGCACGAGCTAGGTCTTCTTCCTCGCTTTTCGTGCTCTGAGGACATAGCATACGCTAAGTATAGGGGGCGTGCATATATTACATATATACTTTACCCATAACTCTTACTTTCACATATTTTTGTATATATTATTCAATAATTATGCGGTGGGTAAAAATTGGATTTTTTTGTAAAATACATGTATATTTGTAATACTCTTGTTAATTTTGTGAAAAAAAATCAAAAATCAAAATCAAAGTCTTCTTATTTACTCTAGCATATCATCCCTGCATTTAAAAAGAGAGAAAAAAAGAGTCTTGTGTTTCATTCATCTACATTGCATGTCACCTCTTCCCCATATCTTGCATATGCAAAGTGAAAAGTTAGTGGGTTCTGAACCAAGTTATGAATAGATGATGAGGAGGTACTTGATTTGACCTTAATCCACCTAATTTCAGAGGAAACTTATAGGAACTGAATTTAAGATTTCTCAGGTCAAGTGACTTGATTCTTTGAGTCTGCAAGACTATGTTCACATGTCATCTTGATTAGTCTAAGTAGAATATGTTGTACACAAGCATGATTCTTTTAGACAATGACCTAACTTGGACAAGCACTATGCACGTAGCTCTTCATTGATAAGATGGTGAGGAGGTAGAGTCCTTTAGCTTGGTGTAGCACACGGGTCCTCCTCTAGGGAGGGTACACGCTTATCGTCCAGTCCCAATTTCCTTTAATCCTGAGTTTGAAAAACCAAGGGGGAAGGAGTCGAAAAATTTCGATGCAAGATAAAACAATGATGAATGTCAAGTAGAGAAGACTACAATGATCCTTTCGCTTTATACGCGGGATGCAAAACCGAATTGAAAATTTTAAACTTTATGAATGCAAGCAATAAAAGCCGCTCCTAGACAAGAAGTTCTATTAGTGAGTGAAGAAAAGATTAATTTTGGCTAAGTCTTGCGGTCTAAGTGTATCTTTTAAGTGTGAAGTGTGGTCCTAGATTTTACGAGCACAAATAGTTCCTAAAATAGCTCTAAGAGCCACAAGTGTAGGTCCTATTCATTGTAAAGCAACCACTTAACACATGAGGACACATTTTATTATACTTACACGTGCGAGAACCCAAACGAGAATCGCTGGAAAAATGCAAAAATAAAATAAAAGAAAAAATACAAGTCCTCATAAAAATGCTCAAAATATTTTAATGCAGGTTCCTCGGCTCGATTGGCAAAGCTCCATCGACTCCTCGTATTCCTCGCACGAAAATAAATGGAGGTATGATAAAGGACGACAAAAATAAACAAATAAAAATGACAGAGAAATATTAACAAGAAAAGCTGCGAATCAGACTACCTGGGGATGGAAAATCTAAAATCAAAATTTTCTAAAAATTAACCTAAGCCGTCCCTTCCCATCAACGACACCATTTTGACGAGCCCTCGACTACCCTTGTTAATTCAACCAGGTTGAAGATCAAATTAGATGTGTCGTTTGTTGTAGTCGGGTAATCGAAGATTATATAAAACCACTCAGATTAATGTTCAATTAAACGTAAGCAGCATATTTATTTTACTTGGGCAAGCCCAAGGTCGAACTCAGGGAGGCAGCTTTCTCCTTAGGGTAATTTTATGTTAATTTCGATTTCATATTTCAAGGAAAATATTATTGGTCTTTTTTATGCAATTAAGGAAAACACAATGCGATTTCAAGCCAAATTTAAAGTTAAATAACGAATGATAGTCAAATGAAGTCCAAAATTAATGAAACTTGGCCAGAATATGAAATGCAATAAAACTATATGACTATATTTTTTTGGAATTTTTAGACTCTAATTGAAGTAAATATGAATTTATAATGGATGCAGGGTAGTTTTTGCAAAATTAATTTTAGTAAATACCAAGCACATTATTTTTAGATATAAAAATTATCCTAGATATATCTATGTGAGAGGAATCTAGGAAAATTGATAAACCTAAAAAATGATGTAAATTAGTCCTATTAAAAACCAATTAGGCAAAAGACTAATTAATTTATTCAGGCCTCGTGCTGCGTGTAAATGGTTTGATTTTTGGGCACAGTGTAGATCAACTTAAATTAAACCAATTGTGATTTTAGAATGATTTTTGTAGCAACAGATAATTTAATAAATAATTTAAAGCACACAGTGGCCAAACTATGTCAAATTGCACAAGAATAATAATATTAAATTCTTCAATGCTCACGAAAATATGACACATGTCATAAAGATAAAGCACAAGTTTAAATACAACATGCAATTTTTGAAATTTAAAAATGAGTCTAAGTAAATTCCTAAATGTGCGTGAAAGCACATGGACCAAAATCCAAAACAGAAATTAAAATTGCTTAATTCAGAAACATGCATACATGGACTAAAGTGCAAATACCTATAATGGTGGGGGTATGCATGCAAAATTTCTACGACAACACGTGCTCCTCATATGACATGCTTAGTAGGTACTGATTTACAATTCTAGAAACTTACAGGGGCCTTGGTGTAATTTACACAGACCACACCGGACATGGGAAGCTTTGGAGGCTCGGGCATGCTTCGGATCTTGCTTCGGGTGCTCTAAGCACAGGGTTAGGGAAGAGGCTCAGAGTTGGGATACGTGGCGGAAGATGGGTCGTTCGATCTAGATAGATCCAACGGCGACTGAAGTGGGGGACGTGGCTCCCATGGATCCTTCAGATAAGAGATATCCAATGGAATGGAGGCTAATGTGGTCGACGTGGTGTGATGCGGGTCATCAGATCCTCGTGTGCTCGGACGGTATTCGGTGCTCGAAGGCGATGACGATGTGGTAGATGGTAGACCGTTAGATCCTCCTGATCAAGTGGTGGATGATGCAGACGTAGTGGGTGAACGAGGACTGTTTGATTAAGGCGATCAGATGGTGGATGTGCGTCTAGTTCCTTCGGTCTACCGCCTCCTATGGTGGAGTTGGCGGGGCTCCGGCGATGGGCTTCTGGCTCCGCCGCCCTTCCTCGTGGTCGGTGAAGATCGCTGAAAGCTCTTGGATATCTTGGATTGGTCGTGGAGGCGTGGCGGAGCCATCGGAGGTCCTGGAAGCGACTGACATCGTTTGTAGGCTGGAGACGATGAAGCTTGAAGGAGCTCCGATGACGACTTCGATCAGTGAAGAAGATAGAACCTGCAACGCTAGGCAGTGTCAAAAAATATGCTCGTGTTCGCGGGAGTGCATTGAGTGTGCGAGAGGCCTATGGCGTGAAGGTGAGAGCGGTCCAGCGTGCTTCTCCATCGGGAAGGCAGAGCTGTGGTCAGAGGGGGACTCATTGCGTCGTAGGGGTGATTGAATAGGTGCACAAAGATCAGATCTCCAAGGCGGAGCTCAGGAGATAGTTGGTGGAGGGTGGAATCGAATGAGGTGTCCTAATAAATTAGGAGAAAAACAAAGAAAACAAGGAGAAGATTAGAGGAGGAATGGAGGGATCTACCTCGGTATTGGAAGCTCGGAGGATGCTTCCGGTCGTCGCTCAAGGGTTGGTAGAAGGCCCGAGCTTGTGCATCTTGGCAAAGGAGCTGCTACACGGTGAAGATATGCCGCAGATCCCACTGGAGGGAAACCACCATCGTTATCCATTCTTAGGCCAAATCTCTATCACATATAGGTTTAGGTGAGCTCTAGGGTACCTCGTGCTAGGGCGGATATGGTCGAAGATGACCAATGGTGGAGTATTTAAAGGAAGAAGGTGGTGGTCCAGGCAACAAGAGCATGGTGTTCTTGGAGTTTGTGGAGCGCGTGGGTTCTGGCGAGGATGAGGGATGTCAGCGCTACATCATGGAGTGATCAATAGGTGGAGATGGTGGTTGTAGTGGTGACAAAAATATAAAAGGGGAGGAGATGACGCGAGGTTGGGCGACGTGGGCGAGGCTCTTTTGGAGGAAGAAGATGATGTCGTAGCCGTTGGATTTTGCGATCCAACAGCCAGGAGAGGGGCGTGCGGGAATGGGTAGGATCAGATCTGGGGGTTGAGATCGAAGGATTAGAAAGCTCTACGTGGCGTGATGGGATGAAGGCGCTAACAAATGGTGGAGATGAGATTTGGGATGATGATCCGAGGGTCGGGGTTTAGGCGGGATGAGCGGTTAAGATCTTAAGCACGGGTGGTGATCAGATGGTGTTGGCAATGACACGTGGTGGTCTGAAAACGAGGCAGAGACAAACAGCGAAGATAGATCAAGAGTAGATCGAAGGGTGATGGATTGAGCAGGAGAAAACAACCATGATCCGTGGATGTAGAGATTATCAGGTGGCCATGGGTGTGACGCGTGGCGCCAGGAGGTGGAGGCGCTAGTGATCGGCCTAGATTTGATCCGGTCCTTGATCGAACGGTCAAGATTTGAAACGACAATGAATGGCCGAGATCTGAAGAGGAAGGAAGCGATCTGACGGCCAGAAGAAGGGGCGTATGGCGAGTGGATGAGTGGGTCGCGTGGTGCAACCAGAGGGCGCCACGTTGCCCAATCAGAATGGATGAGGAAGAATGTGAAATAAGAGGAAGAAAATGGCCGAATTTGGAAAAACTCAAAATATGAAAGTTGTAAATCTCGATGAGATCTACAGGTTTCATGTTGATCAAAAACAGAAACGAGGTGAAATAAAGTAATAGAATATAAGGGTACAAATATATATACATATAGTATACAATGGGGGCCAAAAACCCAAGTTTGCATATGTGCTCCGATTTTAATGAAATTGCTCTCATTTTGAAGGTCTTTAAATGTATATTATTTTAAAAGTGAGTGGACCTAAATCGGAGGCTGTATGAGAGAGATATGTGCATTCTATGGTCCATGGTATTCAACTTGTTTTGGGGTTTATTTGTCGATTTTACAGGTTAGCATTTTTTTGGTATTTTTCTTATGTTATTGTTAGTAATATATACTGTATAGAGTGAATTTATGGGTTTTAGATTTATGTAAAATATATACAAATGAGTGATTTTAACAGATGACTTTGGCTTCTTATTTCATGCAGATGTAAATGCAAAAATGCAGATGTTATCAATGCATGCATGATTGCAAATTATGCAGTATTGGTGGAAGTATGCTTCTAATTACTTAGGAACAAGGATCTATTTCAACTTTAAGAGTGATGAATCACAGATTCATCAGTTGCAAAAATGCTTCAAAAGAGGGATAGTCTACTAGGCTCAAGAGGAATAAGTCCTTAAGTAAATGATGTTGTATATAGTATAAGGAAAATGCAAAAATCAAAAGCTCCAAAAAATAGACAAGCCAAAATCAATGAAAAATCAATTCCTGTCGGATTATGTATGTATGTACGTGTGTGTATGTAAATATATATATATATATATATATATATATATATACATACGTGTGTGTGTGTGCGCGCATGTGTGTCCAACAAGCAAGCTTCAGCTTCGAAGTCAAAGACATATGTGAGCCTGCAGTCGGATGATTTGGCTACATTGGTCCAACATCCTAGGATATGTAGCTACACTGGCTACCATTGGTTCTCTTCTCCACCTCCTCTTCTAGAGCATTTGTATATCAACTTAGAAGGGAATACCCCTCTTCTAGAGGAAAGTGTTACTGTATTGGGGAATTAGGGTCACCATGTTGGATAAGCCAGACTTCTACCACTTCACTTGAGAGGATCTATACATCACACATATAGATAAAACCATAGTCATAAGGGTTGCATCTGATGTCGATTTGTTCTGACATGGCTTTTGAGGAGACTTAGCCAGTGTTTTGTGATTCTCAGAGGTTGTTGTGCTTCAAGTCCAATTCCCAAAAAAGGTTTCGACCAAACTAAAAATCCAAGGGTTTGACTAAGCTCCAAACAATGACATTATGATGACAAGTTTAAGAGTTAAAATCAGTCCAAGTTATTTCTTTTTCTTTTCTTTGTTTTCTTTTCTGCACTTGTAGGAATAAGTTTTTGCTAGGGAATAACAAAGGCAAGTATAGGGGGGGTGATGAATCTCCATTTCATCACCTTTATTCTCTCATTTTGGCCTTTAATCCCTTGCTAAATGCATGTATATGTTAATAATTTGTCAAAATAAACATCATGTAGTTTGTATATAATACTTTATATTTATTGTATTTAATTTCAAAATAAAATAATAAAGGAAAAAAATAAAATGAAATGAAATTCCACAGGTGTTGAGTGACCCTAAACCTCGAGAACCAGTCATCATGATCACTTGGTCGACAAGGAATAATGTAGGGGGAGATGGGGTAGACAAATTGTAAAAAATGTACATAAAACTCATATTTTTTAATTCTTCTATAATTATTTTTTGTATGACACATTTTATTCTTTATCATTTACCCCTTAAATAACAAAACCCTCAACAAGAACAATGTACATAAAAATACAAAGGAAAACACCAAATTGAGTTAATTGAAAAATAATGCATAGTGTGCCTGGGACACAAAAAATAAAAACTTCATAGACATGATATTTCTCCAAAATTTATCAAATGGACCAAAATGAATTATCATCAAAATTTTAAATATTATTTTAAATATATGTAAATAATTAAATAAAAACAAAACTATTGAATTATCATCAAAATAAATAATAAATGTAAATAAATAGGTAAATATATATATATATGTACATGCCTATAATGTACATATACCAAATTAATTAGGTACACATATAAAACCAAAAAAATACAATAAAAATATCTAAATGTGTCAAAAAATAAATCAAAAATATGTTAAAAATTATATAAAATAAAAAAAATAAAATAATAAAAAACCAAATACATGTATTTATTCTTATATTATATATGAGAATAGTAACTTGTAAGATAAAAATCTCATAAAAATAAATAAAAATATGTACCAAATACTACATTAAATTATAAACATTTCTCAAGTTCTTGTAAAAATTAAATTAATTCAATTGCTATTTATGTTTGAATATACCAGTATTTTTCTCCAAGGATTTTTCTGGTTGGTCCACGTGGACCAACCAGAAACCTCCGCTAGTTGACCCAAGTCAACTGACCCCCTCTCTCTTACTTGAGCTCTGTTCTGTTAGAGCCTGCTCTTCCTCCCATTTTTCCGCTCATGGACATCGTCATTTGCATTGGCGTGCTACTTGATTTCTATCGATTAAATGTCCCTAATTCTCGCGAACACCACAGATTTGACCAATCTTCATCGACTCGATCAATATCCACCTCGTAATGTCCCTATTTGTCATCTTTTACAACTGCTCCTCTTCCATCCTTCTCAGTTTTGATCCCACTTCGCATACTTTTAGCCCCTTTGAGCACCCTATATACCTTCCCATTAGTGATAGCAACCGGATTGTGGGCTCTGCAGTGAGGAGGAGCGGAGCCAGATCCATCAACTCTGGCCATCCCTCATCGGAGGTTCTACATCGTCGGCCCACAACCGGTTTGAGGCCCTTACATTCCGCCCATAGATAAAATTCTTAGTTTTATTTCGATTCTATATTTTAATTTTAGGTTTCATTTTGTTTGTAGCATTAAAATAAAAAACCCCCAAATTCATGGAGCTTGAGCTATAGGGAAATTCATCGTCATTCGACCATCAGATCCCTCGCTCCCAATTTCCATCCCATTTTATTCCCCTTCAATTGTTCCATCCATTACCCATCCTATCCACCATAGATTTGTTGTGGATCTAGGAGTCGAATCTTCTTCCATTGCCACTCACGAAAGTTCGGCCTTCATCTCATCCCATGTCGTTTTTTCCTAACCCTTGGGCCTAGGAAGTAGCCCTCTAGCCAAGGAGGCATCTAGAACATCATTTAATACTTGGAGCAGCTCTAGGTCCTCAGACCTCATATGAGCTCTCGATGTTCCCTCGCCTTTATCGGAACACCCCTGTAGGCGGAGGAGTCACAAGAAGTGAAGCCACCTTCTGGATCAAGTGGAGACCGTCGAAGCACAGAGATAAGTCAAATCCAAATTCACTGGAGACCTATTCTTCGTAAGTTCTTCTCGATCCTTGCTTAGCTATCTTATTAAGAATAAGACCCAGATATTATCTCGATCGTTGAATCAATTCAAAGCAGTACCTGATGAGAACCCTTGGATCAAACATGTGGCTTGAAGACGACTGCCCGATCCAACATGAATAAAAGGTTAAATTAGCAAGTAAAACCTCTAGCCTTTTGTATTTTATAAATAATGCCTTAAATATTAAATTAAGTACAAAACTTTTGGATTTTTTACATGTACTCCCTTGGTGATTTTAATATTAAGTTTAAGTCTAGTGATGAGTCTACTCAGTGGACCCCCACGAGAGTGGACATTTTGCAAATATGCACACCCAGATTTTTTAATTTATATAAAGTTTTAAAAATTCAAGTTTATGTTCAAACATTCTAGTTATTTTGCAAATGTATCCCTTAGTTTTATTTTATTTACAAAAATACCCATTCCATCTTGAATTAATTTTATTTATGCATTTCTTTTAATTAAAAATAGCTCGTGTGCTCTAAAAATTATAAAAAAATAGGGGTATGTGCATTATTGACTCATTATTCACGTCATTATTTTTTCCATTTTGCATGCATCTATAGTTTTTTTACAAATAAAAAAGAGCAATTTTATTTCTTGTTTGACTTTACAAGTACAAAAATCATAAAATCTATTTGAAAAAAAATCCAAAAAAATACTTACTACTTACTAGACTAAAAACCACAAAGAAAGTCTTTAAAGAAACCTTAAAAACAATAAACCCTTACGTACCATAAAAAATATAAAATATTGGCAAAAATCCAAAAAATATCAGTATTGATTCCTAATATATAAATATAAATATATTATATCTATATATTAAAATATAATTTTTTAAATTTGGAGCTCACTTCCAATTTTTTAATCTCAAATCAGTTCGTCCCATTTAAAATAGTCCTTATTGTAATTTATTTCTTATTTAAAAAATAAAAAATGTAAAAATTCCCCCAAAATACATAGAAATAGAAAATTATTTTAGAATATAACAAACATTTTACTTGTTATTTTTTCATATTTTGACCTATATATAGTATATCTTGTATAACCTATATATATATATATATTATTATATATAATGTATATTATTAATAATTAATTATCAGTACATTAAATATATTTTAAAACCTTTAAAAAAATAAAAAGGACATTTTTTCCGATTATTTTCTGATTTTTCTATATTTATTTTTTCTATATTGTATATTACTCATATTATATATATTACCTTGTATACCATAATATATAATCATATATATATATATTATAAATTATTAAATTAAAAAAATTAGAAAATTAAAAAATGTAAATAGTAATTATTTTTATTTAATTAAAAACCCATAAAAACTTAGTTAGATTTTGTGCACACTTGTATATACCAACTTGCTTTATTTATTTGCTTAATAATTCTTGTTACATCTCGTGCTTCCTGTATCCGGCCACTACCTACTTTTCCACTATACACAGTCATCATAGGGTAAACTAAAATTTGATCCACATCCTTACTTGATTGTTTGATTATGTTATTGTGCCCTGACTATTGAATATAGCTTGAGATTTTCTTTAGGCTGTCATTGCAATGACTTAGTTGTCATTCCTTAATTAGACCACAAGACGTTACCCTGGGATTATTCCTCTCTATTTCATTACTCCAACTACAATAAAGTAGCTATCACCCCTGAAGATCAAGAAAAGAGCACTTGAACTTGTCCTTTCAGCATATACGCGTTTGGACGCATGCTTATCATGATTTGCAATGCCTCAGGCACAAATTTGGGGTGCATGATTGCCCTATTTTTCGAAATGGTACAGGATTTACTGAAGGTATTCATGGGTGATTTCTCGATCCATAGTAATTCATTTGAATGATGATTAGCACATTTGGACAAATTTCTTCGAAGATATTGGCAGGTTAATACGGTGCTCTCCTGGGAAAAGAGTCATTTCATGGTTAAGGAGGGTATTGTGTTGGTGTATGTCAGCTCCAAAAAGGGAACCAAGATTGAACTTGCAAATGTGGATGTGATCTAGAAAAATTGGAACCCATTTGCTACTTACTATGCCAGCAATGTTTTAGATCCTACACAAAAAAACTACATAGTGATCGAAAAGAAATGCTTGTTGTAGTTTGGGCCCTTTAGAAACTTAGGTCTCACATTTTGGGTTTTAAAGTGACAGTGTATACGAATCATTCAGCCATTAGGTATCTCATGGAAAAGAAGTACGTAAAGGCACACCTTCTTAGGTAAATTTTATTGCTCTAGGAGTTTTGATTTGTAAATTAAATATAAACTCGGAGTTACAATTGTAGTGGTAGATCATTTCTACCGACTAGATCTGAAGGACTCCCTTATTTAGAACCTATCAGAGAAACCTTCCCAAATGAGTCACTTTGTGTTGTTGATTCCCTTCCTTAGCATGGTAAACTATCTTGTCTCCAAGAAACTTCCCCCAAGTTTGACTAGGAGTAGTATTGATCGACTAAAGCTGGATTTAAGGAAATACCATTGGGAGGATACATTCCTCTTCTTTGAGGGGTTGGATGGTCTCTAAAGAAGGTGTATTCTTGAGGAGGAATACCAGAGTGTCCTTACATATTGTCATTCATTAGAAGCTGGAGGACATCATCGGGTAAACGAACAACACACAAGGTGCTTCAATGTGGATTGTTTTGGCTAACCTTGTTCAGATATGCCACTGATTTTGTACGGTCATGTCTGGTTTATCAAAGATGGGGGGACAATTGACTATAGAGATGAGAACACTTGAAACTATTGTTATTGTAGTAAGAAAAGCTAGGGTTACATCTTCTTTTATAATAGTTTGAGAGTCCATGTATATCAATTCATAAATAACACAAACCCAATGGTCAACATGTTTTGTGTTTCTTTCAGTGGCCATGATTTTGATATAAAAACACAACAATAATTAATTAAATGAAATATGTATTTAATAGTAATCAATATAAATTAAATTTAATAAAATCAATCCACCTTGGATAAATAGGAAGGAGGCAAGACTTCTTCCATAAGGGGGGGGGGCGACCACCAATTCCAAGTAGGACTTCGTGGTCGTCCAACCTCTCCATAAGGAGGTGGCTCCATCCTCCTTTTATATGAGATTAAATTAATACATAATTTTCTCCAATATTAATATAACATTTGTTGTGAATGATTCCACAAAAATACTTCATAATTATTTTATGAATATTGCAATCATGCCATGAAGAAAATGTGAATCATATTCACACCCAAATAAAATGTAAAATATTTTCAATTGAATGTCTAATGTGAATCCAATTCATATCAACATTTAAATTGTAAATATTATTTACAAAGAGTTCTCTCTAATATATTATAAATCACATTTATAATATATATGATTACGATGAAAAGCACTATCCACATTATTGACATCCATGATAATTAGTTCGTATTTAATTATCTCAGATCATCACTCTCATGCATTAAATAATATGGATCAAATTTACATTTCTTGTGATAACTAAAGCACATTTAAATATCTTTATCTCAATGCTTGGATACACATTTATCATTGGAATTATTCCTGCACTCTTTCAAGAATAATGTGCCTACTCCATGGATACTTGGAGATAAGGATAGAGTGATTGTATGTTCCACATATAGTGACTTGGATATTGAGATCTCATCTTAAATCTAGATATCGAGGATCTCTCATAGATGCTTGATTAAATCAAGGTTGTAGATCTAATCTTCTCATTGCATCTGAATGACATTTAGATTAATGTCCAACATTTGGACTAAGAATAGATCACTTTTCTAGTGAGAGGAGTCATTAAAATCCATATCTATTTCATCTCTCCCTCGAAAAGAAAGCATCATGGTTATACAATCGTTTATGATAACATCACCCTCAGGTATTCCTAATACCTCTACATCTTTTATACTGGAATACCTAGAATAAACTCGAAGAAACAGATCAATTTATACTGTCATATTTATAGTTTTGTCATTAAGTTTCTCATTCTATCACTGGGAGTCGTATCGGTCATATGCTTTCCAAAAGCATATATCATACCTACAAATTCTTGTTATGCTTCTAAAGCAATACGACCATGCGTGGAATTTGATCGATCTCAATACCTCGTGAGTGAGCTCATGTCTTCTGATTCACATGTGAACATAAATATTCCATTTGAGAGATTGTATTACTCATATGCCCTTGTATGCACACACTCGGTAGTAAATAGAACTTGACTAGGCCACTAATGTATCAGTCTGCTAAACGTACGTAGTTAGACATATAGCAATACAACTGTCTTTGTTTACATGATGCATGCCTATATCGTGACAGTATACGAAATAGGACTTGGTTATCTTGATCTCATTAAGTCAACGCTTTGACCTAACTAATCTGACACCTCCTAAACTCTATTCCTATGTATATGACATGCATCAAGAAGTCAGTAAGATATTAGCTAATAGAGAAAGGATTGCCATCTCCTACCTAGGCTTGAGATAAACTCTTAATATTATTTGACGATGCCCGATGAGTCCTCAATTTATCTCTTTAGTTATTCATCCAAGCACCGGCTTCTATGATTAAACAACTGAATCAACAGTTGTATGATCATTAAGATGACCATTGTACGTAACCCTAATTGTTCTATGGGACCTTAATGTGCATTCATCCATTTAATCGCATACATTGAGTGAAATAAACAAATAACTTTTATTGATATATGAAACATTAAAATAACATTTATTGTAGGAATGGTTCACCTCAGTTTCACATGGCTAACAACCTCCTACTAGTCTAAGTACCATTCAGGTACAATCCTTAAACCCATACTAATTACATGCTGGTCAAAAAACTTCTATGTCAAAGGTTTTGTATGTGGACCAACAACATTGTTAGCAGAGGCTACCTTGGTAATGACAATGTCACCATGCTTTTGTATCTCCCGAATGATGTCATATTTCCTTTCCTCGTGCTTGATCTTTTGATGCTATATGGGTTCCTTCACTTGAGCTATTGCTCATGTGTTATCGTAAAGAAGCCAGATGGGAATATCAGAGGAAACTACTCCAAAATAAACGTGCGCAAGCACACCGCCTTCTTTGCAGCATCCGATGTGGTAATGTATTCGGCTCCTGTCATTGTATTAGCTGTAGTGTTATGCTTCTTACTTCTCCAGCTCACACAACCACCATTCAACAAGAACATAAACCCTGATGTCAACTATTGATCTTTAATATTAAACTGGAAGTCAAAATCTAGGTATCCTAAGACTTGGATATCACCATCTCCGTAGACGAAGATGTAATCTGGCGCTTGTCTTAGACACATGAAGGCGTTCTTCACAACATTCAAGTGTTGCTCTCCATAGCATGATTAGTAATGGCTTACCACTCCCACTACATGGTAGATATATGGTTGTGTCCACATCAGGGCATACATTAAGATTTCTACAGCTGATGCATAGGGGCATCCAGCCATTGATTTCTCTTCCTCAACAGTTTGAAGAGCCATCCGTTTAAATAAGTGGATACCATGTCTTAAGAAAAGGAAGAATTTATTGGAGTTCTCCATATGGAAATGCTCCAGAATCTTCTAAATGTTCCCATTTTGTGAGAATCACAATATCCTCTTTTCTCAATTTATGAACAACTTCAGGCCTATTATATAAGAGTCTTCTCCAAGTTCTTTCATCACAAAGATATCGGATAGCCAAATCATAAGAGTAGTCATCTTTCATGTATCATTCCCAATGATAAGGATGCCACCTACGTAAAGAACGATGTGCACAATGGCTCTCCCACTAATCTTCTTGCACACACATAGTTCATTGGGATTTTGCACAATATCATAACTCTTTATGGTTCCATCAAATCTGATGTTCCAGCTATGAGAAGCTTGGTTGGGCCCATAGATGGATTTCTTCAGCTTTCACAGTTTCCCTTCCATGGTTATGAATCCCTGGGGCAATTCCATATAGATATCCTCCTCGAGGTATCCATTGAGGAAAGACGTCTTGACGTCCATCTGCCAGATGTCATAGTCAAGATATGCAACTATAGCTGGTAGTGCTTCTTATGGACTTAAGCATAGCCACGTTAGAGAATGTCTCATTGTAGTCGATGCCTTCTCTCTCTGTGTAGCCCTTGGCTATGAGCCATGCCTTGAAGGTCTCTAACTTATCATCAAGTCCCCTTTCCATTAACACCCAATGGGTTTTACCCCTTTAGAGCGATCATCTAGGGTCCATAAACCATTTTTTATGCATGGAGTCCATTTCAAACTTCATTGCTAGCATCCATGTATCCATGTCATGATCCGTGAGTGCTTCATCAAATGAAGCTGGATCATTGTCAATTGCACATGACTGATGGAATCCATACATTTCAGGTGGTGCAACCACCCACAAACTTTTTCGAAGAGGTACAAGTGTTACATCTTCATTTACTTCTTCAGTTTCTGATTTTGGAAACTCATTATACTTAGGGGACTCTATAAGTTCCTTTACTTATTTTTCTCTTATCTCCGAAGGAAGTCATCCTCTAGTTATTTTACATCTCTAGAGTCAAATACATTCTGAGTCTCAGGGTTATAAAGCAGGTATCAAATACCATCCTTAACATACCCAATGAAGTAGCACTCACAAGTGTAAGATTCTAGCTTACTTGCATCCACATTATTTGCATGGTCTAAGCAACCCCAAACCCTCTAGTACTTGACACCAGGTTTGGTTCCATACCAAAGCTCATGAAAAGTTTAAAATACACTTCTACTAGGAATCTTAATAAGGATATATATTGTAGCCTCTACTACATATCCCCAGAAACTAAGTGGTGAGTTTATTTACTCATAATTTTACGAGCCACGTCCATGATGATTCTACTTTGTCTTTTAGCAACACCATTAAGTTGGGGAGTTCTGGAAGGAGTGAGATTGGAGATAATTCCTTTCTCTTTAAGTTATTCATTGAATTCATCTGAGTGGTAATCACCACCACGGTCATATCGAATCCGTTTATTCTTCCGCTTGGTTTTTAACGAAAGCTATGAACTCTTTGAACTTTTCGAAGGTTTCAGATTTATGACGTACTGGGAAGATAAATCTGTATCGTGAATTATCAACAATATATATCAAATAATATCGATACCCATTTGAGGTCACAGTATGGAAGGTGCCGCATACATTGGTATGTATTAGGTAAAGAATACCCTCACATCGAGTAACTTTGTTGAGAAAAAGCATCCTAGTCATTTTTCCTCGAATACAATGTTCGCAGGTAGGAAAAGATTGAACATGTAGATAATCTAAGGGTTCATCCTTATCAATCTATTGATCCTATCCATAGAAAAATGACCAAGCCTTTAATGCCAAATCATATTTGAATGATTTCCGTTCTCCCTAGTTCTTTTATGGTTTTTATCAATGGTGGTAACATTTATGACATTTTCATCCATGCACAATTCATAGAGTTCACCAAAAGCTAGAACACCATCCGTAATATGTTTATTATAACAATTTATGACAAGTTTATTACAGAATAGAAACGAATGTCCTTTTGAACTAACTTAAGAACATATATATAATTCCTTCAGACATTTGGAATATAAAGATATCATTTAAGCGCAAGGATACTCCCACTGGATAATGATAGTATGCTGGTCCCGACGATGAGTGCTGTAATAGTTGCATTGTATCTCATCTGGATGACTATCTCCCCTTCATCAAGATTCCTAGTTTCATGAAATAGATGCAACAAATTGCATACATGAACAGAAGCACCAGAATTGATAACCTAACTAGCTTCTCGTCCTACGGGAAAATTGGTTTCAGTGATGAGAATAGATTTAATACATGCTGGGGCTTTACCTTTATCAGCAGGCTTCAAGTACTCTGGGAAGTTGCACTTCCAGTGCCTCAGCTTCTTGCAGTGATGACACGCATCGGTCTTCTTTGATGTCACTAGTGTGGAAGTAGTAGATGATGAGATAACACCTTGACTCTTCTTCTTTCTTTTCTGGGTCGGGACATCGCAAGATCCTTTCTTCTACCCACGCTTCCCTTTAACATGTGCAACCATTGCTCTGCTAGAGGTATTATATTTCTTCATTATTATCGACACAACATTAGACAAGTTCATCTTGTTCATGTGGAATGATACCACAACGTAATTGAAAGACTTGGGGAGTGGCAACGGATTGTGGTCAGAATGCATATCTACATCCATGTTAGTCTCGATATTTCTTCTTCCAAGAGGTACCCAAAATTTTGAGTGTATGTTCTCTAATTGAAGTTATGTCTTGCATTTTGCAGCAAATAAGCTCTTTCATAATGTTATAACACTAAGTGTGATTGACATCACCGAACATCTCCCTGAGATTCAACATTATATTCTGGTTGGTCTCCATCTCCGCATGTCGCTCCTGAAGCACATTAGAGAGAGATCCCATAAAATAACACCAAGCCAATGTATGATCTTCATAATATTTGCCATCTATGTTTTAGGTTTGTGTACATGTTCTTTGATAGCACGTAAGAGATGCGATCCACATTGAGAATAAGATCCAAATTATGGATCCAAACTGAGTAGTTTGGTCTGGTCAATTGTTTGACCTCTAGGAGCCTATTGAGTTGGATCATGGATTTCATTGTCTGAAATTAAGAGTGCACTATATTAGAACATATAAAAAATTATATATTTGAAAATAAATTCTTTGATTAAGTATTTTTTTAATCAAATTAGTCTTGCCTATTCAGCTCTGAAAATCTATTCCCTTAATCACTTTTAAAGCAAGAGATATACTTACCGCTATGTCTTTAGCAAGAACTATGATCTCCTTTTTACCTTCGTTACAACACAATAATATGCGAACTTGCACCTCAGATAAAAAGAAGCAGGAACACATTCCACCTTGCAAGTCCAACATGCATTTCCCGATTCGATCTTTGACACCCGATCCCACCACCCTTAAGGTGATGTTGACATGTTGTACATCGAACAAATCGTCAATAGGAATAGCACTCGCTATGGCAAAGCAATATCACCCCAAAAATAAGAGCACTCGATATTGGGGTCACTACGCGTACAACCTTACTCTTTCTTGAAGAAAGAGACCAATCCATGTGCGTTTGTATGCAAGAGATGTCACTTTGGACATTTGTCTCCTACTTACAATGCATGGAGACGAAACCCTTCGTCTTGACGGGAGACCACAAATGTCACTTATGTGATCCTCCATATCATATTCAAATTCTAATTAATCTTTATGAATCATATTCATATAATTAGTTCTTTCAAGGGATATACAACTCCATTCATAATAGAGTGTTCTAATTGTATATAATTTATTTAATCATATTAAATCAATTATCAATCAAATTCAATCAACCAGTAAATAATCTTGATTGTTACTTGAAGGATGGTATAATATGAAATTATGTAGTATGCAAATTTTAATAATTAGAAAAATACATCACGATCTCTTCATTCATTATCCTTTCCTTACCCGTTGTCCTAGCCAGTACACACATGATGCTGGACAAACCACTCACAGAGCAACCTGCTACCCCAACGATCCCCGACTAGACATCACATCTACCTCAGGTCAGGATAATGTGATTTGATTATATTGTATTTGAGAGGATATTTGATGTTTCAGCTGATGTTATATGATATAGTATTTATCAAAACAATTTTGATTAATATTAAAAGGATATTTTCTAAACAAATCGCCAATCCTATTCAAGTAACAATGTTTTGCATGTAGAGATTGTCCTACAACTTTTGTAGGATAAACTCGAGTTTTCGTGAAACATTCATTCAATGGCCTATATTGATTAATCAATTATTTTTGTAATTTTTATGCATCACATTTAGTCATGGAAAATTCATAATTTCCACAATCTCCATTAAATTATAAATACCTTAAGAAAAGAGATTTGATGATCTAATCATCTTCCGACCCATCTCCAATAAATACGGAATTTATAGGGCAAATAATATCGGAATCACGCGAAATAAATTCGAGCATTTTTCTTGTTTTATTCTCTACTTAATATAGGTGTTTATTTTACATTTCATGATGGAAAAACAGTAACTAAAATAAATATTTTTCTTACAGATCCTTGAATACATGCAAAAATAATTTCCATGGCGGAAATTATTTGAATAATTTTTCATACACTTTTTGTACCAACATTAGGTTACTATTTTTGGGTCATATTTATTCATTTTAAATACATTTTAATAACAAAAAAACACGTCCAAAAAGTGCACAAATATTAGCTTTTATTTTAGCAAAAAAACAGATTCTCTACGAGATGGAGATCCACTAGAGAACGAAGCGACGACATGATGGCGTGGCAACGACAGCGGTCTTCTCTAGGGAAAGAGGTGGACGACCACTCTTGGAGGATAGAAGGGGGGCATGTCTATGATAATGAGAGAGGAGAGAGCACATGAAACTGTTGTTGTAAAATGAAGAGATAGGTTTGCCTCTTCAGTTATAATATTTTGGGAGTCCATGGATCTCAATCCATGGACAACACAAATCCAACGGTTCACGTTCATTTGTGTTCAGTTCAATGGCCTTGATTTTGATGTAAAAACACAACAACAAATAATTTAATTAAATTGAATATATATTGAGTAATAGTAAAAATAAATTATTTTCAATTAAATAAATCCACCTTGGAGAAATAGAATGGAGACAAAACTCTTCCATAAGAGGGTGGAATGACCATCAATTCCAATTAAGACTAGGTTGTTGTCTACCATATCCATAAAGATGGTGGCTCCATCCTCCTTTTATATGAGATTAAATTAATATTAATTTTCTCAAATATCTACATAAACATTTGCTGTAAATAATTCCACAAAAATAATTCATAATTATTTTGTGTATATTGCAATCAAGGCAAGAATTTTTTTAAACATATTGACATCCTAAATTAAATGCAAATTACAATTTCAATTGAATGTCCAATGTGTATCCAATTCACATCAAAATTTAAATTGTAAATATTGAATGACCAAGCCATTGATGCCAAATCATATTCGAATAATTTTCATCCCCGTGATTCGTTTTTTATTTTTATCATGGGAGATAACATTTATGGCATTTTGTTGGTACGAGATCTTCAACGAGTGATTATTTTGATAAAAAGTTATCATTGCGATCCCCAAAATTCTCGGCAAAAAAAAATATTTTATTATTTTCAAGCCAATAATTACAGAAAATGTGGCAGGACATTTTGTTATTTAATTAATCTGCATAGTGAATAGGATCAAACTCAGGGAGGCTACAAATCCCAAGGGTTATTCAGATAATCGAAAAAAATCAATTAAAAGAAAAGGGAATCTAAAATTCAAACTATGTTTGGTTTTTGTAGGATTTTTATCTTTTTTAAATTTTTTATTTCTAATTTTGTTATTTTCTGATTTTTTACATATTTATTGATTTTATTGTTTGTAGTTTTCTCAATTTTAAAAAATATTATTCTCAAAACAATTTAATGCACCAAAGAAATGCAATTTATTTATTTTTCAAATATAACAATAATGCTAAAAAATATCCAAAGAAAATCTTTTTGTGTTTTTATGATTTTTTACCATTTTTGTATTTTTTAGAGATTTTTAGTTTTTTAGGATTTTTTAAAAGAATAAAAACTGGGGAAAATGCTATTAGTGTGAAAACATGATTATTTTTCAATTTTAATACAACAAATAAACGAAAAATTATTAAATTTTTTTCATAAAAAACAAAGGAATTATCTACAAATTGAAATTGAAATCAAATTATTAATTCGTTGTACAAATTTTATGGTTTATTTACCATTTTGCATTTTTTTGAATTTTATAAATAAATAGGAAATTAAACACATAAAAATAGAAAAACTATAATTTTTTCGAATTATTGACGCAAAATGCGAATTTTTATGAGTTTTTTATGTTCAAACGGAGAAAATAATTTACTTTTTTGATTTTTTTTAAAAATACCAAATATAAATAAAATGCAATGAAAAAATCACCGTAGATAGAACAACTAAGCTGGAGATAATACTAATTTATGCAGAATTTATTGAGTACAGATGCTATTTGTTCAAAGAAAAGCTCATGCAAATTGAAAGTCTGGAAACAAGGAGTGAAACGTAAATACTTAAAGTTTTTGCATTAGAAAATAATAGGAAATAAAGTGCAGAAAAGAAAACGCAAATTACTATTGGTGCATGCAAATCACTTGTTGAATGTGGAAGGCGTGGGTGCTTTTGCAAATCTAGAATTGTCAAGGGGGCAGAATGCATTTTGCCCCCAAAAATTATTTTTTTAGGGCTCTTCTAGGCTTAAAAATGTGGGGCTCTACCTCTCCTATCTTTATTCTCCACGCTAAGCTGCGATGACGATGGGTGTAGGAAATTCGTGATAAGCGTTCACTGGATCCAAGGCAGAATGGCACGTGGCACGTCGGTGGCATTCAACAGTTCTTGGGATGGTGTCGGCATAAGGGAGGCTCCAACAACGGTGTAGTGGACCGGCGGAGGACGACGACGAGAGTTTGGATCTAGGTGGTATGCATATCAGGTGACTTGAGGTTGTAGGGATGCTTTTCCAGTAGGATCCGAGTGGTTGTAGAGCTCACGAGGATGGGGCTGCTCCGGTGGGCTCAGAGCTTTGTGTTGGTGCACGAATGAAGTTACGCCAGGCTCGCTAGATGACGGTGGAGGGTGACGCGGAGGGCGACTCCTTGCATCGGTGGTAGACCTGGGAGACACTCGCCCAGGTTGATGGAGGGTACAGTTGAGGTTTGTGTGCAAATCGGATGGTGGAGCTTTGCGCTCCCGGCAGATGGAAGGGCGGCGTGCGCTGCCTGTGGGATGGAGGGACGATGCCAGCCACGTACTATTTTTTTATTTTTTTTTATTTTTTATGTTTTAGACACAAAAAGAGAAATTATTTTTTTTATTTTTTCTAGTAAAAACAGAAACGATAGAAACTTTTTTCTATTTCTTTATATTTTTATTTGATCATGCAAAACAAATGTTAGAAATAAAAAATTATGTATTTTTTATTTTTTATTTATAAACAAATTAGGACGTGAGCGCGATGACTCAATCCCAAAATCAAAACAGAATACGAGAACACGGATCTGACGAAAAATGAGGAATGGATCCGGATCTCCGGCCACTGTATGTGGACGGAGATGAAAGATCGTGTGACGTAGATATGAACGCGAAGAGATTGAGATGTGAAGGTGAAAAATCAGATCGGGAGAATCGAATCATGGTGATGGAATCTAAGATCTAGAGAAAAAATGACAACGAAATAAAAATGCGAAAAATTAAACTACAATTGACCTAGGTTAAAAATAAGAGGAGAAAAATGTGGATCTCACCGTAGGAGTGGATGAACATTGTGATGGCCTCAACGAAGGCCAACTCGCTATCACCGGACGGCTTGGAGATTAGGAACCCTTATGTGACAAGATGGCTCTCAGAGAATAGGCTCCTCTAACCAAAGATTCATCAAGTTGAAATGAGGGAGCAGGATCCATATAAATAGAAATGAATAGAAATTGATATTCAAAATTTAAAATGAGATAAAGATAAGGAGAAATTTTGAAATGAGATAGAGATAAGAAAGGAAATTCGTGTTAAAATTATTTACATTTTTTAAAATTTTTGTCACTTTATTAAATTAAATTATAAATGTTAATTTTTCTACGAGGGTTATTCAAGGGAATTGATTATATACATATACTATATACATATGTTATATTGTATACATGGTTAAATACGGAAATATATTTTTTTATGTTTTAATTTTTAATTTTTTATTTTAAATAATTAGTAAATATATGTACAAATATTTACAAATACAATATATACAAATAAATGGTAAAATTTCACAAACCACCTAGAAAACCGTCTTTCATACTATAATTCCAAAAAATATGAAACTACATCCATTTTAAAAGGTAATTTAATTCAGAATACAATGGAAGTGAGTTTGGGTGAATTTGAGTTCATATGGAGCCGAAATTGGCCTTTAAATTATCCTTTTATTTCTTTTTCCACATATGTTTACTTTTATTCTATACATGATTTTATTTGCAAATATTTTTATTATTTAGGAACCTTTTTTTACAACATTTATTTTGAAAATTATTGAATTTGAGGTTAATTTATGTACAAATAAAATAGTGTAAGTATACAAATATTTACAACACATTTCCTTTTGAATTTTTTGATTAAGGACCTATCTCCCCCTACTTTATTCCCGATCGAACAGGTCAAGTCTTGACCTTCTCTCGGTGTTCAGGTCAACCTGTATCTATTACATATATACTGTCTCTATTTTTTCACTTTTTCCCTTTATTTATTTATTTATTTTAGGTTAAATAGTATGAAAAAAAACAATATTTATACACAGATGCAAGTTAGTAAGAATATGGAGTTAGTATTATATACATGTGTTTTATAAGGGATTTTAAGATAAAATAAATGAATAAAGATGATGAAATGCATATTCAGCATCCCCCTATGCTTTGACTTTTCTAGTCCCTTATCAAACACTTATTTGAAAGAATAAGTGAATAAAAGAAAAAGAAAGGAAAAATAAAGAAATTAGGACAATATCGAGTATTAAACTTATCTTCATAAAATTGTAGTATGGAGCTCTGTCAGACCTTTGGATTATTAGTGTGGAAGAACCTTAATGGGAAATGGATTTAAAACCTAATAGCCTTTAAGTTCCACAAGACTCCTATTCAAGTCTCCTTAACAGACAGGTGATAACAAATATACATACACAAATTCTTATAACTATGAATCTTTACTTGTACGATGTAAGTGAAATATAGCTCCCTATCTCATAACTATCAAAGAAACAACCTACCCCAACAAGGTAACTCTAGTTCTCCGGTATAGCAACTCATTCCTAGGGGAGCGAGGATATTCCCTTCTAAGTTCAAGTACAACCAACTCAAGAAAAGGAGATGGAGAAAAGAATGGACTGTAACCAGTGTAGCTATCTATATGTGGATGCATGACCAGTGTAGCCAAGTCATCCAGCTAAAAGCTTACAAAAATTTAACTTTGAAGATGTTATTATTATTGTTGTTGTTTTTGTTGTTGTTGTTGTTGTTGTTGTTATCCTTGTATATACACTCTGGTAGCCATTTGACTTTGCAATCAGGCCTGTCCACTTTTGGAGATTCTGCATTTTCTCTATTTTTCTCTTTTTTTGAAAATTTATACAAGGTGCAACTTGTACATAAGGAGATTTTCCTCTTGAGCTAGTAGACTATCCCTCTTTTAGAGCATTATTGCAACTCCACAGTATCATTTCTTTAGACCTCAATGCTACTAGATCATATTGAGATGCACAACCCTCCCTAGAGGAAGATGAGAGATTCCGCCTAGGTGTACTACCCTCATATGCTACTCCAAGCCAAAAGATTCTGCCTCCTCACTACCTCCTCCGTGAAGAGCTACGTGTAGAGTGCTTGTCCAAGATAAGCCATGGTCTGAAAGAATCATGCTTGTGTTGTTAACTATTCTACTTAGACTAATCAAGATGACATGTGAACATTGTCTTATGGACTCAAAGAATTAAGCCACTAGGACCTGAAAAGTCTTAACTCTAGTTCTTATATGGTTCCACTGAAATTAAGTGGATTAATGTCCAACTAAGCTACATTCTTCAATTTTATTCCAGACTTAGATTAAATGTCAATACTATCCTGAAAAATGCACACACAAATGCAAGAAATATGTACAATGCAAAAAGAAAGCAAAATCTTCTCTCTTCTTTTTTTGAAACAACTTTCTAATTTTGATCTTTTTATGGATTATTGGAAAGAAAGAAAGAAAAAAATGATGCACATGTGAAAAGAGCTTTTTTTGAAATTTTAATTATGCCAATTTTTATAAACTTTTGGTTTTGTAATTTTTAGTGTTTTTTAAAGGAAAGAGGGTTAGTAAAATATAAACAAGTATATACAAGATTCTTTTGTTTTTTTGTTTTGTTAGTTTTTGTGTCTTTTGTGTTTTTTAAAATAAAAGGTGACCAAAGTCTATATACACACACATGGATTTTACGAATTTATATATATATATATATATATATATATATATATATATCCTAAAAATAATAATATTTAAAGGTACAAGATATGTCTGAAGTATATATACAATATATACGACATCCCCATATATTAGCTCGAGCTATGTCCGCATAGTGATCAATGAGAGGCAAAGGAAGACAAAACGAGTGCTAAGTATAAAAAAGTTAAAAGACTCCTATGCTACAATGACTTCAAGAAAGGATGAAAAGAATAGAATCGGTGATCCCCCTATACTTAGGATCAAGTAATCCTAAGTATAAAAAACTGTACAAAAGAGGAAAATTGATGAAGAGAATGTACGGATTCAACAGCTCGACTTGCTTGCATATACTTTGGGTAGAATAGCCCTAAGTATAGAATATCAACAAGTTGGTGGAAAATTGAGAGAACCGAAAAATAAAAAACGAAAGAGACGATATGAACAACATCACACCCCCTATACCTAGGGTAGAGTATCCCAAAGTACAGGGCAACAACGGAGTGATGAACATGACGAATATGAACAACATAAATCATTACTCCCCCTATACTTAGGATAAAGCACATCCTATGTATAACATATATACACAGGGTAAGGGGTGGGTGATAAAACAGGAGAAGAAAGAATGAAAGGAAAGGATATACAAGAGGCGTGGATGTACAAAGATTAAGAAGATCGAAAGTGGACCTTCTTGCGAGATCACAGAGGAAGGGATCTGACCAGGCGCAGGTCGATATTGGTGTCAACATTAGACATAAATCGATCAGAATCGAACAAGAATGTATCCTTAGCGGTTTTAGAGTGTTCAGGCATGAACCGGTCAGTAGAAGTAGTGTCGTCATGTCGTGCCTTGGAAGTCTTGCAAATATCAAAGTAAAAAGGCTCGAATTCATTATCAGAAAAAGTAAGATCAATTCTAGCCTGGCAAGCCTCTACTGGATCATCGTCTTCATCGAAAGGCCTGAGTTCCTTTATAAAAGCAATCAAATCAATTTTGGCTTAATCAGTCACGTCTAAATCAAGGTGTATAGGAACAGACTCATCAGTGAATGTAGTCAAATCATGTCTGTCATGTCTAGTCTCAGAGTCTGCCTTTCGCTCTAGGGTGTCTATTGTGTAAATCCTGCAGATGACATCAATGCATCGCCACATACCAGAAGGGGAAACTCCAAGGTCAATGCTTTCCAACTCTTCCTCCTTGATGTGGACTTCTTGCGTCTTATTATCATCTAAAGTACAACAAAAATCTCTAATATTATCATCAAGGTTAAATCCTTGGGGTTGGCTAACACAAACACATTCTCATGGGATGCAGATCTCCGGTCAGTAATGGGTGTAATGATCAACACATCGCTCCCTACATCGGAATGGAAATGAATCTCTCTTGATCTATAATCAATAACAACTCCCACAGAGGCAGGGAAAGGTCGTCCTAGGCTGATGGGAGGGTGCTCCACAGGGGCGGAGGTCTCCATGAGAAATACGACAAAATCAAAAGCGAAGTTAATGCCCTGAATGAGAATGAGAACATTTTCAAGAATACACTTCGACCTCTTAATAGATCCATCAACAAATTGAACTATAAGCTTGCTTTTCTTGAGAGGCCCAAGATGAAGAGCATGTACCGTAGAGAATGGTATTATACTGATTGACGCACATCCATCAAGGAGAGTGTGGTCTCAAAAATAGTCAGAGATGGAGCAACTCACAAGATGTGTGGCAATGTTCCCTTTCTTAAAATATGGATTGTGAGAGATGGCGTTGGCAGTGGCCATGGTCAAGATGTGACGCTCAGATCTACTCCTTTGCTTTCTCTTATTCTGTTGAGGAGCATATAAATGGGTCATTGCCTGATGAAGTGGGGCTTTAATGATCTCATGAATGGTGGCCACCACTTCAGTTTCAGTCAACAATTTTTAAAAATTTTAGACCTCCTCCATACACAAGAGGAGATCAGAATCAACATATACATGAGAATTGCCAAGAGCAATATGTACAGTGGCATCCATTGGGTCAAAGGTGGGACATGTGGTGAATGACTGTGTGGTAAAATGGTTTGGCATGGGTGCCCTCTTCTCACAAAATGAATCAACAATGTGTCTCCAGAAATCTGTTTGGATTTTCAAAATTTTTGCATTTTTAGTATTTTGGGCTATTGCAAGTTCTCATGATTATCCTCAAGTGAATCCATATCCTCAAATAGTGGAGCACCATTGTGGCTCTTATATATGTTAAATAGATCGTTATTCCTCGAATCCATATGCCCCATCATCTGGTTCAAGGTCTTAAGTGTGGATATCATGACAGGTGACTCCAAAATCCCAAGATCCGATGAGTGGAACGAGGATGGGTGAAAATAAAGTTCGATTCATGAAATAATGGGCTAGGAGGATATATATAAAAAATCAAGAGGAATGTCCTCCTAGAAAAAGGGGATTGGACTGCCTGGAGGTTGCGAGGGATAGGCGAAGATTGAATTAAAATCACTCCAGTCAGCCTTCTTTGAAAGAAAATACATAGATTGAGAGAACACGATAGTCAACTCAATCTATGTAAAGAAAAAAGGCACCAATGCGCAGAAGGATCGAGTGTGCACACAAGAAATCACAAACAATATACACAAAACACACCCCTCAATTCACATACTCAACGCAATATGAAGACCGTGAAAGTTCGGTCAATTATCTTGTCAATTTTTAGAGTTTGGTGAGAAATCAATCTATCAGAGCGATTAAGCGAGTTGTTAGGAACCCAATTCTCCCAAGAGACTGTCACATTCTCACAATTAGTTTTTCCCAGCCAATATGGGTGCGGACCATTTACCGTCTACCCGATCTGCCCACTTTGATAAGGAAGTCCTAGACCGATTACCGGTTACCCAGTGAAATCATCACTGGAGAACAACTAATCATGAGACCAGTAGTATGAAGAGAGTTCGAGCATGGTTCTATCCTTGTGTGTGGGTTTCTCTCTCGTTGCAGATAGATCAAACAAGGTGGGGGTTACTCTACCCAAAATAATGATTTTTCCCTTACGTTTATTTTAGGGTCTAGTTGTCTTTGGCACTCCCAAATTTTAGGTAGTTGTCACTTGGTTTGAATATTTTCAACGAATCACCTACCGAATGTCCAATTTCCTTTTTAACTTATGTGAGTGTAAACAAGGAAGGAGATTGGAAATGCCAATGCCTGATTAAACACAATGATGCATGCAGTGGTTAGAGATGTGTACCTTATCGCCAGCAATCTGCATGCAGGGTGATCCGTGCAGAATTTAAATACAAAAAACTAGCCTATATGCAAATGCAAGTGAATCATCCTAACAGTAGCTTCTATTAATGTGCAAGAACCAATTAAATTTGACTAAGTCCAATTACGCTCTATTCTATAGGCACATAAATTTTTGTTTAGGGTGTTTGGACCTAATTAATTACCTAGCTCAAGAAGATTAATTAAAGCAATCAATGGGTAGCTCATGAAATCCACATGAAACAATGAAAAATAAGGCTATGAAAATAAAACCATTGAGGTCCCCCAAGTGCACCGGCACTTAGCGAAATAGACCTCGCAAAAAATGAATGTCCATTTATAAGAGTTAAAATGCTAGAAATAAATAAATAAATAAGTCTTCTTTTGGTCGTTCTGCTTCAAATCTTCTTCTCCTCCTCTCACAATCTCCTACAGCTCGGTAAAGAATCAAGCCACCTCTGCTTCGCTTGGGTGCTTCGGCTTTCCTAGGATTGCCTTCTTCACTTCGCGGGCCCTCGTAAGAAAAAGGAAAGAAAGAATGTGCGAGAAACACAATTATAAAATATGAGCAGGAAAAATGAAATAAAAACAATGAATATGAATAATGAAGAAAATGTGAAAAATATAAACAAATATGTACAACAAATAATGACAAGTCAAAAGAGAAACCAGACTACCCTTGCCGTGCCTCCCCAACAACAGTGCCATTTTGTTGAGACGAGACCTTGGAGGAGTGATTATTATTGATAAAAAGTTGTCGTTGCGATCCTTAAATTTCCCGGCTCCAAAAAAAATAGTTTTTTCGAGCGAATAATTGCAAGAAAATGTGGCAGCATATTTTGTAATTTAATTAATCTATATAGCGAATAGGATCAAACTCAGGGAGGCTACAAATCCCGAGGGTTATTCAAATAATCTAAAAATTCAATTAAAAGAAAAGGGAATCTCAAATGCAAACTATGCTTTGTTTTTGTAAGATTTTTGTATTTTGTATTTTTAAATTTTTTATTTCTATTTTTTCTACTTTATGATTTTTCAACTTTTTATTAATTTTAATGTTTGTAATTTTTAAAATTATCAAAAATATGATTTTCAAAAGAAAATCATGCACCAATTACGAAAACATGATTATTTTTCAATTTAAAAATAGAAAATAAATGTAAGAATTATAAAAATATTTTTTTCTTAAAAACTATAAGAAATTATCTACAAATAGAATCTGAAATGAAAATTTTTTTCTACAATTATATATGATTTTTTAAGATTTTTAGTATTTTGTAATTATTTGGGATTTATATATAATTAATGCATGAAATTTGAATAAGTTATTAAAACACAAAAATAGAACTAATCAATTTTTTTGGAATTTTTGAAGCAATATGTGAGTTTTTATGATTTTTTAAAGTTCAGACACAGAAAATGATGTAGTTTTTGTTTTTTTTAAATACCAAGATAAAAATAAAATGTCATGAAAAAAATAATGTAGATAAAACAACTGAGCAGAAGATAACAATAATTATTGTATAATTTATTGAGCACAAATTCTATTTATTCCATTGAAAATATCATGCAAATTAAAAGTATGGAAACAAGGACTGAAACGTAAAAACTTAAAGGTGTGTGCAAATCACATGCTGAATGCGGAGGGCATGGTTGCTTTTGCATATTTGGAAATGTTAAGGGGCAGAAAGCAATTGGAACAAAAAAATTTATAATTTTTTGGGTTGTTCTCAGCATCATTCGTTTCACGCCAAATTAAAAGGGCAAGGGGCACGTGGGATGCCGCCTCTCCTATCTTTATTCTCCATGCCAAGCTGCGACGGCGGTGGGTGTAGGGGGTTCGTGACAGGCAATCGATGTCTCCAAGTCAGAACGACACATGACGTGTTGGTGGCGTTCGACGGTTGGTGGGATAATGTCGGCGCAAGGGAGGCACCAGCAGTGGTGTGATCGTCGGTGGAGGACGGCAACGAGAGTTGGGATCTGGGAGATCTGAAGATATGGTGACTGGAGGTTGCAGGGATGCTTCTATAGGAAAGTACGAGCGACAATGGAGCTCAAGAGGACGGCGTTGCTCCGATGGGGCTCAAAGCTTCACATGGGCACGAGGGTGAACTTGCGGCAGGCTCGATGGATGTCGACAGATGGCGATGTGGAGGGTGGCTCCATGCATCGGCTGTAGACCTGGGAGGTCGCGGGGATGCTACTCTAGGAAACTTTTTTATTTTTTTAATTAATTTTTAAATTATTATTTGATCCTGCAAATCAAATGTTAGAAAGGAAAAACTATGTATTTTTTTATTTTTTTAAATTATGAAACTATTAGGATTCAAGCACGATGGTTCAATCACAAAATAAAAACAGAACATGTGAACGGGGATTTGGCAAAAAATGAGGAATGGATCCGGATCTCCAACCACTGTACGTGGACGGAGTTGAAAGATCGTGTGAGGTAGATAAGAACGCAAACAGATCGAGATGTGAAGGTGAAAAATCAGATAATGAGAATCGAATCATGGTGATGGATTGTAAGATCTAGAGAAAAAATGACAACGAAATAAAAATTCGAAAAAATAAACTACACTTAACCTAGGTTAAAAATAAGAGAAGAAAAATGTGGATCTCACTGTGGGAGCAGATGAATGTCGTGATGGCCTCGACGAAGGCTGACTAGCTGTCACCAGGCAACTCGGAGGCTAGGCACCCATATGCGACAAGATGGCTCTCGGAGAATAGGCTCCTCTCACCAAAGATTGATCAAGTTTAAATGAGGGAGGATGAGCCATATCAATAGAAAAGAAAATAATTTGAAATTCAAAATTTAAAATGAGATAAAGATAAGGAAAAAAATTAAAATGAGATAGAGATAAGAAAGGAAATTAGTGTTAAAATTACTTATAATCTTTTTTAAATTTTCAAGACATTATTAAATTAAATAATGAATGTTGATTTTTTTATGAGGGTTATTCAAGGGAATTGATTTTATACATATACTATACACATATGATACATTATATACATAATTAAATAAGGAAATAATTTTTTTAATTTTGTTTTAAATAATTAGTAATAATATTTACAAATATTTACAGATATACTATGTTTAAATAAATGGTAAAATTACACAAACCATCCCAAAAAATCGTCTTTCAAACCATAACTCCAAAAATCATGAAACCATGTCGATTTTAAAGATAACTTAAATTAGGATACAATGGAAGTGAGTTTGGGTCCATTTGAGTTCATATGGAGCTGGAATTGGTCTTTAGATTATCGTTTTATGGTTTTTTCCGGATGTGGTTACTTTTATTATGTACATGATTTTATTTTGCAAACATTTTTATTATTTAGGAAACATTTTTAATTACAAACTTTTATTTTGAAAATTTTTTAATTTTAGAACAATTTTTACAAATAAAATAGTGCAAGTATACAAATATTTACAAGACATTTTTATGGATTTTCTGATTAAGGACCCTATCTCCCCCTACTTTATTCCTGGTCGATCAGGTCAAGTCTCGACCTTCTCTCGGGGTTCGGGTCAGCCTGTATCTATAATATATATACATCCTCCTTTTTTCTTTTCTTTATTTTTCCTTCTTTCTTTCTTTATTTATTTTTGGTGAAAACAGTAATAAATGTACAATATTTACATATAGATGCAAGTTAGTAAGAATATGGAGTTAGTATTATATACATCTGTTTTATAAGGGATTTTAAGCTAAAATAATTGAATAAACATGATGAAATGCAGATTCATCACATTTTCATCAATGCACAATTTGTAGAGTCCACCAGAAGTTAGAACACCATCCCCAAAATATTTGTCATAACAATTCATGCCAAGTTTATTACACAGTAGAAACAAATATCCCTTCTAACTAACTTAGATACATATATAAGTTTCCTTCTAACATCTGGAACATAAAGATACATTGTCTGATAATGATAATGATAGTCTGTAGGTCCCGACGATGACTGTTGCAATAGTTTCATTAGATCCCATCTGGATGACTATCTCCCCTTCATCAAGATTCCTAGTTTCTTAAAATAGATGCAACAAATTGCATACATGAATAGAAGTACTAGAGGCGATGACCTAACTACCATCTCTTCCTACGAGACAATTGGTTTCAATGATGAGAGTATATTTTATACCTAGTGGGCTTTACCTTTATCAATGGACATCAGGTACTCTAGGAAGTTACACTTATAGTGCCCTGGCTTCTAGCAGTGATGACACACATCAGCCTTCTATGATGTCACCAGTGTGGAAGTAGTAGAAGATGAGCCAACACATTAACTCTTCTTCTTTCTCTTTTGGGCCGAGACCTTCCAAGATCCTTGCTTCCGCTCGCGCTCCCATTTCACTTGTGCAACCAATGCACTGCCTTACGGATTAACTTTCTTCATTACGTATTCTGCAAACTTTAATGAAGCCATCAACTCAGTGTTAGACAAGTTCATCTTGTTCATATGGAATAATAGTACAAAGTAATAGAAATATTTGGGGAGTGGCAATGGAATGAAGTCAGAATGCATATCTGCATCCATGTCAGCCCTTAGGTTTCAAGTTCCGAGAGGTACCAAACATTTTGAGTATGTGTTCTCTAACTGAAGTCCCTTCTTTCATTTTGTAGTGAATAAGCTCACTCATAATGTTATAAGACTAAGTGCAATTGACATCATCGAACATCTCCTTGAGATTCAACATTATATTCCAGCATGTCTCCATCTCCACATGTTGCTTTTGAAGCACATTCAAGAGAGATCCCAGAATATAGCACCAGGCCAATGTGTGATCTTCACCGTATTTTTCAATGAACAATAATTCTTTCGATTTCTTAGGCTCGTGTACTCATTCTTGGATAGCATGCAAGAGATGTGATCCATAGAGAGAACAAGATCCAAATTACGGAAGCAATCTGAGTAATTTGGTTTGATCAATTGCTTTACCTCTAGGAGCCTACTGTGTAGGTTCATGGACATCATTTTATTTAATTAAGAATGTACTATATTAGAACATATAGATAATTATATATTTGAAAATAAATTCTTTGATTAAGGATTTTTTAATCAAAATAGTCTTGCCTTTTCATCTCTGAAAGTTCATTTCCTTAATCACTTTCAAAGCAATAATATACTTATCGCTATATCTCTAGCAAGAACTTTGATCTTATTTTTACCATTGTTACAACCCAATAATATGCGAACTTGCACCTCAGATAAAAAGAAGCGGGAACACATTCCTCCTTGCAAGTTCAACTTGCCTTTTCCAAATCGTTCATTAACACCCGGATCAACCACCTCCAAGGTGATGTTGACCCATTGTAAATTGAACGAGCTGTCAACAAGTATGACACTCGGTATGTGCAATCCAATATCACCCCAATAATATGAGGACTCGATATTGGGGTCACTACGTATACATCCTTACTCTATCAAGAAGAAAGAGCCCAATCCATGCGCTTGTATGCAAGAGATGTCACTTTGGACAGATGCCTTCTTTATACAATCTATGGTCACAGAACCCTTTGTCTTTATGAGAGACCATGAATGTCACTTATGTGATCCTCCATTTCATTTCAAATTGTATTTAATAATTATGAATCATATTCACATAATTAGTTCTTTTAAGGGAAATACAAATCCATTCATAATATAGTTTAATTTAATCATATTAAATCAATTTTCAATCCATTTCAATAAACCAACAAACAATCTTGATTGCCACTTGAAAGATGGTATAATCACAAAGTACATATTATTCTAAATTTTATAATTAGAAAAATAAATCATGATCGACTCAATTATTATCTTTTCCTTACCCGATATCATGTCTAGTATGCACATGATGAGGAGCAGACTGCTCACGGAGCTATCTGCTACCCCAACGATCCCCGACTAGACACAATATCTACCTCAGGTCAGGATAATGTGATTTGATCATATTGTATTTGAGATGATATTTTGTCTTTCAACTGAAGTTATACCATATAATATTTATCAAAACAATTTTGATTAATATTATAAGGAGATTTTCTAAACAAATCCCCAACCCTATTCAGGTAACAATGTTTTGCATGTAGAGATTGTCCTACAACTTTTGTATGATAAACCAGAGTTTTTTATGAAACATTCATTCAATGGCCTATGATGATTAATCAATTATTTTCATAATTACTAGGCATCATAATTAATAAAGGAAAATTCATAATTGAATAATTTTCATTAAATTATAAACACGTTAAGCAAAGAGATTTGATGTTCTAATCATCCTCCGATCCATCTCCACTAAATATTGAATATCTAGGGAGAAAAGAGTCAGAATTGTGCGAAATAAATTCAAGACATTTTCTGATTTGATTCTCTACTTAATACAATAGTTTATTTTATATTTTATGATGGGAAAACCGTATGTAAAAAAAATTTACAGATCCACAAATACAAGCAAAAATAATTTCCATGGCGGGAACTATTCGAATAATTTTCATGCAATTTTTGTTCCAATGTTAGCTTATTGTTTCTGGGACATATTTAGACATTCTAAATAAATTTTAATAGCCGAAAACACACCCAAACAATGCACAAATAATAGGTTTTATTTAAGCGAAAAAACTGTGGTGATTCTAGCATACAATGTAAATCAATGATTCTGGCGCATCCGAAACTTGAACCTTGATCGCATAGGGTTTCATATCATATCAATGACCTTGACCAAGTATTTGATACAAATTTATGGAAGTGGAAATGTAACGAACCCGATCGTCCGAGAATGATGCGGAAGCGAGAAACTCGGCGGACATCTCGGGAACGTTACTCATAGCATCAAACATAGCATAAAAGAGTAGTAAAGGACCAACTAAAAAAAACTTTTCCATAAGGTCACATTTCCAAGAGTTTCTTCATTAAAGAAAACAATAAATAACTAGATGAAATCGTATACACGATTTCCTTATTCCAGTGGGCATAAAAGACATCCTCCCAAGCAAACTCGCAGTAGTTCCATACCGATCCTACTTCTCGAAGACTGGATCGGCTTTCTTAAAGCGCTAATGGTCTAATCCTCACGTTCTCCTGAAAAAGTTAGCAAAACATGTTATGAGCATAAAGCTCAGTATGTGCCGAGTTGGGGTCAAGCCGGCTAGCGTTGAAAACAAGTCACGAAAGTCATTGTCATATAAATCACAACTCAACTTATTTAATGCATATAACTAATTTTTCTTCATAACCATGAATGACATAACATATTTGCACATATACCCCTAAGTTTCACCATATTTGCATGTATGCCCATAATATTCACATAAATTCAATATATGCACTTTACCATAATAATTGCAAGTGTACCCTTAAAATTACCATAAATGACACACATGCACAAACCATTGACATAAATTGCATACATGTCCATAACATTAACATAGGTTTCATACTTGCACTTAACTTTAACGGAACTTACACATAAGTCCATAACAGTAACATAATTGCATATATGCACATAACATTAACATATATTGCACATATACCCATGATATTTTTCATGTTTAGAGTGGTCTTGATTGTTACTTCTTAGGCGGCTTTGATGGCTTTGATGGCTTACCGCCGGCACAAGCGGTTCATACAATACATAACATGACAGTGTAGCTATCACTGTAGAGGACTTATCTTTTGCCTCACGCCTCCGGAAGACGTTGGCCCTTTAGGCCCTTACGACCCCTTAGCTCGAGTCGGTGCCGAAATCTTGACATCTTCTTAAAACTTATAAAAACACATTTAGTACGACTATTATCTAAGATAATAAAGTTTTGTCATTTAACAGTGAGTGTTGTAGAATTAAGTTCTTATAATATACTCTAAGAGAGTTGTGTTAATAAGCATGTTGTACTTCATGAGCATTCTATCGTATAATGAGAGATTTTAGCATTATATTAAAATTCTTTCAACTCTTTATAACATGTACTTATTGAAACCGTTCTTACTCTGTATTCCTATATCAATGTCACGTTTATTAACATTAACTCATTGTTCTTTCCGCGGTCAAAGATAAAATAAATAAACAAAATTTCTTTACGCACAATAACATAAACTTTTTGATGTCGTTAAACTAATCTCTTTTGAAGGGAACAATTTCTATAGTGCTATTTCATAACTTGCCGTTACTTCCTACAACTTCTTAAGTTCACCAATAATTATTATTGGAATTAATTACGATTATCACAAATATCCCTAATTATAAATAGTATGTGAAAGGAAAGACTCGGAGGGAACATATGCAATGCAATCCTGACCATGAATGAAATCTGAAGAAATGGACTTACATTTGGTTCACATACAGAGAGCGTGTGCATGTCACTCGGCAATATTCATACTTAACGTGCACATGCTTCATGGATTAATTTAGGTTTTCTCTTTTAATCCTTTATCAATATCATCATAAGAAAAACGTGCTTGTGGTTTGAACCCAGGGAATGTTTGAAATTTCAAAAGTTTTAATTACATTTTGGTTACCCTATGTATGTCGAGTAAGAAAAGGTTCTGGTGCTTGCAATTAAATATAATAACATTAATCAGCACAATTATAGATGTAAAACACTCGGCCATCAATATTGCATCTATCGTTTTTAGGGTTCGACATATACATCTACTAGTCGAAATTTTAAACCATAAATTAACACATAACATCACTTAACGATCCTATATGTTCGACACATACCTTGTCGACGATAGAAATTCGTCGACCAAGACTCCGTCAAATCCGGATCGATTCCGGCCACGTCGATTTCTTCTCCGATTTCGCCGGAATGAGCCTTTGACGTTGACGGAGAAGGTTGTCGTTGCCGGATTCGAAATGCGACAAATATTGTTGCCGGCGACCTCTCTCTCTCTCTCCCCCTCACGGGTATGCAAAATGTGGTGATTCTAATGGGGGTTTCATGCCCTTTTTATAGGTACCAATAATGAGATAAAATAACAATAATAAATTGAATTAATCAATGGATAATAGTTTTGACTAAGCAAGGGATAGTTATTTTATAATTAATGGATAATAGTCCTAATTCATTATCTCTTTCTTTACTAATATTATTTTTTTTATTATCCTACTAAAGATGCCGTTGAGTTTTTTGTGACATTTAATAACAATTTTTTTTTGTTTAATAAAGAGACGATCCGTTACAATCTACCTTCCTTAAAGAAATTTCGTCCTCGAAATTTATACTGTAAAAAAGTCACTTACCAAAGAGATGCGGATAATGTTGACGCATTTCGTCCTCCAACTCCCAAGTCGCCTCTTCTCTCTGATGGTGCTGCCAGAGTACTTTGACCATCGAGACTATGCGACGTCGCAACTGATGCTCCTTACGGTCAACTATACATACTGGTCTTTCTTCATATGTTAGATTCGGCTGAATGTCCGGAACTTCGTGCTCGATCACGTGTGATGGATCAGGATTGTACTTCCTTAACATCGATACATGAAAAACATCATGTAACTTGGAATAATGAGGTGGAAGGGCAACCTGATATGCTACCTCTCCCACTTTCTTTATTATCTCAAAAGGTCTCACATATCTAGGACTCAATTTTCCCTTTTTGCCGAATCGCACTACTCCTTTGGTAGGAGAAATCTTTAAGAACACATGGTCACCTACTTCGAAATTCAATTCTCGCCTTCGACAATTAGCATAAGACTTTTGTCTACTCTGAGCGGCTAAAAGTCTTTTCCGAATTACTTCCACACCCTTCGTACAAACTTGGACTAATTCAGGTCCCAATATGTATTTTTCTCCAACATCACTCCAGCACAAAGGGGATCTACAAGGTCGGCCATATAATGCTTCAAAAGGAGCCATCTTAATACTTGCATGATAGCTATTATTATAAGCAAATTCACCAAAGGAAGATGTCTATCCCAATTTCCAGCAAAGTCGAGGGCACAAGCTCTCAACATGTCTTCTAATGTCTGGATTGTTCTTTCAGATTGTCCATCAGTCTGAGGATGGAATGATGTGCTGAACTTCAAACTAGTACCCAAAGCATCCTGCACGCTTTTCCATAACCGAGAGGTATATCTCGTATCTCTGTCCGATACGATCGATACCGGAACACCATGCAATTTCACTATCTCGTTCACATACAATTCAGCAAGGCTCTCTGTAGATTGATTTAATCTGATGGGTAAGAAATGTGCCGACTTCGATAAACGATCAACAATCACCCAAATAGTGTCAAAGCGCCCCTTCTTTATTTTTGGCAACCCGCAAACAAAATCCATAGTGATATGCTCCCACTTCCATTCGGGGATCTCTAGTGATTGCAGAGGGCATGCAGGCTTCTGGTGCTCAATCTTTACTTGCTGACAAATAAGACACACCGACACAAATTTTGCAATGTTGTTCTTCATCTTAGGCCACCAAAAATTCCGTTGTAAGTCTTTATACATTTTTGTAGTGCCGGGATGAATGGTATACATGGACCTATGAGCCTCTTCAAGAATTTCTTGCTTTAATTCACTATTATCAGGAACCCACAGTCTATTACGGAATCTCACTGCTCCATCTATCCCAATTGAGAAATCAGATCCTTCTTTTTGAGAAGTGGTCGTCAATCTTTGGAGATCATCATCATCCTTCTGAGCCAAAATAACTTTCTCTACCAATGATGTGTGGATCTTCATTCCGGCCATAAGAACTCTAGTCTTTCTTTCAATAAAAGGGTTCCATTCCTCTAAATGGTTCATTACCTGCCACTGCAATTTCATACTCGCAAGCTTCCCTTCATATTTCCTACTTAGCGCATCAGCAACTACATTCGCCTTTACAGGATGATAGTCAATGGAAAGATCATAGTCTGAAAAAACTCCAACCATCGTCTCTGTTTCAAATTCAGTTCCTTCTGAGAGAAGATATACTTGAGACTTTTATGATCAGTAAATACCTCAAAATTTCTCTCCATATAAATAATGACGCCATATCTTTAGTGCAAAAACTATCGCTGCAAGCTCTAAATCATGCGTCGGGTAATTTCTTTCAGCTTCCTTCAACTGCCTGGATGCGTAAGCCACAACTTTTCCATGCTGCATGAGGACAAATTCCAAACCGGATCCTGATGCATCAGTGTAGACCACGAATCCACCAATACCCGAGGGTAGCGTGAGAACAGGAGCGGTCATCAATCTTTGCTTCAACTCTTGAAAGCTTTGCTCGCACTTCTGGGACCATTCAAACTTTATATCCTTTCTCAACAATCGAGTCAAGGGTAGGGAGATTCTAGAAAAATTCTGGATGAATCTCCTGTAATATCCTGCCAGTCCTAGAAAACTGCGGATTTCAGAAACATTCTTAGGCTGGCTCCAATTTAAAACAGCCTCCACCTTCGCAGGATCCACAGAAATACCATCCTTGGATACAACATGACCAAGGAACGCAACTTCCTGAAGCCAAAAGTCGCATTTGGATAATTTAGCATAAAGCTGGTGTCGCTGCAATGTCTCAAGGACTAATCGAAGATGCACTCGGTGTTGTTCGATATCTGGTGAATAAACCAAAATATCATCAACAAAGACAATCACAAACTTATCCAGGTGTTCTCGGAATACCCTATTCATTAACTCCATAAACGCAGCAAGCGCATTTGTGAGGCCAAAAGGCATCACTAAGAATTCATAGTGCCCGTATCTCGTCCTGAATGATGTCTTTGATACGTCTTCGTCCCTGATCATGAGCTGATGGTAACCAGATTAGAGATCAATCTTGGAGAAGACCGCTGCTTGCTGCAATTGATCGAATAAATCATCAATGCGAGGTAGCGGGTACTTATTTTTTATGGTGACTTTATTCAACGCCCTGTAATCAATGCAGAACCTAAGGGATCCGTCTTTCTTTTTCATGAATAATACAGGAGCACCCCAAGGAGAAACACTTGGTCTCAAGAACCCTTTATCTAATTGTTCTTGCAATTGCTTTTTCAGCTCATCTAATTCTGCAGGAGCCATTCTGTAATGTGCCTTAGAGATGGGTGTAGTACCCGGTAATACATCAATAGTGAAGTCAATCTCCCTTCTAGGTGGAAGACCCAGGAGATCATCTGGAAAAACATCCGGAAAGTCTCGTACGATGTCCAAATCCTCAAGTTGTGCCATAGAGGGTTTTGTACTTATTATGCTAGCCAAATAAGCCGTGCACCCAGTAGCTATCAATCGGTGTGCTCTCAGAGCTGATATAATCATCTGACTTCACTTTTTATCTCCGCGAATGACTAATTCTGTCATATGGGGTTTTAAAAAACCACCTTCTTTTGTCTGCAATATATGGCTGCATAATGCTCCCAAAGCCAGTCCATACCCAGAATAACATCAAAGTTATTCATCTGTAGTAATATCAAGTTGGCTGGTAGATTGTGTCCTTCAACAAGGACAGGCACATCCGCCATGTATATTCCCAAAGTAGAGTGCTCACCCATTGGTGAAGTCACACTAAGTGTATATAGAAGTTTAATAACCGCAAAATTCAACTTGTTGGCGAATCGATGCGAGATAAAAGAATGTGATGCACCAGAATCAAATAAAACATGGCTCAAATGATCCGTAATAGAAAGAGTACCTTCCACTGTGGCATGTCCATCTTCCTCCTCTCCTGAAGGTAGAGCGAACACCCGTCCTTTGACGTGCTTCCTTTGGTCTCCAGAATTCTGTTCCTTCTTCTTTGGACAATCTCTAATAAAGTGCCCCTTCTGTCCGCAAGCCAGCCAAGCTCCTGTAACCTTATAACACTCTCCTGAGTGCCTTCTATCACAGTGTGGGCATAGAGGGTATACTGGTTTATCTTTCATGGCGTTCTCGATTCTGGGCTTCTTTCCTTTATCCTTATCATGCTTGCCCTTCTTAGTGTCGGTAGAATGTGGACGTTTTCCACCACCTTGTTGTTGGATTCTTTTATAGGCTGAGTCGATCTCCACAGCTGCTGAAACTGCATCCGAAAAAGTCTGAGGACCTCTAGTGAGGACCTTCATGCCCAATCCTGAATTCAGGCCTTCAACAAATTTCCTGGCACGTTGTCTTTCATTTTCGCATATTCCTTTTCCGTACTTTTCCAGCTCTTGGAATTTGGAAGCATATTGTTCAACGGATAAACTCCCTTGTTGAGGCTCAATAAATTCCAGCCTCTTTGCATCTCGAACATGCTGAGGAATGTAACGCTCGGTTAAACGTTCCTTAAAGTCCTTCCATTCGATGGTGGTTTTATCAGCAAAGTGTATACTTTTACAAGAGGTCCACCACTCTTTCGCGTTGTCGCGTAGACGATAAGTGCCAAATATCACCTTCTTCTCCCCAGGACAATCGGTCGCCTCAAAGGCAAGCTCCATTTCCCTCAACCAATGCTCAGCTTTATCCGGCTCAGGTTCTCCTCTAAAGATAGGTGGATCATGCTGAATGAAAGTCTTCAGGATCAATCCACTAGAACCATGCCCTTGGTTCTTTTGCTGCTGAGCCATCATGGTCATCAATTCTAACATTTGACGCTGCATGTCTATCGCCATATCCTGCGTAGACGAAGAGTCACGATCTCCGTTCGCCTCATTCCCACAGCGAGGGGCCATCTGAAATGATGACATGTGAAATTTACGGTCAAAAGCCTATATTTTCTAAAACTAGTGGATCTAAGTTTGTTTTGGTCGGATATCTTATGCCCAGAGGAACTCCTGCTCTGATACCACCTGTAACGAACCCGATCGTCCGAGAATGATGCGTAAGCGAGAAACTCGGCGGACATCTCGGGAACGTTACTCATGGCATCAAACATAGCATAAAAGAGCAGTAAAGGACCAACTAAAAAAAACTTTTCCATAAGGTCACATTTCCAAGAGTTTCTTCATTAAAGAAAACAATAAATAACTAGATGAAATCGTATCCACGATTTCCTTATTCCAGTGGGTATAAAAGACATCCTCCCAAGCAAACTCGCAGTAGTTCCATACCGATCCTACTTCTCGAAGACTGGATCGGCTTTCTTAAAGCGCTAATGGTCTAATCCTCACGTTCTCCTGAAAAAGTTAGCAAAACATGTTATGAGCATAAAGCTCAGTATGTGCCGAGTTGGGGTCAAGCCGGTTAGCGTTGAAAACAAGTCACGAAAGTCATTGTCATATAAATCACAACTCAACTTATTTAATGCATATAACTAATTTTTCTTCATAACCATGAATGACATAACATATTTGCACATATACCCCTAAGTTTCACCATATTTGCATGTATGCCCATAATATTCACATAAATTCAATATATGCACTTTACCATAATAATTGCAAGTGTACCCTTAAAATTACCATAAATGACACACATGCACATACCATTGACATAAATTGCATACATGTCCATAACATTAACATAGGTTTCATACTTGCACTTAACTTTAACGGAACTTACACATAAGTCCATAACAGTAACATAATTGCATATATGCACATAACATTAACATATATTGCACATATGCCCATGATATTTTTCATGTTTAGAGTGGTCTTGATTGTTACTTCTTAGGCGGCTTTGATGGCTTTGATGGCTTACCGCCGGCACAAGCGGTTCATACAATACATAACATGACAGTGTAGCTATCACTGTAGAGGACTTATCTTTTGCCTCACGCCTCCGGAAGACATTGGCCCTTTAGGCCCTTACGACCCCTTAGCTCGAGTCGGTGCCGAAATCTTGACATCTTCTTAAAACTTATAAAAACACATTTAGCACGACTATTATCTAAGATAATAAAGTTTTGTCATTTAACAGTGAGTGTTGTAGAATTAAGTTCTTATAACATACTCTAAGAGAGTTGTGTTAATAAGCATGTTGTACTTCATGAGCATTCTATCGTATAATGAGAAATTTTAGCATTATATTAAAATTCTTTCAATTCTTTATAACATGTACTTATTGAAACCGTTCTTACTCTGTATTCCTATATCAATGTCACGTTTATTAACATTAACTCATTGTTCTTTCCGCGGTCAAAGATAAAATAAATAAACAAAATTTCTTTACGCACAATAACATAAACTTTTTGATGTCGTTAAACTAATCTCTTTTGAAGGGAACAATTTCTATAGTGCTATTTCATAACCTGCTATTACTTCCTACAACTTCTTAAGTTCACCAATAATTATTATTGGAATTAATTACGATTATCACAAATATCCCTAATTATAAATAGTATGTGAAAGGAAAGACTCGGAGGGAACATATGTGACGCAATCCTGACCATGAATGAAATCTGAAGAAATGGACTTACATTTGGTTCACATACAGAGAGCGTGTGCATGTCACTCGACAATATTCATACTTAACGTGCACATGCTTCATGGATTAATTTAGGTTTTCTCTTTTAATCCTTTATCAATATCATCATAAGAAAAACGTGCTTGTGGTTTGAACCCAGGGAATGTTTGAAATTTCAAAAGTTTTAATTACGTTTTGGTTACCCTATGTATGTCGAGTAAGAAAAGGTTCTGGTGCTTGCAATTAAATATAATAACATTAATCAGCACAATTATAGATGTAAAACACTCGGCCATCAATATTGCATCTATCGTTTTTAGGGTTCGACATATACATCTACTAGTCGAAATTTTAAACCATAGATTAACACATAACATCACTTAACGATCCTATATGTTCGACACATACCTTGTCGACGACAGAAATTCGTCGACCAAGACTCCGTCAAATCCGGATCGATTCCGGCCACATCGATTTCTTCTCCGATTTCGCCGGAATGAGCCTTTGACGTTGACGGAGAAGGTTGTCGTTCCCGGATTCGAAATGCGACAAATATTGTTGCCGGCAACCTCTCTCTCTCTCTCTCCCTCACGGGTATGCAAAATGTGGTGATTCTAATGGGGGGATCATGCCCTTTTTATAGGTACCAATAATGAGATAAAATAACAATAATAAATTGAATTAATCAATGGATAATAGTTTTGACTAAGCAAGGGATAATTATTTTATAATTAATGGATAATAGTCCTAATTCATTATCTCTTTCTTTACTAATATTATTATTTTTATTATCCTACTAAAGATGCCGTTGAGTTTTTTGTGACATTTAATAACAATTTTTTTTGTTTAATAAAGAGACGATCCGTTACAATAAGTGAATGGGCCATGTCGCAACGAGGACGTTGCGAATATAAGTGGGGGAGGTTGTAACACCCCAACCCCAATCATAGTGCCATACCTTAAACTCACAAAGTGTAGGTGTGGTATATAAGTGGTGGGGATTACTACTTGACATCTTGGGCTTAAGCATTTTGGGTGGTTGTCAACGGGTCCATCTGGGCCCGAACCCAACAAGTTGTCAGGGATAGTTTTCCTCGATAACGGACCGGGGACCTAAGCCCGGGACGTTACAGGAAAATCCTTAAGCATGTCACAGAAGCATGAATTTCACATCATATGCGATCGGGAGCAACTAGTAGAACTAGTTGTTTCATGCAAAAGAATTTAAAAAAACTAAATGATGAAACAACATGATCCGAGACACTTCTCAAATCATTTCATCCATACCACAAGTAAGATGTAGGATTACCTCTAGAAGCTTGGCTGTGATTTCTCTAAAGTAAGATACCTCCTATCTCAAGTCCAATCCAACGGAGGAGATGCTTGCTCGGGCATTGATGGAAAGCCTTCTCCTCGCAATCCAAGTCGACCATCCAAGCAGTGAATTTCCTGTTCTCGTCAAACAAGATCCAATGTCTTATTCACGATCTGGATGCACTGAAGGAGATGATGATCCATGAGCGATCGAAGCAATGACACGATAGCATGGCGATGACAACGGTCTTCTCTAGGGAAAGAGGTGGACGACCACTCTTGGAAGAGAGAAGGGGGCACATGCAATAGAATGAGAGAGAGAGAGAGCACTTGAAACTGTTGTTTTTGTAAAATGAAGAGCTAGGGTTGGATCTTCGTTTATAATATTTTGGGAGTCCATGGATCTCAATCCATGGACAACACAAATAAAATGGTTTCACATTGATTTGTGTTTCTTTCAATGGCCATCATTTTGTATTAAAAACATAACAATAATTAATTAAATTAAATTAAATATATATTTAATAATTATAAATATAAATTAATTTTAATTAGAAAAAATCCATACAAGAGTAATTAGAAGGAGGCAAGCCTCTTCCATAAGAGGGGGGCACAACCACCGATTCCGATTAGAACTTGGTGGTCATCCACCCTCTCTATAGGGAAGGTGGTTCCATCCTCCTTTTATATGAGATTACATTAATCCTTAATTTTCTACAATATTTACAACAACATTTGTTGTAAATAATTACACAAAAATAAATAATAATTATTTTACAAAAATTGCAATTATGTCAAGAAAAAATTGTGAATCATTACACCCTAAATAAAATGTAAATTATATTTTCAATTGAATGTCGAATGTAAATCCAGTTCACATTAAAATTTAAATTGTAAATTTTATTTACAAATAGTTATCTCTAATATATTTTAAATCACATTTATAATATATATGACTAATATGGATAGCACTATGCATGTTATTCATATCCATGATAATTAAATCATATTTAATTCTTTCAAACCATCATTCTCATGCATCAAATAATATGAATCAAATTCACATTATGTTTTCTAATCATATCTCATTTAATTATATATATCTCAATTCTTGGATATATATTTATCAATGGAATTATTCTTGAACTCTTTGAAGAAAAGTGCACTTTCATTGCAGATACTTGGATACAGGTCAAGGCGATTGTATGTTACACCTATAGTGACTTGGATATTAAGATCACATCTCAAATACAGATCTTGGGAACCTCTCATAGATGCTTGATTAAATCGAGGGAGTATATCTAAGCTTCTCATTTGATCTGAATCTCATTCAGATCGATGTCCAACATTTGGGCTAAGAATAGATAACTTCTCTACTCAGAGGAGTCGCTAAAATCCAGACCTATTTCATAACTCCCTTCGAATGGAAGCATCATGGCTATACAATCATTTATGATCACATGTCCCTGATGTTTTCCTAATACCTATACATCTTGCATACTAGAAGACCTAGAATAAACCCAAACATATTGATCAATTTACACTATTATCTTAAGGGTTTTATAATTACTTCTCTCATTCAGTCATTGGGAGTTGGTATCGATAATATGCTTTCAAAAGAATATGTCATATTTACAAATTCTTGTCATGCTTCCAAAGCAAGATGACCATACATGGAGTTTGATCGATCCCAATACCTCGTGAGTGAGCTCATATTACTCATATGCCCTTCCATGCACACCAACTCGTTTGTGTAGAGACGTTGATTAGGCCATCAACCTATTAGTCTGCCAAGTATACATACTCAGACATATAGCAAGACACATGTCTCCGGTCAGAGGATGCATTCCTATATGGTGACAGGATACGACATAGGAGTTTGTTATCTCGATCCCTTTAAGTCAGTAGTTTGCCCTAACTAATCTGACACCTCTGAATCTCTATTCCTATGTAGAGGACCTGCATCAAGAGGTCAGTCAGATATCAGTCAATAGAGAAGGATTGACATATCCTACCTAGACTGGAGATCATCTCTTAATAATCATTTGACGGTGCTCTATGAGTCCTTAATCTAACTCTTTAGATATTCATCCTAACACAAACCTCTATGATTCAACAATTGAATCAATAGTCGTATCATCATTAAGATGGATATGGTACATAATCCTAATTATACTAAGGGACCTTATTGTGCATTCATTCATTTAATATCAGATAAGGAATGACATAAACTAAGAACTTTTATTGATATATCAAACATTAAGAAAATATTTGTTTTAGGAATGATTCACCTCACACTCAAATGGCTAACAATCATATATCCAAAGCAAGAGACCTCATGTTTCAAGTCTGATCAGAGGAAGGAGACGCTACGAGCATGTTGATGAAATGTGTGCTCCTCGCAATCTAATTTGATAGTCCAAGTAACAAATCTCCTGATTTCATCACACGAGATACGACGTCTTTTTCATGAGCAAGGTGCATCGACACAGACAATGATCCATGAGTGGTTGACGTCACAACACAATGACATGGAGATGATGGCGGTCTTCTCTAGGGCAAAAGGTGGATGACCACTCTTGTAGGAGAGAAGGGGCGCCTGTATTAGAATGAGAGAGGGAGAGAACTTGCAATTGTTGTGTGTGAAATGAAGAGATAAGGTTGCCTCTTATTTTATAATATATTGAGAGTCCACATGTCTCAATACATGGATAACACAAAATCAGTGGTTGAGATTGATTTGTTTTTCTTTCAATGGCCACGATTTTATTGTAAAAATACAACAATAATTAATTTAATTTAATTAAGTAAATATCGAATAATAATCAATATCTCAATTTTAATTAAATCAATCAACCTTGGAGAAATAGGAAGGAGGCAAGCCTCCTTCCATAAGGGGGGTAGACGACCACTTATCCTATTAGGACTTGGTAGTTGTCCACCCTCTCCTAATAGGAAGGTGCCTTCCTTCTACTTTTACATGAGATAACACATCACATTATTTTCTCCATATTTTTAGAACAACATTTGTAGTAAATTATTTCCTAAAAGTCATTCCAAATTATTTTGATAAAATATCAATCATACCATTGGAAATTTGGGAATCACTTTCACAACCCAAAATAATATGTAAATTACTTTTTCAATAAATGTCAAAATTGAATCCAAATCGCATCAACATTTAAATTGTAAATGTTAGTTACAAATATCTATCTCCTATATAATATAAATTACATTTATAATATATATGAATAATATTGATAATGCTATCCGCATTATTCATATCCATAATATATACATTTAATTATGTTGGATTATTATTGTCATGCATCAAAGTACTATGAATTAATTTTACATTATTCATGACAATTAAATCACATTTAATTATTCATTTCTCAATGCTTACACATTTATTAATGGAAATTTTCCTTGAACTCTTTAAAGAATAACACGATTTTTCTGTGGATTGAAGATATGGACAAAGTGATTGTACGTTCCACGTATAGTGACTTGGTTATTGAGATCACATGTTAAATATAAATTTCAGGAACATCTCTTATATGCTTTATTAAATTATGGTCGTAGATCGAATTTTCTCATTGCTTCTGAATCACATTAAGTTCTCTATCGAACATTTGGACAAAGATTAGATTACTTCTCTACTGAGAGGAGTTACTAAAATCTAGACATGTTTCATCACTCCCTCGGAATGATAGCATCATGGTTGTACAATCGTTTATGATTACATCACCCTCAGGTATTCCTAATACGTGTACATTCTGCATACTAGAAGACCTAGAACAAACTTGAAGATATAGATCAATTTACATTGATATCTTGAGGGTTTTATTATTAAGTTTCTCATTCGGTCATTGGGAGTTGAAATCGATCATATTCTTTCGAAAAAACATATATCATGCCTATAAATTCTTATCATGCTTCCAAAGAAAGACACCATGAATGGAATTTGATCGATTCTAATACCTCATGAGTGAGCTCTTGTCTTCCGATTCACAAATGAATCTGTATAATCCCTTAGAGAGATCATATTACTCATATACGCTTGTATTTACACCATCTTGCCGGTGTATAGACCTTGATCAGGCCATCAACCTATCGTTATGCCAAATGTACATACTCAAACATATATCAATACATCTTTCTCTAGCCAGAGGATGTAAGTATATCTTAACAGTATACGACATAGGACTTGGTTATCTCGATCTTGTTAAGACAACTCTTTGACCTAACTAATCTGACACCTCCGAATCTCTAGTCCTTTGCAAAGGATCTACATCAAGAAGTCGGTCCGATATTAACCAATAGAGAAAGAATTACCATATCGCACTCAAGCTAGAGGTCATCTCTTAATAATCATTTGACGGTGCTTGATGAGTCCTCAATCTAACTCTTTCGATATTCGTCCAAGCACTAACACCACCCTCAATGATTCAATAATTGAATCAGCAACTCTATGATTATTATGATGGCCATGGTACACCAACCTAATTTTGCTAAGGGGTCTTATAGTGCATTCATTCCTTTAATCTTAGATAGAGAGTGAAACAAACCAATAACTTTTAATGATATATCAGACATGACAATAATAATTATTGTAGAAATTGTTCGGCTCGGGCTTGCACGGCTAACAATCGTGTCTCTAAAGCAAGAGGCCTCCGGTCTCAAAAGCCTGATCAGACGAAGGAGATGCTTGCGAGCGCGTTGATGAAACACATGCTCCTTGCAATCCAAGTTGTTAATCCAAGCAACAAATCTCTTGAACTCTTCACACTAAATCTGACATCTTCTTCAGAAATGAGGTGCACTGAAGTAGACAGAGATCCACTAGCGTTCGAAGTGGCAACACAACAACCTAGCAACAAAGATGGTCTTCTCATGGGAAAGAGGTGGAGGTCACGCTTGTAGGAGAGAAGGGGTACGTCTATGAAAATGAGAGAGGGAGAGAGAACTTGAAATTGTTGTGTGTGAAATGAAGATCTTGGTTGCCTCTTCTTTTTATAATATTATGGGTATCCATTACACAAAATCAGATGTTGAGATTAGTTTGTTTTTCTTTCAATGGTCACGATTTTGTTGTAAAAATACAACAACAATTAATTCAATTAAATTGAATAATAATAAATATAAATTAATTTTAATTAAATCAATCAACATTGGAGAAATAGGAAGGAGGCAAGCTCCTTTCATAATGGGGGTGGAAGGACACAAATCCTATTAGGACTTGGTGGTCGTCCACCCTCTCCTAATCGAAAGGTGGCTTCCTTCTACTTTTACATGAGATTACACATCCCATGATTTTCTCAATAATTTTACAACAACATTTGCTGTAAATTATTTCATAAAAGTCACTCCAAATTATTTGGTGAAACATCAATCATACCAATGGAAATTTGTGAATCACATTCAGAACCCAAAATAATATGTAAATTACTTTTTCAATTAAATGACCAATGTGAATCCAATTCGCAACAAAATATAAATTGTAAATGTTGTTTACAAATAGCTCTCCCTTATAAATTATAAATCACATTTATAATATATATATATATATATATATAAATAGTATGGATAAAGCTATTCACATTATTCATATCCATAAGAATTAAGTTGCATTTAATTATGTTGGATTATCATTCTCATGTAACAAAGTCATTTGAATCAAATTCATATTATTCGTAAGAATTTAATTACATTTAATTATCCATTTCTCAATGCTTGGATACACATTTATCGAAGGAATACTTCTTGAATTCTTTAAATAATAATGTGGTTTCTCTGCAAATACTTGGAGATATGTATATGGTGATTGTACGTTCTACGTATAGTGACTTGGATATTTAGATCACATCTCAAATACAAAATTCAGGGACCTCTCTTAGATGCTTGATTAAATCAAGTTTATCGATCTAATCTTCTGAATGAATCTGAATCACATTAAGATCATTGTCCAACATATGGACCAAGATTATATTACTTCTCTATTGATAGGAGTCACTAACATCTAAACCAATTTCATCACTCCCTCTTAATGGAAGGATCATGGTTATGCAATCTTTTATGATAACATCACCCTCAAGTATTTCTAATACATGTACATCCTGCATATTGGAAGATCTTGAATAAACTTGAAGATATAGATCAACTTACACTGTCATCTTCAAAGTTTTTTTATTGAGTTTCTCAATCTGACATTTGGAGTTAGTATCGATCATATGCTTTTCAAAAGTACATATCATACCTACAAATTCTTGTCATGCTTCCAAAGCAAGACGACCATGCATGGAATTTTATTAATCCCATTAGCTAATGAGTGAGCTCATGTCTTCCGATTCGCCAATATGTATAATCAATTAGAGAGATTGTATTACTCATATGCCCTTGTATGCACACCAACTTGTTAGTGTATAGACCTTTATTTGGCCATGAGCCTATCTGTCTACCAAATGTATATACTTGGACATATAGCAATACATCTATTTCCGATCATAGGATGCATGCCTATATTATGACAACATATGACACATGACTTATTTTTCTCGATCTCGTTAGGAAAACTCATTGACCTAACTAATCTTAAACCTCCAAATATCTATTTTTATATAGAGGACCTGAGAATTGCCATCCCCTACTCAAGATGGAGATCATCTCTTAATAATCATTTGACGGTGCTTGTTTAGTCCTCGGTCTAACTCTTTAGATATTCATTCAAGCACTAGCTTCTATGATTCAACAATTGAATCAACAGTTGTACTATTATTAGGAAGGCCATGGTAAATAGCCATAATTGTACTAAGGGACCTTATAGTGCATTCATTCATTCAATCTCATATAGGGAGTGAAATAAACCAATAACATTTATTTTTAAATCTAGCATTACAATAACATTTATTGTTGGAATTGTTCATCTCGAGCTCACATATCTAACAAGTTTGAGTTAAGCAACTGTGTAAATCACAAAACTCTAAAACTGAAAAGATTAATTGCCGAACTCTTATGGTCTTCATTTGTGTTGAGATAGTGAATTAGAGGGTTTGGTTTGTCTTTGTTTGCTTGAATAAAGATCCTTCCACACACTATATGCCTTTTCTCATTTTCTTATTTGATTTTACCATTCATGTTCTTACATATTCCCCTTGTATCGAAGATAACAAATTGGAGTACTTTTTATTCAGACTTAGCAAACTTGTCTCTCTACACTCCAATTCATTCATCTTCACCTATTTTGAATGACTCTCTTCCTGTATTTTCTTATTTTTCCCTTACATCATATCTTTCGCCTATAAATCCTTTGTTCAAGATGGATTCCCAACTCAAGATTTCATTTCAGACTCCTACATTTTTTAAAATTAATTGAGTGCCTTTCACATATTTAGAGTCTGATTTAGATGACTCGACGACATCAAAAGGAAATGCACCCATGGCAGACCAATCTAAGATCAACAACACTTTGTTGGCATCTATTATTGATATTCTTGTACAGTTGACAGAGCATGCAAACATTTAGGATTGATTGAGAGATATGATCTTGGACATTATAGGATGAGCTAATAGGAGAGAAGAGGATCCATAGGGAGGAGGTGGGAATAGAGAGAGAATGAGTGTAATAGAAAAAATGCTAAGCTCACACTGAGAGATTCCTATAACCCTAGAGAAGGAAAGGCTGTGAATTAGATTTAGATTCCTGCGGTTCATGAGAATTTTAGGCTGAAGCCCAAACATGAACCACTTCTCCCCATATTGCATGGACATAGTAGAGAGGAACCATATATACACCTCTAGCATTTTTACTGCATATGTAGCACGATGCACTACCCTAACATTATGTTAGAGGTAGTGAATATTATAGCTTTACCTTCAGCCTTGTGGATAAGACACTTTACTGGAATAACCATTTAGGAAGGGGGGTGACATCCTAGGAAGAGATGAGATAAGCTTTTCTAAACAAATACTATCCCCTAGGAAATTGAATCAAATGCGATCATTGATAGCCAACTTCTCCTAGATGTCCCATGAGCTTATTCACGAGGCATGGTAAAGCTTCAAGGATTTAACGAAAAAGTAGCCCCATCACAATATTATAAAGACTATCCTTGTTCAATACTGCTTTGGGTATTTGAGTCTAGACAATTAGAAGCTCGTAGATACTGCTTGTGGGGGTTCACACTTCAATAAGTACGAGGACATATTATTATAGATATTTTGAGGAAATGGCAGAGAGTTCAACCACCCTATCTTCTTCCCACGCATTTTAGAAGCACCCTTCACCTTCTATTCCCCACAAGACCGTCACCATGACGACATCTCATGATGAGGATAGGGTGGATAGTTCTGATTTGAGCATCATCAGAAACCACCTATCCAAAGTTGATATAAATAAAAAGTGATCACTAGAACTTGAGAGACTTAATGTCCTGAAACATAGGATGAAGCATCTAGAGAGGCTGGATGAGACCACGATGCACCTGGAGTTACTTGTTAGTACTATCTATGCTTGTCAGAGTTCGAGTGTTGTAGCCATTGCATCTATACCTGAGTCCACTTATTCCACTCAAGTGCAACAGAGCTCCGGAGCACCTCTCGTCGTTCAGGACATTTACTATGTGTAGACTCTAGATCAAGTTAAACAACAACATACTCTAGCATACATGGTAATGTATTACCTAGCATCTCCATACTTTTCAGAGACACAGTTTCCAACTCCACCTCAGATAAAGGAGGTGTTTTGACTTTGGAGCAGTCAAGAGCGCAACCAGACTCATCTATCCGGATAATAATAGTTGAGTTCTCTAGCCAACCCAAGGCCCTTTCCCCAATTCATGGAGGTAGACGATACTAACACCAACCACAACCTTAGTTTTAGTCCCCACCACACTTTTAGACTTGGAGACAAGGTCATCAAAGGACACTACCTTCACATTCATATTAGCAATATCAGCAACAGTCTGTGCAATATTCATATCCTCCTCCTCATTACCACTATTAGTATAAGGGGTACCTGCAACATCCTCCGCCACACTTCTAGTCTCAATGACCACTAGTTTGTGTGGAGCTAGAGGAACTCGGTTAACCTAGCACACGATTTTATGGCCCAATTGATTAAGAACATGGATGACATTAATCAAAGGCTTGTTGACCTAATTAAATGAAGACTATTATTCTATGTCAGGTAGAATCCAATCTTAAGAATTTCAGCCATAATATGAAGCAGGTAGCACATCATGATCTAACCACTCCTGATATAGGCATGTTTTTTTATTTTTCTTATTTATCTAATGTCGTCACTCTCAAGAGTAGTAGGAGATTATAGCATCCAACACCGCCAAGATGCTAAATAAAATTGTCGATGGAGCTTCATTGTCACGACCCCAATTCCGGGCCGTCGGATCCTCCCATATCCGGATCTGATTACTCAGCAATAATTTATTCAGCAATCATAACTAACATTCAGAAACAGACTGCAAATAAAAATACTCAGAAGAAAATATTTCAACACTTTTCCATTCACAAAATAAAGTTCACATGATTAATTGTCCCATTATAACCGTTTACTTGAACATCAGCTTGAAAAGAAAATATACAAAAAGATTACTAACTACATTACAGAGTAAAGCTACTGTAGATGGTTGGATGACTATGTTAGCTGTCTGGATTTTTAAAGTCCTTGAGATGGCTCACCGACACCTGATGGGTTTTCCATAAATCATAGGATAACAATTAGCGAGTGCTAAGTAACGAAGAATAGAAAAGTAACAATTGTGCAATTTTTCAAAAAGTTTTTAGCACAAAAAGTTCCATTTATTCTCATTAGTTTAAGTCCTATTCCTTCTAGTCCAAATCAGGGATAAGTCCAGGGGAACCCTACTATTCTTGCACTCCAAAGTAGTGGACACTTTGCGATTGGAGATTGCATTGATCTGGTGAGCTTATGCTGCCGCTTGTCACCTCAACCAATCCTCCAATACTAACCTTACAATTTTCCTTTTCTTTTATTAACCAGGGTCTCAAGCCCTCAACCTGGAAAACAAAAGAGCACACCGTCCTCGAGGACCCGGTTGCTTAAAACATCAGTCTAATCGTTAATCACATAACCTAGCGACTTTAAATACATGTTATCGTGACCCAGCCGCTACTTAACAACCCGCACCTTCACATGGCACGACCACATCTTCTGTCGTTCAACCCGAATATATTGGCTCCTTGTACCATGCGTTGCAAATCATTCATCTCGTGTGCACTTATCATAACAGGGCAACCTTGTACCACCTAAGTTGGGAAACACCAATACATGTCCCTTCCGACAAACCTACAAGTTGTATGCCTGATCTATAGTTCTACTCCCAGTCATCCTTAATGTGATACAAGACCCCTTTCATGATCCAACTCAAAACACATCAATTCTCATAATGTAGTTCATCCGTTAAACCTTAGATTAGTGTAACCATAAATATAGAGTGTAGATTTACACATATATTAATTCATATATTTATATACTCAATTTATGCTCTTTCTAACTTCCAAACCCTAACTTCCAAACCACTACATCCATTTAATGCTTAAACCTTATTTTAGTGAGAATCACCAAGCAACTTTTCACAATTTCTCAAAAATATCCAAATTAGGGTTCTTTATAGCAAAGAACATAAATTAGAAATTTCAACGATCTCATATGAAAACCCAATAGCAAAAGGAAGGATTTCGATACCTAATCGAGCTCTCATTCTTGTATACAGTTTTTTTGTCTTGATTCTTTTTCAACAGGATGATTTATAGCTCCTCAAATGATCGAACTTCATTTTCATATAAAAAATGCTAAGAAAGTGCCAAGAACGTGAAGGACGAACGAAGAGCATGAAGAACGCGAAGAACACACGAAGAACACGAAGAACATATTTTCTCTTGAAATTTCACCAGAGCTTCCCATTATAAAGGGTGATATTTATAAGAAAGTTTCGGCATAGTTTCCCTTATACGAGGTGATATTTCTAAGAAACTTTTGACAGAGTTTCCCCTTATACGGGGTAATATTTCTAGGAAAATTTCGACCGAGTTTCCCCTTATACGGGGTGATATTTCTAAGAAAATTTTGGTAGAGTTTCCCCTTATAAAATCACCGAAAGGAAAATGGAAAGGGAACCAAACATGAATCGAAAACCTAACTCACGAAGCAAACTAAGAGAGGATCGTTCCTTCCTCCTCCTCGTTCTCCCGACAGCGCTTCACTAGCGCTCCTTCCTCGCCTCCTACTCCTCCTCCAGACCTCTCGACCCTAGCCCTTGGGGTGGTGGTGGTAGTGGAAATTGTAGAGAATGAATGGGTAGGCGGGGGTATTTATAGGCTCTAGAAAACCGCTAACTATGGTTAGAAAATCATGGTTTAGACCTTAACCGTGGTTAGCGACCAATGATTTTTTGGCCAAAACATATCCGAAACTTAGGGCTTAAGTTAAAACTTTCCAGAGTATTTTAGATTCGTTAATGATGCTTAATTAACACTAATCATGATTAACTTTCACTAATCACTATTTAAATTCCGCTGCTTAGGCTTACCTTCTGCTAAATGTTGATTAGTGTTCGCTAATGGTCATTAATAGTTTTCAATCCGTCATTAATTTCTTTAATCATACTTAATTAGTCTTAATGACAATCATTACGGTTTAATGACATCTTAACCCTTCTTACTTCTTTTTCTTCCGAAAATCATAACAAATCGAAACGAAGTCCGATTCACACAAAACAAATTCTGTCGGTTTTCTCTTGACAAGCCGGATCTAATGATATAGGATCCGAGAGATGAGAAGTTCAAGGCTTTATAATTATAACAACCTTAAAGGAAGTCTCTTCCTTGAGACTAGAAATGCATGCATAACAACCTTAAAGAGGATTGAAACCATAACAACCTTAAAGAGAATGAACGTCATTTCATTTATAATGAACATATAAAGAATACATAGTGTTATCACTCAAACAGATAGGGGTATTTGTCTTTCACTTCCCCCTCAGGTTCCCATGTGGCTTCTTCAAACTCTTGGTTCCGCCATAATACTTTAAGTAGAGGCACCTCTTTGTTTCTCAACTTCTTTATATATCTATCTAGTATTTCTACAGGTATTTCTTGGTATGTCAAGTTTGGCTCAACATGCAAATCAACATAACTTATCTTATTCTCTAGATCCCTAATGTACTTTCTCAGATTTTATACATGAAAAATATCATGTATTGCTGAAAGTTGTGGAGGAAGTGCAAGTCTATATGCCACTTTTCCAATCTGTTGAATGATTTCAAAGGGACCCACGAACCTGGGTGCCAACTTTGCATGCAAGCCAAACCTCTGAACTCCCTTCATAGGGGATACTTTGAGGAATATAAAGTCGCCTACTTTAAACTCATGGTCTCTTTGCATGGTATCACTATAACTTTTCTGGCGACTTTGGGAAGTTATTATTCTTTTTCGAGCAAGCATTACAGCATTATAAAGGTTCTTTATCCCAACCACTTACCAACACAAAGGAGTAGTACACCTACGTCCATATAGTGCTTCAAATGATGCCATTCCAATACTTGCATGATAACTATTGTTGTAGGTGAATTCTAAAAGAGGCAAATGTTTAATCCATGATCCCTTCCATTCTAAGGCACACACTCGTAGTATATCCTCTAGTGTATGAATCGTACGTTCTGACTGACCGTCTATTTGTGGATGATATGTTGTGCTCAAGTATAACTGTGTACCTAAGGCTTTCATGAAGTTCTCCCAATAGTGTGATGTGAATCGTGAATCTCGATCGGAAACTACTTCCTTTGGGATACCATGGAGGCGGATCACATGTGTAATATATAACTTAGCAAGATGGTCTTGAGTGAAAGATAAGCTTATTGGAATGAAGTGTGCTACCTTTGTCAGACGATCTATTATAACCCTTTTGTATCTTTCCCACCACTCGTTTGAGGTAAGCCAGTACCGAAGTCCATGGAAATGCTTTCCCATTTCCATTCAGTAAGAGGGAGGGGTTCCAATAATCCTGGTGGCTTTTGGTGTGAAGTCTTTACCTGCTAGCAGGTAAAACATGATTTCACGAACTCAGTAACATCCTTTTTCCTTCCCGACCACCAAAAGTTTGAACGAATATCCTCATACATCTTCGTAATTCCGGATGAGTAGATAATTTAGAACAATGCGCTTTACATAAGATGTCTTTCCTCAGTTCACATGTTTTTGGTACACAAATTCTATGATGGTTATATAGTGACTCATCTTGTATCTGGAATCCCTGTATCTCATTCTTCTCAAGTTGTTGTCTCAAGTCTTTAAGGACTGGATCATCCTCTTATCCTTTCTTTATTCCATCCCAGATCTCTAGTTTATATTGGTGAGGAATAGTTATACTATCGACACTACTGTCAAATGGTTTCCATTCACTTAAAATTTATAATACACCCCAGAAGTGGATAGCACTCACCAACCCATATGAATAAGTTCTTCTACTAAGGGCATCCGCTACGACGTTCCCTTTACCTGGGTGGTAGAAGATGCTGCAATCATAGTACTTCAATGACTCTAGCCACCATCTCTGTTTCATATTGAGCTCCTTTTGATCAAACAGATATTTCAAGCTTTTATGGTTGGTGAAGTTTTCAAAAGTAATATCATAGAGGTAGTGTCTCCATATCTTTAAAGCGAAGACTACAATAGCTAGTTCAAGAATATGTGTCAGGTAGTTCATCTCATTTGTTCTGAGTTGTCGTGATGCATAAGCAACTACCTTACCATGTTGCATAAGAACTGCCCCAAGTGCTTCTTTAGATGCATCAGTGTATACTATAAATCCTTCAGTTACAAAGGATAGAGTAAGGATAGGTGCAAATGTTAGGCTTTCTTTCAGTGTTAAACTAGTTTCACATGCATTAGACCATATTAATGGGACTTCCTTCTGAGTCAGCCTAGTCATTGGCAATGCTATTCGTGAAAAGTCCTTCACAAATTTTCTATAATACCCAGTTAAACCTAGTAAAGATCGTATTTTTGTGACAGTCTTCGGGTGTTCCCAACTTATCACCACGCTAAACTTTACAAGATCAACTAATATACCTGCCTCTGAAATAACATGACGTAAGAAGGATACTTCAGTCAACCAGAAGTCACATTTGCTATATTTAGTATACAGTTTGTTCTTCCTTAGTGTTTCGAGTGCTTGCCTGAGATGCTATATCAATGAAGACTACTACAAAGTGGTCTAAGAACTCCCTGAATACTCGATTCATGAGATGTATGAAGGTCATTGGGGCATTTATAAGTCCAAAAGGCATAACTGAAAATTCATAATGCCCGTATTAAGTTCAAAAAGCTGTCTTGGGAATATCTTTATCTTTAATTTTCAACTGATGGTATCCAGATCTTAAATCAATCTTGGAATACACAGTCGAGTCCTATAATTGGTCAAAGAGATCATCTACTCTTGGTAGAGGATATTTATTCTTTATCGTCCTCTTGTTTAGTTGTCTATAGTTAATGCACAACCGCATTGACCCATCCTTCTTCTTTACAAACAAAATAGGTGCACCCCATGGTGAAGTACTAGGACGAATGAAGCCTTTGTATAACATTTCTTGTAATTTTACATTTAACTCGTAACTCCGTCGGTGCCATTCTATATGAAGGAATAGAGATAGGCTATCAGGTATGAGAGAGATTTCAAATTCAATCTCTCGCTCAGTGGTAATCTATGCAATTCCTCTGGAAATACATCAAGAAATTCGCACACTACATGTATATCTTCCATCTTTCTGTCTGACCCTGATGTAGTAGTTACATAAGCTAAATAGCCTTGGCAACATTTCTCTAACAACTATTGTGCCTTCAAAGTAGAGATATATTCGACATTATCATTGGATGCCTTTCCAATGAAGTGGAACTCTATCGAGTTAGGAAGGTGAAACGTTACTGTTTTCTGAAAACAATCAAGACATGCATGATGCCTTTCTAGCCAATCCATTCCTAGGATAAGATCAAAGTCCTATGTTTCAATTAGTAGTAGTGAAACAGTTAACTAATGTCCTACTATCAGTACTATACAATTATCCAGGATTTCTCGGATTATAAATACTTGTCCTCCTGCTCCCTTGATTAGATAGGAATGTTGTCCTTCTACTGGTATCTTACCCAAAGTGGGTACTAAACATCGAGCAATAAATGAATGTGAAGAACCAGAATCAAATAAGGCATGTACTGAAAAGCCATGATTTGTAACGGCACCTCGTACGACTGTGAATGAATTGTAGGATTGTTCTTCAGTGATTGCATTGAACTGGCCATTAGGAATATGCAAATTAGAACCGGCAACACTTTGTGGTGGTTGCTGTGTAGGAGACGCTCCTTATGAGCCACGACTTCTACCCTGTCTTCCTCCGTGTGTTGCTCCATTACTCGAGGTAGATGTTATACTATTAATTGGGATTGGTTTAAACACTGAACCTCTCAACTTAGGATAGTTTTTCTTGATTTGGCCTTCCTGATGACAGTAATAAGATATATGTGCTCCTATTTGAGCTGATGACCTAGCCAAATAGGTACTAGCTCCTACTGCTGAGTCGTGAGGATATAGTGGAGGTCTAGATAAACCCCTTCTTCTGGATAATTCCTGGCCCAAAGTATGTGGCGATCTTATATTAGACCCGACTGGATGATAACAATTGTCTCTTCGATTATAATTCACCTTATGTTTGGATGGTCCACTAGTAAAGTGGAAGCTTCTTCTTTGGTAGTTTTCATCCCTCTCCATCTCAATACAAGAGGCGATGTCCATGGCTTCATCTACAGTGGTGACTCTAAAACCTACAAGCTTCTCTCTCAAATCTCCCTAAAGACCGCTAAGAAATTTAGTAAGACACTCTTGTGGTTAAGCTTCTAGAGCTGGGGAGTAACGAGTAACATAGCAACTTCGTAAAGTGAATATGATAATCTCATACATTCTTGTATCTTTGGGTCAAAGAAGACAACTCCCTCATCTTTAGTTCTTCCTAATGCGTGGGATAGAAGTGAGCTCAGAACCTGTCTTCAAAAACATTCCATTGAACATGATCTACTAATTTTCTTGGAAATGGCTCTCCACCATAGTCTTGCATAGTCTGCTAAGGAGTAATCAACGAAGTACACCCAAGTATCTGCTGGTGTGTGTATTATTCTCAACATCCTGTTGATGCCTTCAAGCCATAGTTCTGTCTCAGCAGGTGCTTCTATGCCTTTAAATCGAGGAATCTTTCCCTTTCAATAATTGTCTAGTAATGTTTGGTATTTAAGAAGGGCTTTCTCCTTTGCTCCTTTAGCTGGGGTAGGAGTATACTCAGTTGAAGGAAGGTAACTAGATTCTTCCTCAGAAAGATGGATAGAACCTTCAATCCTAGCATCCACAGTTATGGATGCGTCAGGTCTCTCGTCTTGTACATTGAGCCTCTCCTCTAGCGCTTGCTGCTTTTGCCTCATTTCTTACAACATTGTCATCATAGCCGCTAATTGCCTAGACACGTCTTGGTCTACCATAATCATGAGATGAGTTAAGCCCAAATGTCAGATCCTATACGTTTTAGCATGATGTACACAAGGGACACTGACACATGAATGGTAATGCAGTCACTTATTAAGATCAAAGGATCTTAAGACGACCTTAGTTTCTGAATATCGCTCATAGTTGTCAATTACTAAAAAATTACTGGAGTAACTATGCTCTAATATCAAACTGTCATGACGCCGATTCTGGGTCGTCGAATCCTCCCATATCCGGATCTGGTTACTCAGCAATAATTTATTCAACAATCAGAACTAGCATTCATAAACAGACTGCAATAAAAATACTCATTAGAAAGTATTTCAACACTTTTCCATTCACAAAATAAATTTCACATGATACATTGTCCCATTATAACCATTTACATGTACATCAGCTTGAAAAGAAAATATACAAAAATATTACTAACTACATTACAGAGAAAAGCTACTGTGGCTAGTTGGATGACTATGTTACTTGACTGGATTATTAAAGTCCTTGAGATGGCTCACCGACAACTGTTAGGTTTTCCATAAATCATAGGATAATAATTAGCGAGTGCTAAGTAACAAAGAAGGGAAAAAGAAAAATGTCAGGGTAGTATTGGAGGATTGGTTGAGGTGATGTGCGGCAACATAAGCTCACCAGATCAACACAATATGCAATCTCGGAGTGTCCACAACTTTGGAGTCCAAGAATGGTGGGGTTCCCCTAGACTAGTCCATGATTTAGAATGAAAGGAATATGACTTAAACTAATTAGAATAAATGGAATTTTTTTGCTAATGACTTTTTGAAAAATTATATAATTGTTACTTTTCTCTTCTTCGTTACATAGCACTCGCTAATTGTTATCCTATGATTTATGGAAAACCGAACATGTATCGGTGAGCCATTTGAAGGACTTTAATAACCCAATCAGCTAACATAGTCATCCAACCAGCCACAGTAGCTTTTCTCTGTAAGGTAGTTAGTAATATTTTTGTATATTTTCTTTTCAAGATGATGTACATGTAAACGGTTATAATGGAACAATGCTTTGTTTTGTGAATGGAAAAGTGTTGAAATACTTTCTTCTGAGTATTCCTATTTGCATTTTGTTTCTGAATGTTAGTTGTGATTACTGAATAAATTATTATTGAGTAACCAGATTTGGATATGGGAAGATCCGACGGTCCGGAATTGGGGTCGTGACATTCATCTTCTTCATCATGTAGTGAGTAGAGATTGAGCGTTGTAATAGATGGAGGAGCATCCACATCAAAATATCAAGAAAATAAAGAATATCAAAAAGTCCAAAAAGAAAATATTGGGATATGCAGAGCCCAGTCAACCATTGAGGGGAGCACACCTATCACAGTCACTTCTTCAGCAGTCGACAGAGCAGCTCAAGACAGTTTTTCTTTTCCTTTACCTCTTTTGGATCACATTGCACAACTGAAGTCTCATTATCCATATGTACATGCTAATTCTGATGTGATGCGACGTCCGTTCCCCTCTAATATCCGGGTACTCGACAAATCAATCCACGCACATACATTCCACATTTGAATATTTGACATTCACAAAAGCAGGAGAAAATAGCAACATGCATTGGAATGTAAAATTTTTCCTTGCTTTGCTTCAACCTGTTCACAACAACAACGGCATGTATTTCCATTCATTCATTCCATACACCAATTCCCATTACATTACATTGTCCATTTCTAGGATCACAATAATATACATGTAAGCATAAACATAGATGTCCACAATTATACATTACATGTCATGTCTCTCAAAAGAAACTAATTATAGAAAACAGTAAAAGAACTACCAACAACTGCACCACAAAAAGGGTGAAACTACACAAAAGATGATGCCTCCAACTAGTCACAACTGCGAACCTGCAGATCTACACTTAGGTACATTATGGAAAAAAGTTGCCCAATACTATGTAAACAACTATACAACAACTTGCAAGATATAATTTAAATGTGTGCAAAAGAACAACTGGGTAAACTGATCTCACAAGGAATTACATTTTTATTATTGTTGTTTGATTTGGATATGTATATGAGTAACCAAGCTTCGTGGATAGTCTGTGGCCTTGGTCTGGATTAGACCTCACACAATTACTCTAAGGCAAAATGGATGCCTTAGGGTTAAGTGCCTCCATAGGCTTATGATGTGATACAATGCATCCTTACTATGTTCTCAACACATCCACTTAGCCGCACTTCCTAATTTAAATTCCAACCCAATCCTACTTATGCATATGAGAAATATCTCTCAGTCTCAACTTCATTAACCACATTTCCCAGAACTCCCCTCTCAGTGTTCCCACTCGGAATACCAACCAATGTGGTCTACACCGGCCCGTACAGGAGTGTTAACTCTAAGTGATAAGTGAAACACTAGTAAACTAACCATGACTTCTTGGCGCGCGATTGAGCACCGGGCTAAATAATGCAAGTGTTGATGCCAACACCGTCAGATTAGAACATCGGTCTACCAAGCAACATGTCCCCCAAACATCGCGGTATAGTAACAGTTGGGTTCACAGTCACCTAGGCTTCTACCCGGGACCCCGAGGGTGCAAGCCCTTCCCTTGGTGGCACCTAACTCCATCTTCACATTGTTTCATAATGGATGAGAGTTTCCATAAATACATGAAAAGACTAGATATTAGAGGCGTTGCATAATATAGAGATAGAATTTGGTAGAACAATTACAAGCATATTGAAATTTTACGGTTAGTAACTGCAAAGCTCCGATATATCAAGAGATGATTCGAAAATTATTAATGGGTCGCTTTGATGATGAAAGGATCTGAACACCAAGGAAGCAATAATATCCAAGTATCATAAATATGTATATATGAATCGCAATATCTGTGCAAGTCCACCGTGGTCAGGTGATAAACCACATTTGCATGATACTGCTAGTGTTTTTTTCTACCAAAACAAACTTGTGTGAACCCACTCTCATACAACCATATTAAACATGTATTTATATAGTCTTCAAATGCATACAAAAGTTAAATGTGCGTACATGGTCATAAAAAACCACATGTGAACCTATATGCTTAATTAATCCATGGTGTCACGGCTGATGAATTATATACTTGATATAGAACAACCAAGTAACGACAACTCGCAATGTCTCTGGGTAATAATGTAAAGGCATGGACTTTTTCAACAAAAAAAAATTCAAACACATTATCTTGGAATTAAATGCATTTAATTAATAGATTAAATCCTCTCTTTTTTCAACTTTAAAACCCTAAGGGCTCTTCCCCACTCGTCTTCACATCTTGCAATTCTAGAGAGAGTTAGAGAGAGAGAGAAGAAGGGTTATTTTACCGGCATCGTTCGTCGTCGCAGGAGAAGACGGCGTCGAATCCGAGAAGGAGAACGCGGATCCGTGATCGAAAGGGAGCGCAACGACCGCATCGGGTAGAGATAAGCTTTGGATCGAGGTATGTATCGGCTTTAGGATTTCGATTTCTAGGCGTATGTATCGGATTAGGCTTTTATATATGAACGATGACCAATCCCGGATTGCTACCTATGATTGTATGTATCGATTTAAGATTTCGTTGAACAATGATTGCATCCGAAATATGATCTCTTAGAAGTGTTTGTCAACTCTAGATCTTTATGCTTATACTTTGACTCGATTTAGAATGGATCTCTAAACATGAGTATCAGATTTATTTAAAAATACACACATGAATGGATCGGTTTAAGATAAGCCATGTAGAAGTACACATCAGATTCATACGATTATCATACATGTAATGACTTGATTTTACATCGGATATCCAAGTATATGTATTTGACTCATAGGATATCACATATACACTATAATCCTAGTTAGTATAGACTTTAAATGTGTATGTACCAAACACGTAAATTACTGTGTGATCTATCTGTAACTAAAGAATATCGAGAATATATATTCTCTGCAATATTGGTACATACTGGCAACTTCAAGGATCTTATCATCTATTATTATTTTTTTCTAAGAAATATATTAGTCACTCGTTGTGGCCAATGGATGTTACCGTGATTGATTTTTCATACAATCAAGTCAGGTATATTGAATAAATGTCCCTTAACTATATGGTGCAATTCCAATCACACAGGTAAAGTATTAAAAAATGATTACATTATACATGTTGGTTAGGAAAAATTTCTTTTTCAATAGTTATTGACGTACAAAAATTGAAAGCTAACCAATTACTATATTTAGAAAAAAATATAATACATGATATCAAAATTATAAGAGATGTTATATAATATATAATCACGTACTTAGTTTCTTAAATATTGTATTCAACTTCCTTTATAGGTTAATATTCATACCCGTAATTACACACTAAATTTTGAGATAAATAATTAATTCAAATGAATATATTAATAAGATTTGCGTCATTGTTGTAGAAAGATTAATAGACTTCGATATTCACATGACTTGAAAATGGTTAAAGTTACATGCTCAAATCTTTGTTGCGTAGGACAATCTACATAATAACATGTAAACTCGGTATCCCATTGAAATTCTAAGAAAATGCCTATGAATTATACGTGTATGTCATTTTGACTCACGGTTTTCGTTAACCAGTGAATTAGGATATGTGGTGCATTATGAGTACCTAATGGTTTTATATTAAAAGTTAAAAAAAATTGTGAGCAAGTTATTGATAAAAGAATAAGTTTGATAAACTTAAACAAGATTTAAGGCACAGACTCATAAAGAGTCACATGGTCGACCGCAGGGGGTCGTATTAGCCGCAAGGGGCAACGTCGCAAGGGGCGTATGGTTGTAAGGAACCATGGAGGCAAAAGATAAGTCCTCTACAGTTGTAGCTACACTGTCATGTCATGCCATGGACCGCAAGTGCCAGCGGTTAAAAACGTATAAAAAGATACGTAAATGAATGTTGTCTAAGAAAATGATTTATAAAGGAAAACCATCATGAAAAATGCAAGGAATGTTTTAATAAGAGAATGAACCATCACATGTTATGCTAAAATGGATTTAAGAAAGTTAAACCATCAACGTCATGGGGGCTAATATGTAAAATGGTTTATATGTTTTATAAGTATGTATTTTCCTAGTATTTTATGAATTATGCCCACAAGTAGAAATAAATGTTTGTCACTCCTACTTATGTAATTTACCTACTTTACATGTATACTCATGTTTATGAAAGAAGTCAACCTAAACATGATAGGGATCGAATTTAGACATGCATGGGAATTATCTAGGCGTGAAATGATGTGTATACATGAAAATCCAAGTATATGATTTTTTTTAACGGATCAAGGACCGTTAGAATACCCATGCATGGACCCCGATACATACTGGACATTAGTCTCATACAAATTATGTTTGTCTATTTCAGGTAAAGAACAAGGTTGATTGCATTTTCTGGATTGTGCTACAGGCTCATTGAGATTGCTGGCGTGGTACGAATTATCTTGCGAAGATCTCTAGTGGATATCTATATGCCCACCGGAACTATCGAGTTGTTATCTTTTTTTAAAATTCTAGATTAGTTATTTTTTTATTTCCCAGTTTAGAGTTGTAATAATGAAACTCTAGTTTGAGTGGACATTTTATGGAATTGATATTTTCTCTGCTCATTATGTGCCATTTGTTGATATTTTGGTAACGGGTCGGTTGTGCGATCAACTGTCGCTTGCTTCCGCTGATTGTCACGATCCGTTCCGTTACAAATGGTATCAGAGCTAGAGTTCCTCTGGGCATAGGATATCCAAATTCTTAGTGATCTAAGATTTATAGATAGACAGACTTAGTATCACAACTCATTGACCTTGTCAATTTTGAATCAGATGGCTCCTCGACGTGCAATTGAAGCCATTGCAGACCGTGAATCATCGACGAGCCAAGAGACCGTTATGCAGAGGCAGATGATGGAGTTAATGATACTAATGACCCAGCAACAGAAGAGTCAGACGTCCAACTCGGGTGGACTGACTCTAAAGACCTTCATCTAGCACGATCAGCCCACTTTCAAGGGTGAGCATGAGCCAGAAAAAGCCGAACATTGGCTAAGAGAGATGGAGCTGACTTTTGAGGCAACGGATTGTCCTGAGGAAAAAAAAGTGATATTTGGGACATTTCGTCTGCGGGACAATGCAAAGGAGTGGTGGACTTCATGCAAGGGAATCCATTTTTCGGAGACTCCAACCATTAAGTGGGATGACTTTGTAGAGCGCTTCACTGAGCGTTACATCCCTAAGCATGCTAAGGATGCTAAGCGTCAAGAGTTTATAAATCTCCGGCAGGGAAATATGACAGTTGAAGAATATGCAGCAAAATTTCAAGAACTGGAGAAGTATGGCAAGGGTATTTGTGTCAATGAAAAGCAACGAGGCAGAAAGTTTATAGAAGGCCTGAATGCGGGACTAAGCATGAAAGTGCTGACTAGAGGTCCCAAAACCTTGTCTGAGGCGGTTGTAGCAGCAGTGGAGATCGATACGGCATACCGGAGGATACATCAAGCTAATCCTCAGAAGCGTCCTCACAAGCCGAACTTCAATGACAAGAGGTGTCACACTGCACTGAATGCCAAGAAGACAAAGACTGATGATGCACCGGCAAACAGGAAGTACACATACGGGGTGTGCCTGCATTGTGATAGGAGGCATCCAGGAGAATGCTACAAGCTAACCATTACTTGCTTTAATTGCGGAGAAAAAGGCCACTTCAGGAAAGATTGCAAAAGAGATGTCAAGGATCAGAAAAAGCCTTTCGAGCAGAAAAAGAAAGTAGCAGGAAGAGTCTTTGCTATCACTCCTGAGGATGAAGAAGGTGCCAACACCACAGTGGAAGGTACTCTACTAATTGAAAATCATTTATGTCATATTCTTTTTGATTCTGGTGCCACGCATTCCTTTATCTCGAATGCTTTTGCGAGAAAGTTAAGTTTAGAAGCTGTTGAGCTTCCTTACGCACTTACAGTTTCTTCACCAATGGGTGATATTATTGCCACGGGTATGTACTTAAAGGACGCATCTGTTTTGGTAAAAGAAGACACCCTCACTGCTAATTTGATATTATTACCCATCACAACCTATGATGTCATCTTGGAAATGGATTGGTTATGGGAGCATTATGTAGCGGTCTATTGTCGAGAAAAGAAGATGGTCCTGAGTAGACCAAATACTGAGGAGATAGTTTTCCGAGGCACCTGTAAGGGTGGAAGATTGATTATCTCATCCTTGCAAGCAAGCTGATTACTAGCTGAAGGTTGCATCGCATCCCTCGCTAGTATAATTAACACTGAATCATCTCATACGCGTCTTGAAGATTTAGATGTGGTCAGAGATTTTGCCGATGTCTTCCCAGACGATCTTCCTGGACTACCTCCTCATAGAGAGGTTGATTTCTCAATTGATGTGATCCCTAGGAATGGCTCCAATTTCCAAAGCTCCGTACAGAATGGCACCTGCAGAACTTGAGGAGCTAAAAAAGCAGTTACAAGAACAACTGGATAAGGGATTTTTACGTCCCAGTGTCTCTCCGTGGGGAGCACCCGTTCTTTTTGTGAAAAAGAAAGATGGGTCTCTTAGACTCTGCATTGATTATCGAGGTCTAAACAAGGTGACCGTGAAGAATAGATACCCGTTACCTCATATTGATGACTTATTCGATCAATTACAAGGAGCCACAGTTTTCTCAAAAATTGATCTGCGTACGGGTTATCATCAACTCCGAATAAAAGAGGAGGATATACATAAGACAGCTTTCAGGACAAGGTATGGTCATTATGAATTCTTGATCATGCCATTTGGTCTTACTAATGCTCCTGTAGCTTTTATGGAGCTAATGAATAGGGTATTCCAAGAATACCTTGATAAGTTTGTCATCGTGTTTGTAGATGATATACTGATATATTCATCGGATCCGGAGCAACATCGAGTACATTTATAGATTGTATTCGAAACTCTGAGGCAACACCAGCTTGATGCAAAATTCTCCAAATGTGATTTTTGGCTGAATAGAGTGACATTCCTTGGTCATGTGATATCTAAAGACGGCATTGAGGTAGATCCAACCAAGGTAGAAGCTGTGATGAATTGGAGGCAACCAAAGAATGTTTCTGAGATCCGTAGTTTTCTTGGCCTGGTTGGATACTATCGGCGATTTATTCAGAATTTCTAAAGGATCTCACTACCATTAACGAAGCTCACTCGAAAGGATGTGAAGTTTGTATGGTCTGAAAAGTACGAGCAGAGTTTTCAAGAATTGAAGTAGAGATTGACTACAGCTCCAATCTTGGCTTTACCGTCAGGTAGTGGAGGTTTTGTGGTATATACAGATGCATCAGGCACCGGACTTGGGTGTGTTCTTATGCAAAATGAGAAAGTCATTGCCTATGCCTCATGGCAATTAAAACCACAAGAAAGGAACTACCCAACTCATGATTTAGAGTTAGCAGCGGTAGTCTTTGCTTTAAAAATATGGCGTCATTACCTCTACAGTGAGCAGTTTGAGGTGCTCAGTGATCATAAGAGCCTCAAATATATTTTTTCTCAGAAGGAACTTAATCTGAGACAACGACGTTGGTTGGAATTTTTAAAAGATTATGACTTTGCCATCAATTATCATCCAGGAAAAGCAAATGTCGTAGCAGATGCATTAAGTAGAAAATGGGAAGGTAGATTGGCTAGTTTAAAACTTCAATGGAAAAAGATGAAGGATTTTGGAGATTGGAAGCCTTTCTTGAGCGAATCGAGAAAGATATCTTTTGCAGTACTCAAGATTCAACCGGAGATAATTGGGAAGTTCTTGACTGCACAAAAAGTAGATACCGATCTTCCTAAATTTACAGAATCATCCAAAAAGGAAGGCTCTGATTTCACCATCGGAATGGATGGTGCTATAAGGTACCGCAGCAGGTTATGTATTCCAAGTGATATTGAGTTGAGGCAGGAGATTCTGGATGAAGCACACAGATCGATGTACACTATTCACCCAGGTACTACAAAAATGTACAAGGATCTGCAACGGAACTTTTGGTGGCCAAAGATGAAGAATGACATCGCCGAATTTGTTGCTAGATGCTTGGTATGTCAGCAGATCAAGATTGAACATCAGCGGCCTGCAGGACCTGTTCAACCCTTAGAGATACCCGAATGGAAGTGGGAGCACATAACGATGGACTTTGTCACCGGTCTACCCAAGACCACAAAACATCGTTATGACACCATATGGGTGATTGTTGATCGATTGACCAAATCGACACATTTTCTACCTATCCGCTTAGATTAGTCGACAGACAGTTTAGCCGAATTATATGTGAATGAAATTGTCAGCTTGCATGGTGTTCCTGCATCAATTGTATCTGATCGGGACACGCGATTTACCTCTCGTTTATGGAAGAGTTTTTAGGATGCTATGGGCACTCAATTGAAGTTTAGCACTTTATTTCATCCACAGACTGATGGTCAGTCAGAAAGGACCATCCAGACAATAGAAGATATGTTGAGAGCTTGTGCTTTAGATTTTGTGGGCAGCTGGGATAGACACCTTCCATTAGTAGAGTTTGCTTACAATAATAGTTATAATTTGAGTATCAAGATGGCACCCTATGAAGCATTGTATGGGAGACCTTGCAGATCACCTTCATGCTAGAGTGATGTTGGCGAGAAGCACATCTTAGGACCGGAACTTGTTCAGACGAGTAAGCATGGTGTTGAGTTAATCAGAAAAAGATTGTTGGCAGCTCAAAGTAGGCAAAAATATTATGCTAATCGTCACAGAAGAGAGTTGAGTTTCGGAGTTGGGGAGCTTGTGTTCCTAAAGATTTCTCCAACCAAAGGCGTCTTGCGATTTGGCAAAAAGGGGAAGCTCACTCCCAGATATATAGGACCTTTTGAGATTCTGCAACGGGTTGGAGAAGTGGCATATCGTATTGCATTACCACCTCAATACTCGAAACTTCACGATGTATTTCATGTGTCTATGTTGAGGAAGTACATCCCTGACCCTTCACATGTTATCGAGCATGAGATCATTGAGCTTCAGCCAAACTTGATCTTCGAAGAGAAACCTATACGAATCGTCGATCATAGAGATCATCAACTCCGTCGGCGCATAGTTCCGATGGTCAAGGTCCTTTGGCAACACCACCAAAAGGAGGAGGCTACTTGGGAGCTGGAAAGTGAAATGCAGGAGAAGTACCCGCAACTTTTCGGTATGTCCCTCTACTAAGAAATTTCGAGGATGAAATTTTTTTAAGGGTGGTAGATTATAACGGCATGGACTTTTTCAACAAAAAAAATTCAAACACATTATCTTGGAATTAAATACATTTAATTAATAGATTAAATCCTCTCTTTTTTCAACTTCAAAACCCTAAGGGCTCATCCCCACTCGTCTTCACATCTTGTAATTCTAGAGAGAGTTAGAGAGAGAGAAGAAGGGTTATTTTACCGGCATCGTTCGTCGTCGCAGGAGAAGGAGGCGTCGAATCCGAGGAGGAGAACGCGGATCTGTGATCTAAAGGAAGCGCAACGACCGCATCAGGTAGAGATAAGCTTTGGATCGAGGTATTATTGGCTTTAGAATTTCGATTTCTAGGCGTATGTATCGGATTAGGCTTTTATATATGAACGATGACCAATCCCGGATTGCTACCTATGATTGTATGTATCGATTTAAGATTTCGTTGAACAATGATTGCATCTGAAATATTATCTCTTAGAAGTGTTTGTCGACTCTAGATCTTTATGCTTATACTTTGACCCGATTTAGATTGGATCTCTTAACATGAGTATCAGATTTATTTAAAAATACACACATGAATGGATCGGTTTAAGATAAGCCATGTAGAAGTACACATCAGATTCATACAATTATCATACATGTAATGACTTGATTTTACATCGAATATCCAAGTATATGTATTTGACCCATAGGATATCACATATACACTATAATCCTAGTTGGTATAGACTATGAATGTGTATGTACCAAACACGTAAATTACTGTGTGATCTATCTGTAACTAAAGAATTTCGAGAATATATATTCTCTGCAATATTGGTACATACTGGCAACTTCAAGGATCTTATCATCTATTATTATTTTTTTAAGAAATATATTAGTCACTCGTTGTGGCCAATGGATGTTACCGTGATTGATTTTTCACTCCGCCTATCTCCGACTGTGATATGTCCTTAAGCGAGCTTTGCATGGAAGAGGGATCATTGGAGGAATATTCCAAGGCTCCAGCTTGCCTTGCATCGACGCCGCCATGTGCGTCCAACTCCGAGAAGGCCACCTCATCGAGAAACTAGCAGAGGTTCATATAAACTCAAAACAATGCTCATTCAAACATTCTTTGCAATTTCAATTCTTGATTTGCATGCACATATTCGTCCATTTAAGCACGTAATTAGGATCTTTAATCCACCCTTTTAAATGCACATAGAATCTAGCCCTCAAATTCCACTTCGAAATCATTCGAAATCGATTCCATTTGTCTTCCATTTGCCAATGTTCCTGGATACTTTCTTTATTTGATCTGTAAACTCTTAACTTCTTGGTCGATTTCATTAGAAATCGAGCATATAGAACTCATTTGCAGGTCTCAAGCATCATCTGGAGTATTAATAATAGACTGGAGATTAGTCAATTTCGACGCCATTCAATCGTGTAGTAGATCAGGAATTAGGCTTCCAACCCTAAGCCCTTCGAGCGAGCCGCCATCTTTTCCGAACGCCTCTCACCGCAGGGGACCTCGAAGGGGGAAGGCGATCCCCTTCTGGCCCTACCGGAGAACTCTCATCGCCTAAGACGCTGGAGAATCAACTAGATGAAAAACCTCGCCGCAACTGCTCCAGATTTGGGAAAGAACACAACCAAGAACTCAAGCTGCATATTCATGCCACGTGTCCAGATCCGACGCACCAAATTGCGTTTCATGATCTAATCCATGCCGTTAAAGGCGAAATAGTGTGACAATTGCATAAGAAGCCCCACAACTTCCAGAGCTTCACCAGCTCTAGAAAGGTTCCAAAGTTTGCGTTTAGGTCCTACATAGGGACCTAAATGCAATTTTTTTTATTTTTCTTTCATTTCAATTGCAACCAAGGACCATTTTGTAATAGAATAATTTTATTTTTCCTGCACTTATACCCCTAAACTATAGAGTAGTTTTGGACCTTGATTTGATTGTATTTTTCATTGAATTTTCTAGGGTAGTTACACAACTACCCTAGCGATGTTTCTTGTTATTTTTCATTGATTTTTATCACATATTTTTCTCGATTTAATTTTTATAAAACTGTGCTAGTTTGGAGTGCTTTCTTGTGCTTTGTTGTATTTTCAAGAAGAGAATAAAAATCCCAAAATTCTTTCTTCCCTCGAAAACTACAGTACGATTATTCTGCCTCCTTGAGTTTGACCCAAGGGAACTTACCTAGATAAAAATTAGTTTAATGGATTAAAATAAGAGAGAAGTTGTTTATCCTCATCTTTTCTATCTCTCCTATTTTATCTGTATTTTTATTTGATCAACTGACTTTTATTTAGGGGTTTTCTATAACCGACATCCCTTAACCGCTAGCAAAAATCCAGCACTATGAAATGGTGCTGTTGCCAGGGAGGCGTTAGCTTTACTTCGGTTTTCGACATCATTTTGAGATTTTTCGATCTTCTTGCTTTTATGATTTTTTTATTTCTTTTCGATTTTCGTCTGATTTGTTTTTGTATAGTTTTTATCTTTTTACTTCTTCTTCTATAGTTTTCACTAATTTCATTGATTTTTTTACGTTTTTTTGCTATAATTTTCATAGTTTTTGTATGTTTCGCTAACGAATTATTTTGCTGGGCCTGAAGAATCAACCGGCTTTTTCATAAGCCGAGTCAGTTGAAAGTGCAGAAACCGACTCCTTCTCTAACAGGTCAGTTACATATGAGCATAAATTAGTTAACATTTTCTTGTAATATTTTCGTAAAAAAATTAAGGGTGCTTGCCCGTTTTTCTATTTTGTAGAAGGGCCCTCGCAAGGGCATACCAACTTGTACCTCCATCCCTCTTTCTCAATGTCTGTTTCACCGAGTGTCATGCACTTGGGGGAGTAGGTCACCCACCGTGGTTTTCTCGCATCGTTGGTTTTCCACGGCTTTTTACGAAACTAGGTGCTTGTTTGGTTTTTTTATTTTTTTTCTTCACTCGGCTTGCGCCTTCGTTGTTAGTTTTAGTACTCGCTACCTAGGTGCATGTTTATTTTGGAGAAATAAAACAAATCGTTAGTCATGTTTTGAAAATACCAAAAAAAAATAACTGGAAATAAAATTAGGACTACTTAAATATTTGACATAAAATAGATATAAAAGATCATTTGATTTGGGAGAGCAACCCCCACACATGGATTGTAGGTACACTTTCCATATTTGTGAGTGAGGGACGACACTTAAGGTTAGAACCAAAGTCCATGTTTCACTCAAAATACTACTTAGTCCATACGTTTAACCACTATTCTTCAGTAGGGACTCTTGGGTAGCCGAAAACGGTCTGAGTTTCCTTAGCAGAGTGGGGGTTTAGAGGACACCATAATAGCACAGTCCTCAAGTAATATGGGTATCCAGAAACGGTCCATACATGCCCCCATACATAATGAGAATAGTTGATATCCCGTGAGGACTAAGGACAGTGTTTTGGGAAAATTTAGGGCACTTATCATCACGTGATAGTGTATGCTAGATTTGTACAAAAGCCAGATGTCTGCCATGTAGTGGGAGTAGTAAACTGTTACTAATCCTACTATGGAGATAAAACACTTAGTTGAAATAATAACAATATCTTCAAAGAAGACATGATTTTTTTTGAGATAGTGATCTCAAAGTCTTACCTTCAAGAACTTAAAGACTTTATAAATAGTGATCTTAAAGGACTTAACTGCAGAGGCTCTATAAGACATACGACTAGGTCTTAGTCTTAGGAGATAGAGATCTCTCGGAATAAGGGCATTCTGATAAGGATGATAGAGATTACATAATGGTTATAACAATAATTAAGTTGTTGTGTCAATGGCGCTATAACTGCTTCAAGATTGAGTATTGGTTGCAAAAGATGCAACATTCGTATTGGATGCAAGCACTGTTACTAGGAGATATGCAAGTACTATAAAAGGACTTGTTGTAGTCTCTCGAGAACAGTGTTACTGATTAGCTTACCAAGATATATTAAATAGCTTATGATTGACACATGAGTGTGGGTTTAAATATTAGAACATTAATGTCTCTTTGGGCTAGTTGGAGGTTGTTAGACATGCGAGCCCACGACAATCCATTATGCAATAAATTTTATTACAAATATCAATCCCTTATCTATAATTAAGAATAATTGATTTGCATAATAGGTGCCTATTACAATTATTGTTACATACCATGGCTATCTTGATGATCATACAATTGTTGATTCAATTGTTGAATCACAGAAGCTAGTGCTTGGACAAATATCTAAAGAGAGAGATTGAAGACTCATCTAGCACTGTCAAAAGATTGTTAAGAGAGGATCTCTAGCCTGAGAAGGATATGGAAATCCTTTCTCTAAAGGATAATATCTAACCGACCTCTTGATGCTGGTCCTCTATATAAGAATATAGATTCGAAGGTGTAAGATAAGTTAGGTCAAAGAGTTGACTTAATGAGATCGAGATATGGAAAGACATATGTCGTATGCTATCAAGATATAGGCATGCATCCTCTGACCAAAGACATATGTGTTATTATATGTTTCAGTATGTACATTTGGCAGACTGATAGGTTGATGATCTAGTCAAGGAGTGTACAGAGGTGTGCTAGTGTGCATACAAGGGCATATGAGTAATAAGATCTCTCAAAGGGATCATACATGTTAAATTATTGAGGAAGACATGAGCTCACTGATGATATATTGGAATCAAATTCCGTGCACAGTTATCTCACTTTGGAAGTTTGATTGAATTTATAGGACTTATATATGCTTTTGGAATGTATATGATCAATACCTGGTTGTGATATATGCTTCTAGAAAGCATATGATTGATACCAAATCCTAATAATCAAATGAGATACTTAATAATAAAACTCTGAAGGAGATAGTCTAAATAGATCTAAAACATCGGGTTTATTCTAAGTCTTCCAGTATGCATGATGTACATGTATTACCAATAACTGAGGGTGATGTGATCAATAAAAGATTGTATTACCGTGCCACTTCCATTCTGAGGGAGTAATGAAACGGATCTAGATTTAGTGACTCATCTCATAGAGAAGTTACATGATCTTAGTCCAAAAGTTGGACATTGACCTAAACATGATTTAAATACAAGGTGAATATTAAATACACATCTTTAATTTATTAAACATCTATGAGAAGTCCCTGAGATCAGTACTTGAGATAAGATCTCAACATCCAAGTAATTATACGTGGAACATACAGTCACCATGTCCTTATCTTGAAGTATCCGTAGAGAAAGCGCACTATTCTTGAAAGAGTTCAAGGATAATTCCATTGTCGATAATGTATCTGAGATGTGAGAAAATGGATATTTAAATGTGATTTAATTAATATAAATAATTTGATTCATATTATTTGTGTTTATGAGAATGGACATCCAAGATTATTAAATGTGGTTTAATTCTCAAGAATGTGAATAATGTGGATAGCACTATCCATATTATTCATTGATATTATAAATATAATTTATAATACGTTAGAGAGAGATAATTGTAATTTATATCTATGAATTAAAAGTTTATGTGAATTGTATTCACATTGAAGAATTAATTGTAAATGCAATTTATATTTTATTTTGGATATGTGAATAAGATTCACATTCTTTCAGTGGTATGATTGAAATTGTTGCAAAACAATATGGAATTATTTTGTTGAATAATTATGCAATAAAGTTATTGCATATGTGGAATTGTTGATGGAGAATAATAATTCAACAAAATTAGAATGATGATGCCTCTTTGTCATACATGGGTGGACGACCAAGTTGAGTTATCTCAACTTGGTGGTCGTCCACCCCATATATGGAATGGCACTCCACTCATTCTTATTAATTCTGTCATAGGTTGTGGTATTTAAATTGAATTATATTAATTGATTTCTTCATATTTAAGATAATTAAAATACTGCAAATTATTGTTCGTGATTAAAACACAACAAGATCATGTCCAATGATTGAAAGCACAAATCAATCTAAACAATTGAATTTGGGAGAATACGGATTGTGATCCATGGACATCCAAAATTATATTAATAGAAGGGTAAACCTTTCCTTTTATTTTACGGCACACACAATGTGAAATACAATAATCTCTCTCTCTCTCTCTCTCTCTAATTTCTCATGGTCGTCTTCTCTCATTCTCAAGAATGTGGTCGTCTACTTGTTGACGTAGAGATCCTCGTATCCACTGCATCGTTGTTATGCTTTTTAATTGACTTCTAGTGGATCTCCGTCTCCTTTAGTGTGCCTTGCTCGTGAAGAAGATGACGGATCTCATGAGACGAGATCAAGAGATTAACTGCTTGGATAATAAACATATGGATTGCGAGGATCACGTGTTTCATCAACGCGCTCACACGTATCTCTTCCTTCAGATCGAACATGAGACAGGAGTTCTCTTCCTTTAGAGACTCGATTGCAACCACAGTTCAAGAGGTAACCTTAATACCTATTGTTTGTGGTTTGGATAAAATGATCCGAGACGTATTTTTGGATCATGTGGTTTTATCAATTTAAATTCTACACCGAGCAACTAGTACGACTAGTCGCTCCCGATCGTATATGATGCGATATCTACGCTTCTGTCATGCACTTATGGTTCTTACCATATCCTTCAATTCCCTCAGATTTGAGTCAAGCATCTGCGGCCAGTTCTTCCAATCTAGACGAACAAGTTTCTGAGGAATCGTCTTTATCTCCCTATTAGAAATCTCAGCGATACAGTTAGTCTGTGGGTGTAAGGAGGTGTGACAAGATACCCAATGCCTTACTTCTTCACTAACTTTCTGACCTCTCTGTTGATAATGTGGCTTTCCACATCTGAAATAAGAATCTTGGGAATCTCGAACTACGACATAATGTTGTCATTGAGGAAGTGACATAGAGTATGACTACAGGAGGCTCGGGTAGGGAATACCTCCACCTAACGACCAACATAATCCATGGCAAGAAGGATGTACTTGTATCGCTAGATGTTTGGGAATGGGCCCACGAAGTCAATGCCCCAAGCATTAAAAACATTTGAAATCATTGTATACTTAAAGGGCATGTATATTTTGAACCAATGATTTCTCCCATTTGCTGACAACTAGTACAACCCTTCACATAAGTTATAACATCCTTGGATAGAGTTGGCCATTAGAAGCCATATTGAAAAACCTTATTGTCATGCGCTTCCCCGAATGGTGTCATCTAGCTTCTAATATGTGAAAATGGTCAAGGACATTGGTGTATCCATCCTAAGGAATGAACCTCATCTAGATACAATCCGCACCCCAAGAAATAGGTACGGATCCTCCCACTATTGAAAATGAATCTCATATAAAAACTTGTCAATATTATACTTGGGACAATTTTATGGAACTTTATTAGAGACAATATAGTTCACAGTATTAGTGTACAATGGGAGTAAATGGATAGACAAGATCGCCTAATCTGGGAAAGTCTTTGTTATAGGAAAATGTAACCGCTCAGGAGTTTCTCCATATATAATCCAGAAAAGGTGATCTGCCACTACATTCTTGACTCCAGGTTTGTCATGAAATCTCCAAATCAAACTCCTAGTGTAGAAGGATCCATATGATTAGACGTGGTTTTGCATTCTTCTTACCTTGTAAATAGCGAATGGTAGAATGTTATGTGTATACAACTAATTTTGAACCAAGCAATTGTGATCTAAATTTCTCTAACGCAAACAAATTGTTAGCATCTCCTTTTTTGTAACGGTGTAGTTATTTCGTGCTTCATCAAGAGTTTTGCAAGCATAATGGATAGGAAATGGTCCTCCAATCCTTCTCAGCCCTAGTGTAGCTCAAATAGCAAAATCGGAGGCGTTCGTTATAATCTAAAAAGGAAGAGACCAATCATGTTGCTATAGGATAGGAGCTCGTGTAACCAAATCTTTAATGTAACGAAATGCACGAAGAACCTTATCATTAAAAATAAACCAAGTCTCCTTGCATAGAAGTTCAGTTAAAGGTTGGGAAAACTTGATGAAGTTCTTTATGAGTCATCTATAAAATCATGCATGCCTTAGAACAGAACCTTATTTGCTTCAGTGTTATCAGTGGCTCAAGCTTGGAAATCACATCCAACTTTGTTGAGTCAACCTCCATACCATGGTTGGAGATGACGTGCTCATCACAATTCCATTAGTCACCATAAAGTCACTCTTCTCCCATGAGAGCACAAAATTCATCTCATAATAATGATGAAGTACTTGGTATAAATAAGCTAGATATGAATCATAGATATCTCCATAGACCAAGAAATCATCCATAAAGACCTCAAGGAATCTTCCTACCATGTCGATGGCCAACATGCACCTCTAGAATGTAGCATGTGTTACACAGTCCAAAGGGCATCTGTCTAAAGGTGCCAAACCGACAACTAAAAGTAGTTTCCTATTGGACCTTATGAGTGATAGCTACCTAATTACAGTCTAAATACCCATCCAAGAAACAAAAGAACTCCTTCCCTACTAGACTTTTGATGTTCTGGTCAATAATGGGTAGCTGAAAATGATCTTCCTTGGTTGTTGAGTTCAGGCACTGGAATCGACACACACACCACGAAGTAGGTACTCGAGTTAAAATCTCCTCATTCATTACAATTATATTCTTGGATTTCTTCGGGACCACATGTAATAGAATGACCCATTTAGAATTAGAAATGGGATAAATAAAGCTAGCTTTGTACTACTTCCTTATCTCTTCCATGCCAACTTCCAAGGGACTAGGATTTAGAGCAGGCTGAAACTCATGGGATGGCTTGTTGTCATCCTTAGAACAATGCTAGATTAATCTCACGGAGATCTAAAATCATCAAACCTACGGCCTTACGGCTTCTCTCAAGAACCTCTAGGAAGTGAGATTCTTGATCATCGATCAACTGCAAACTTATGATGTATGGAAACATGCGTGTCTCATTACAAGGAAGACATACTTTGGTGTTAAAAGTAATACATTAATCTCAGGTGGGATCTGAATCTTCTCTATAGCGACCTCATAAACTGCATTAGCAGTAGGTGAATGATATGGCAACTGTGAACTATCCACTATGGCTATAAGAGGATCAACATGTAATGTCATGACAAGATCTGCAATGAATTCTCTCTGCTTAGCTCTGGATTGATCATTATCAATCTACTCAGTGAAATAATCAACAAACAACTCAAAAAACTCATTAGCATATCGCTCATCATCATCAACAACGAAACAAATGTGGTTGTGCTTTCTAAGCATTCTCTATGGGAGAGGAATTCTTGGGTACCAATACCATCCAAAGAAATCTTTGATCTCAGATAAAAGATCATAGTCCTCTATCTCATGTGTAATTGTCTCTCTCTCATTGGAAACATAATATGATAGCTTTGAATGTGGGATAATCTCTATCTGAACATTGCCACAGTAAAAGTGAAAGATTATCTTTCTGTTACCATAATCTAACACCTCTTTTGTTGTTTGAAGGAACGACCGACCAGGTATGATTGGGTTATGGATTAACAGAGCACATGGGTCCTTGTCTAGGACAGTGAAGTCCACTAGGAATTGCATTCCTTGCACCGGTATGATAACGTCCCCTAAAAGGCCCCTCGGCCTGTTGATCGATATATCAACAAACTGAAGGACAATCCTAGTTGATCTAAGTGCCCCAAACCTAAACTCTTTGAGTAGTAAGATCGGCATAACATTGATAGAGGATCTGCTATCAAGAAGAGTACGAACAAACTCTTGGTTAAAGATCTCACATCGGATAAGAGGTGCTCCCTTGCCTTTCTTTTTAAGCAGAAGGTTGTTGATGACATTATAACAGTGGCCATGGTCAATATATATTCTCAGTCCTCTTCCATTTAATCTGGTTGGGTTGGTGCTTTGTAGTACATGCTTCTTTTAATCATCTTTTCACAAAGGGCATGTACTCTAAAGACTTTTGGAATGACAACTCAAGAACGATGTTATGTACTATCTCTATCACTCCAAAATAAGATATTGTTGCTTTTAAATTTCAGATATTGTTATTTTTATTCAGGGAATCCATAAAAGGAATAAAATCAGTATGAACCTTTTTAGTCACATGTGAAAATCCCGAAAACCGTACATGGACTAAAATGCAAACCTTGATTGAGTCTGGGCTTAATTGCAAAATATGTTCTTGTCCAGTGATGAAAATTTTCAAGGAGGAGTCCTTTGCCTAGTGCTTGTCGATATCTTTCCAACGAGTCCAAGAACACGAAAATTCGAGATCGGGAGCCCGAGTAATGGCTATTTTAGCGAGGTGTGATACATGTCATATTCGGATTTGAACCTGTATCCGAATACGGGTTGGACCCATATAAGCCAACCCTTCCCTTCGTGAAAGCGCCCCCAATATGACAAAACTTCTCTATTGTTCGACCAACAACTCTACCCCCTCCCTCTCCCTCGTTGGAGCCTCAACAGAGCTCACCGGAGCGCACAGATCAATGATCTGGGGTTGCAATCACGTTGAGGGGTCTAGGCCACCCTCAGGGGTGGTTTGGAGTCATCATCGGGGCACCAATCATGACATCTCTCTACTGGGGGAGTTGTCGAGGAATTGAGTTTCCTTGAGGTACGACTTTCCCACCTCTTGCTTCCAGATTCACATGATTTAATCGAACTAGGTTACCTCAAACCTTGTACGGTGTATTTTTCTTTGTCGTATGTAATTAGGCAAAGCTATTGTTGGACAGAGCATATTATCAGGCTTTGTGCTTTTAGAGTATACATGAATTCGTAGATTTAATGCAACAGTCCAAGTCCTATTGACACGATAGCCTGTGATGCAACTAGGTGTATCATCTACAGTCGTATTACAATATTATAAACAAAGGGTTCTTTTTTCTTCTTTAGAATCTGACTTGATTTATACTAATTGGCAGAAGAACCATATCAACTTGTGTTGGAGATCACACTTGAGTTAATGCTGCTCCCATTAGTGGAATGCGAACAGGTTCTTCAAATCTTCCGAAGTACCAATCCTCCTTTGCTAATTCTACTAGAATTTCTGTTCCAAAGAGAGAACAAGTTTATACTGTTGTCGCAGAGAGGGTGTTGATACATATTTTATTGGAATTTTCTTCTTCTAGAATTTCCATCATTCATTCAAATGATTGCCTTTGCAAGCACTTTTAATCAGGAAAATCTAACTCCTGCAGGTTGTGTGGGCTTACTATTGGGTGTTGTGAAACCATTTCTTATAGGTGTGTCACCTTTTCTAAGCCTGCATTGAAAATAATAGAGGTTCTGGGAGCTCACAAACTATCGACATAGTAAATATGTGTGTTTTTGAGGTATACTCTTGAAATGCGATAATTTAGTTTGGGTTAATATATTGTTCAGATGATGGAGAAACTAATAAGTTATATGCAAAACTAGAAAGGGTGTGACTCTTGTCTTGGTTATGGACCTGAGTAGATTTGGTCAGACCTTCGATTCAGGGCTTGTTAGGGGAAAGAATATGGCATCCTATTGTTGTTTGTTCACTTATTTATTTGTTTAAATACCATAACCTTTCCAAAGGCCTTTCAGGGATATAAGGAAGGCCATTGTTTTCCTTTTGGGTGAAGTGAACAATGACTCCGATATTTGGACATTATTACCCAGAGACATTGCCATGTTGCCGTTACTTGGTTGTTCTATATCAAGTATAAAATTCATCAGCCGTGACACCATTGATTAATTTAACATATAGGTGCACATCTGGTTTTTTGTGACCATGTACGCACCATTTAAAATTTGTATGCATTCGAAGAATATATAAATACATGTTTAATATGGTTGTATGAGAGTGGGTTCACGCAAGTTTGTTTTGGTAGAGAAGAAACACTAACAATATCATGGGAATGTGGTTTATTACCTGACCATGGTGGACTTGCACAGATATTGTGTTTCATATATAGATATTTATGATTATTGGGTATTATTGTTTCCTTGGTGTTTTGGTCCTTTCTTCATGCGAGCGATCCATTAATAATTTTCAAATTTCATCTCTTCATATATTAGAGCTTTGCAGTTACTTACCATGAAATTTCAATGTACTTGAAATTGTTCTACCAAAATCTATCTCTATATTATGCAACGCTCAAAGTATCTAGTCATTTCACAGATTTATGGGAACTCTCATACAATATGAAACAATGCGTAGATGGAGTTAGGTGCCGCCAAGGGAAGGGCATGCACCCTTGGGGTCCCGGGTTGAAGCCTAGGTGACCGTGATCCCAACTGCTACTGTAGCTGCCATGGTTGGGGGGCATGTTGCTTAGCACACCAAGGCGCTAATCTGACAGTGTTGGCCTTGGCACTTGCATGCTTTATCCCGATGCTCGAGTGCAGGCCAAGCAGCCATGGTTGGTTTACTAGTGTTTCGCTTGTCACTTAGAGTTAACACTCGTGTACGTGCGAGTGTAGGCCACACTGGTTGGGATTCCGAGTGGGAGCGTTATGAGGGGAGTTTTGGGAAATGTGGTTAATGAAGTTGGAAATGAGAGATATTTCTCCTGGCCAGAAGGAGGATTGGGTTGTCACGATTATTCACATGTTGGAATCAAAATGGGAAGTTGGGCTAAGTAGACGTGTTGGGAACTTAGTTATGATTCATTGTACCCCATCACATGCCTAAGGAGGCACCCCAACCCTAAGGCATCCTTTTTTTCATTAGAGTAATAGTGTGAGGTCTCATCTAGACCAAGACCACATATTATCCACGAAGCTTGGTTACTCATATCCATTTATAGATTAAACAACTATAAAAATTGTAATTCCTTGTGAGATCAGTTCACCCAGTTGTTCTTTTGCACACATTTAAACTATATCTTGCTTGGTGTTGTGTAGTTGTTTATATAGTATTGGGAAACTTTGCTTATAATGTACCTATGCGTGGATTTGTAGGTTTGCAGCATTGACTAGTTGGAGGCACCATCTTTTGTGCAGCTTCACCCTTTTTGTGGTACAATGGTTGCTAGTTCTTTTACTATTTTTTGTACTTAGTTTCTTTTGAGGGACATGACATGTAATGTATAATTTTGGACATCTATGATTATGCTTACATGTATATTTTTGTGGACGTGGAAATGGACAATGAAATATAATGGAAATTGGTGTATGGAATGAATGAATGGAAATAGAGGTTGTTGTTGTGAATAGGTTGATTGCAAATCAAGGAAAAAATTTAGATTCCAATGCATGTTGCTATTTTCTCCAGCTTTCGTGAATGTCAAATATTCGAAGGTGGAATGTATGCACGTGGATTGGTTTACTGATAACTCGGATCCTAGTGGGGGACATGCGTCTTAGTTTGGTATCTGAGTCATGGTACTCCATTCCAATTGACACCTATCATTCCTCATTAGTATTTGAATATTAGATAGTGTGAAAGTCTTCTGACTTAACACGAGTCCAAAGGAAAATAACGAGATTGCATCCATGTCCACATCTCTCTTATAATGTCTCCCTTAAGAAAAGCAAGTACTAATACCTTTGTTCTTTATGCAGAACCATGTTGCCTCACATAGACCAAGATGTGGCGTACTAGTTAGCTCTCCTTGTACAGGCGGTACAGGTGATCCAACAACACCAAGAGGCGATGGAGCAACAGCTCCAGTGGCAGGATGACCCCTCCTACCATTTCTCTCAAAACGGGGGGGGGGGGGGTGGAGGAGAGTGTCAACTTCTCATTTTCATGTGAGCTCGAGCAGCCATATGATGCAAATGCTTTATAGAAGCATTAGAGCACATACGCAGCATACCAATGGGTGGCATTACCACAGTCTTTGGTACCATCAACCCTGAGGATGTCGAGCTATGGATGTCTTTGGGACCCATCACATGGGAGACCTTCTTTTATGAATTCTGTGTAGAGTTTTACCAGACCATTGGGTGGAAGATCAGAGGAGGAAATTTGCTGAGTTGACACAAAGGTCGATGACAGGCTAAGAGATCCTGATTCGTTACACATAACTCTCTCGCTTTTCCCTTGCTACGATAGCCTACCCCTAGGAGAACTTGTAGAAGTTCATCTGGGGAATGCGCGAGGAGGTACAGGAGCGACTCTCTACCTTAGAGCACACCTCCATTAAGGAGGCCATGAGGAAGGCGACAAAGTGGGAGGCAACACATTATCGCTTACAGAGGAGTCAGTCACTATTGTCTCCACCTCATCCTAGGAGGTTGTGCAGCGAGACTTCTCTCAGTTCTGTAGAGACCACCGCCACTACCCGACAGCGACAACAACACCTGGCAGTCGATTCACAATTACCTTGGGACAGGCCTTGGCAGGATGCAGTTCAGTTTCTTCTCGCCCCCTATGCAGACACCGAGTCGTAGGCCTTGGGCTGGTAGTTTGGCTTCTAGAGGGAGTTTAACATAGGGAGATGGACACACTTGTTACATTTGCAGACAAGCGGGTCACTTCAAGTCGCAATGCCCTTTGCATGCCAACAACTCAAGCTCACAACAAAAGTAGAGTGGAAGTCCAGCCGGGTCTTTCGAATAGTTTCAGGGATCAGGATCTCACTAGGGGGTGTCTTCCAGAGATCCCCACAAAAGTCAATCAATGTTGTGTGTTCTAGTGCACCACCACGAGGCTAGCTGAATGCAGTAACACAGGAGCAGGCTCATGCTTCTGGATCGGTGGTCAAATGTATGATTTCAGCCCATGGGATTTCTTTACATGAATTGTTTTATTCAGGGGCCACACATTCCTTCCTTGCACATCGTATGGTGCCCACATTGGCCAAGTGAATGATGGAGGTTGCTTTCTTATACTACATAAAGGCCCCTGGGGCCAATTGTTTGTCATCTGTCAAGTAGTAGAGGATGTGGATGTGAGGATAGTGGGCATGAGATGCCCGTGTTATTGTTGTTGATATAATTGGAGGATTTCTACATCATTGTGGGTATGGACTGGTTAGAGAGGCACCACACATGCCTGGAGAGTTTTGGGAAGATTGTGGTCTTCCACTTACCTGTAGTGCCACCGTTTCAGTTCGATGGACGCACATCTGATGGTAAGATTGAGTGTGTCTCTACCTTGAGGAAACAATAGTTTCTTACCTAGCATTGTGTAGGCTACCTAGCCTATGTGTAGACAACGTCACAAGACCATATGATAGAGGATGTTAGAATTGTGCATGAGTTCCCTGATGTATTTTCAGACGAATTGCCTGTATTACTGCCACTACGAGAGATAGAGTTTGAGATCACGCTACTACTAGATACATAATCAATCTCTATCCCTCCATATAGGTTGGCACCAACTGAGCTCAAGGAGCTGTTGTAAAAGGGACTCATCCACCCCAGTACGTAACCATGAGGAGCACCAGTCCTCTTCGTGAAGAAGAAGGATGGATCCCAAATGCTATGCTAGGAATATATGCAGTTAACAAGAGAACGGTCAAGAACTATTACCCAATTCCCAAGATATATGATCTATTTGACTAGTTGCAGGGAGCAACAACGTTCTCTAAGATTAACCTGTGGTCAGGATACCATTAGTTCAGGATCAAAGAGGTTGATGTAATGAAGTTTGCATTCCGCACTAGATATGGTCACTATGAGTTCATGGTGATGTCATTTGGACCCACAAATGCACCTGTCGCATTCATGAATTTGATGAACTAGGTCTTCCATCTGCATTTGGACAGATTCCAGATCGTGTTCATTGACGATGTTCTTGTCTACTCTCATAATGAATACGAGCATGAGTCTTTTCTTCGCACCGTGCTAGAGATGCTCCGAGAGGACCCGTTCTATGTTAAATACAACAAATGAGAGTTTTGGCTTGTTGAGGTAGCTTTTCTTGGCCATGTGGTTTTAGGGGCGGGGGTGTCAGTTGACGCCACCAAGATAGAGGCAATGGTGTCTTGGTAGCGGCCCAAGACGGTTACTGAGATTCGCAACATCCTTGGCCTCATCGAGTACTACAGGAAGTTTGCTAGAGGGTTCTCTCAGATGTCTCTACCACTCACCAAGTTTACATAAAAAGGATGTCCCATTTGTCTGGAGCAACAAATGTGCATTGAGCTTTCGAACGCTCAATGAGCGATTGACTTTTGCACCCATCCACACCCTTCCTTCTGGTACTTTGGATTTCACCGTGTACCCATATGCCTTAAAGGAGGGCTTATGTTCAGTGTTGATGTAGCATGGATATGTTGTGGCGTACGCGTGACGAAAGCTGAAGAACCATGAAGGCAACTACCCCACTCATGAATTGGAGTTGGCGGTCGTAGTCTTTGCATTAAAGATATGCCATTATTATTTGTATGGGGTAACATTTGATATTTTCACATAACCAAAGATACAAAAATACATTTTTAATTAGAAGGAGCTGAATATTAGGCAAAGGAGGTGGATGTAACTACTAAAAGATTATGATTGTATTGTCTCCTACCATCTTGGTAATGGGAATGTTCCACCAGATGCCTTGAGTAGATGACCATACCCAAAGGGTTCGGTAGTCTGGTTGCATACTTTGGACGTGCTTACTACACTTAGTGAGTGGCATCCATTTGAGCGCACATTCGATTTAGTAACAGTGCCAACCAAGTATAGAAGCTTGTGGGACAGGATTGTTCTTGGCCATCAGACAAAATCGATGATCCAGGAGCTGTACCACAGGTGCATGAAGGATGAATTCGTCAGATTTCAAGTTCGTATGGAATGGGGACCGTGTGTGTGTCCCAGATGGCAAGGAGATGAGGAGAGAGATCATGGATGAAGCGCATTGCGATACATTCCATACATCCAGGTGGCAAAAAGATGTGCATGGACCTCCGCCACACTTTTGGTGGGAAGGCATGAAGAAGGACGTAGCTGAAAATGTTAGTAGATGTCTTAGTTGCTAGATGGTGAAGGCAGACCACCAGAGGCTTCCTGGTTTACTACAGCCTCTTCCCATCTTGATGTGGAAGTGGGAGAGCATCTCCATAGATTTTGTCACATCATTACTGCTCACCCCTGGAAGGCATGATGCAATATGGGTCGTCGTTGACCGGTTGACCAAGTTAACCGATTTCATCCATGTCAGCGTGACATATACACCAGTACTACTAGCTGAGGTATACATTCAACACATCTTTCGGTTGCATGGGATACCTAAGGAAGTAGTGCCAGACATAGATTCTCGTTTTGCACCACACTACTGGGGAGAATTCATGAGAGCCTTAAGGATCGAACTACGCCTGAGTTCAACATACCATCCATTGACAGATGGGTGGTTTGAGAGGACCATTCAAACATTGGATGACTTGTTGCGGGCTTGTGCTATTAAGTGGAAGGGATCCTAGAAGGATCACCTTCCGCTAGTTGAGTTCACATACTACAATAGCTACCACGCCAGTATAGGAATGACACCATTTGAGGCATTGTACGTGAGGCGGTGAACCACTCCTTTGTGTTATCAGCATGTGGGTAACAACACCATGTTCACCTCGTAGATCACCCAGGAGACCTCCAGGATGGTGGATACTGCTAGGAGGAAATTGCTGACAGCGTAGAGCCATCAGAAGAGTTACGCCGACAAGCGGCGTAGAGACCTTGAGTTTTAGGTATGTTATCCTACATTCGTGCCCTAAAGGGTATAAAATTAAGCCAATACTGTGATACTAAGCATTTCTCATGATCATAGGTCAGGAACTTCTTGTTCTTACTCGTTTCCCCAATGAGGGGCGTACAATGTTTCGGTGCAAAAGGCAAGCTTGCATCGCATGTTATGGGACCATTCGAGATTTTGGCCCATTTTGGGAAAGTGGCCTATAGTGTGGCCCTTCCCCCACACCTCAAGGGTATCTACGATGTGTTCCACATGTTGAATCTGTGGAAGTACATCCGAGATCCCCGACACGTGATCAGCTAGGAGGACTTGGCTGTGGAGCCAAACCTCTACATCCCAAACGAGTTGGAGCTGATTTTGGACCATACAGTCAAGAGGTTGAGGTAGAAGGAGATCCCTTTGATCAAGGTCCTGTGGCGAAGTGAAGACGTCGAGGAAGAGACGTTGGAACCTGAGGTCGAAATGAGAGAGAAATACCCTCAATTGTTCACATGTATGAAATTGAAACCCTAGTCAAGGTCCCTTTGAGATTTTTATGGGTTTCGGTCTCTTTGAGATTTTTATGGGCTTAATTCTCTGGGAGAAATGGATAGAATGGGGTTCGAGTGTTGAAATAGACAAGAATCATCCTATGTCTCGGGGACCAGACTTCCTTTGAGATTTTTATGATGTGAAAACCCCGAAAACCGAACGTGCATTAAAATGCAAACCTTGACTGAGTCTGGTTTTAATTGGAAAATATGTACTTGTCCAGTAACCAAAAAATTCAATGAGTACATTACGTAGTGCTTGTTGAGATCTTTGCAACGAGTCAAAGAATGCGAAAATCTGAGTTCGAGAGCCCGAGTTACGACTATTTTAGCGAGGTGTTCTACGTCATATTCGGATCTGAACCCCGATTCGAATCCGGGTTGGACCTATATAACCCAGCCCTTCCCCTTCGTGGAAGCACCCCCAAAATGTCCAAACACCTCTATCATTGGACCTGCTGCTCTACCCCCTCCCTCTCCCTCGTTGGAGCCTCAACGGAGCTCACCGAAGCATGCAGATCAACGATCCGGGGTTGCAATCCTTTTGAGGAGGTCTAGTCAACTGTCGGGGGCGGTTTGGTGTCGTCATTGGGGCATCAATCATGACATCTCTCTACAGGCAGAGTGGTCGAGGAATCAGGTTTTCTTGAGTTACGACTTTCCCTCCTCTTGCTGCCGGATTCACAAAATTTAGTCGAAGTAGGTTACCTCAAACCTTGCACCGTATATTTTTCTGTGTCGTATGTAATTTGGTAAAGCTAGTGTTGGACAGAGCGTGTTATTAGGTTTTGTGCTATTAGACTATACATGAAATTATAGATTTAATGCAGCAGTCCAAGTCCTATTGACACGATAGCATGTGATGCAACTGGGTGTATTATCTGCAGTCGTATTACAATATTATAAGTAAAGGGTTCTTTTTTCATCTTTCGAATCTGATTTGATTTATATTAATTGGGAGAAGCATGATATCCACTTGTGTTGGTGATCACACTTGAGATTAATGTTTGTCCCATTAGTGGATTGCTAACAGGTTCATCAAATCTTCCAAAGTTCAAATCCTCCATTGCTAATTCTACTGGAAATTCTGTTCCTTAGAGAGAACAGCTTTATATTATTGGTGCGGAGAGGGTGTTGATACATATTTTATTGGAATTGTCTTCTTCTGGAAGTGTTATCATTCAATGAAAAGCTTGCCTTTGCAAGCCCTTTTAATCAGGAAAATCTAACTCCTGCAGGTTATGTGGGCTCACTATTAGGTGTTGTGAAACCATTCCTTAAGGGTGTGTCACCTTTTCTAAGCCAACTTTGAAAATAATAGAGGTATTGGGAGCTTACAAACTATCGACATTGGAAATAAATGTGCTTATGAGGTATACTCTTGAAATGAGAGCATTTAATTTGGGTTATTATCCTGCTTTTAATTTGGGTTATTATCTTCCTGAGATGATGGAGAAACTAATAGGGTATATCCAAAACTAGAAAGGGTTATGACTCTTGTCTTACTTATGGACCTGAGTAGATCTGGTCAGACCTTCCATTCAGGCCTTGTTAGGGGAAATGAATCTAGCATCCTATTATTTTCTATTCATTTATTTGTTGGGTTAAATACCACAACCTTTCCAAAGACCTTTCAGAGATATAAGGAAGTCCATTGTTTTCCTTTTGGGAGAATTGAATATTGACTCTAATATTTGGTCATTATTTGTAACGGAACGGATCGTGACAATCGGCGGAAGCAAGCGACAGTTGATCACACGACCGACCCGTTACCAAAATATCAACAAATGGCACATAATGAGCAGAGAAAATATCAATTCCATAAAATGTCCACTCAAACTAGAGTTCCATTATTACAACTCTAAACTGGGAAATAAAAAAAATAACTAATCTAGAATTTAAAAAAAGATAACAACTCGATAGTTCCGGTGGGCATATAGATATCCACTAGATCTTCGCAAGATAATTCGTACCACGCCAGCAATCTCAATGAGCCCGTAACACGATCCAGAAAATGCAATCAACCTTGTTCTTCACCTGAAATTGACAAACATAATTTGTATGAGCCTAATGCCCAGTATGTATCGGGGTCCATGTATGGGTATTCTAACGGTCCTTGATCCGTTAAAAAAAATCATATACTTGGATTTTCATGTATACACATCATTTCGCGCCTAGATAATTCCCATGCATGTCTAAATTCGATCCCTATCTTGTTTAGGTTGACTTCTTTCATAAACATGGGTATACATGTAAAGTAGGTAAATTGCATAAGTCGGCATGACAAACATTTATTTCTACTTGTGGGCATAATTCATAAAATACTAGGCAATTTACATACTTATAAAACATATAAACCATTTAACATATTAGCCCCATGACTTTGATGGTTTAACTTTCTTAAACCCATTTTAGCATAACATGTGATGGTTCATTCTCTTATTAAAACATTACTTGCATTTTTCATGATGGTTTTCTTTTATAAATCATTTTCTTGGACAACATTCATTTACGTATATTTTTATACGTTTTTAACCACTGGCACTTGCAGTCCATAGCATGACATGACAGTGTAGCTACAACTGTAGAGGACTTAGCTTTTGCCTCCATGGTTCCTTGCAACCATACGCCCCTTGCGGCTAATACGACCCCCTGCGGTCGACCATGTGACTCTTTATGAGTCTGTGCCGTAAATCTTGTTTAAGTTTATCAAACTTATTCTTCTATCAATAACTTGCTCGACATTTTTTTTAACTTTTAATATAAAACCATTAGGTACTCATAATGCACCACATATCCTAATTCATTGGTTAACGAAAACCGTGAGTCAAAATGACATACACGTGTAATTCATAGGCATTTTCTTAGAATTTCAATGGGATACCGAGTTTACATGTTATTGTGTAGATTGTCCTACGCAACAAAGATTTTCTGGAAATGGTTAGTTCAGGAAGAGTTAGTTAGGAATGGCCAAATTGAGGGGCTTTTATAGAGTGATCGGAAGATAGTTTGTTGGAAATCTATGGCTGACATGTATCTAGGTGGTTAGGAGAAGAAGTTGGATGGTTTAGATCGAAGTTTGAAGTAAAACGATGGTGTGTAGATTAAGTTAAAAACCGGTGGTTAAAAGAGACGAACGACCTGAGTTCTTGAGGAAGATGAATCAGGTGTTGACATGCGACAACACCTGGTTGGCCAGAATTAATAAATAGATTAATAAATAGGGATTAAAAGTTAAATAATGTTATTTTAATTAGGTATATAAATGAAAAATATAAAAAATAATTTTATCTAAATTTTGATATAATTATTTTAAAAAATAATAAATATTTTACGAAATATAAATATTATATTAATAAGTAGGTATAAATAATACTTAATAATAGGTTTTAGATTTCTAATCTAATTAATTAATAAATAGTATATCATTTTTATATTTTATTAATTATTAGGATAATAAATAAAGTATATGTTAATATTTTTGGATTTAAATAAATTCATTTAAGTATATCAATAAATATGGGTATAAGTGATGTATAAATTTACCTATAAATTAGGATATTTTATTATTTGTAATAATAAATTCATTCAGAAAAGTATGAAATAAATTAAGGATAAAATGCCAGATCAAGAAAATAATTAGAAATTATGAGTTCATTAAAAAAATAAATAATATGTTCCAGATAAAATAAATAGCCCAGAAATCCAGTTGTGGTTAGGTCCAAATACCAAATTTTTCCAAACGGACTCCGATTTTAGTGAAGTCACCTTCATTAATTAAAGAATATTATTTTATGAACATTAAAGGTGAGTAGAGTGAAATTGGAGTTTGTATGAGAAAGTTATGATGTTTGGAAGTTGGGATTATGACAATTTACAAGTTGGATTTCTTGGTATATATAAAAGATAATATTTTTATTTTATTTTTATATTTTTCTATATATTTTTATAAATAATTACGAAAAGAGTTTGGTTAAAAATATATTAATATGAATTAAGTAAAAATCATTAAATTTTTGAAATTTATTGGATAATTAATGAAGAATGTGTAAAGTGTGGAATTAAATATTTTTATTTGCTTTCTTTCCTTATCCTCCCTACTTATTTATTTGTTAACCAATCCATGCTGACTTGATCTCGGGGATTAGGTTACAAATATTTCTTTCATCTATAATTATGAAATAAGTCACATTGTACATATATATCTACAATTTGCCTTTATTTTTAATTTCTCTATTTTTATTCTTTTATTTATTTACATGATTTAAAATGCATAAAAGTGCATTTTTATTCATGAATAAGGTTTTGTTAAAAAGTGGAAATTAATGGATACATACATGTATTTGTTAAGGGTTTTAAGACAAAATGCAGAAAGAATATTAATGAATCATTGATTCATCGCTATGATACAGATGGTCCACATACATCAATATGTATGAGATCATAAACACCTTGACATCTTACACCATTCTTAAAGAAGGGTGCATTTGACATTTGTACTTTGAATACAATATTCACTAGTATATAAGAATTAGAATCTCATACATTCTAAAGTTTCATCTCTTACTATTCTATTGATCTCTTTCATCACTTACTATTCTATTGATCTCATAAACATACACATGTCTAAGGCTTGATGCCATATCACTGTAAAATGATCTCCATCCTCCTACTAATCTTAAAAGGTTTAATTTCCAATATTAGAAATGCTAATGAAAAATTCATTGGTTTTCTAATTTGGTAGATCCTCTAGATGTTAGATTACTATTTGAAAAAAATACACCATAACTCTTTATGATAGGTCTATTCCGTGATTCATGTTTATTTCCAACACCTAGAAATAAACAATGATTGTATTCTAATATCAAGGTCATAGAGACATTCTCTAAGACTAAGGGCTCTCCCACTGAATATATGAAGTCTAATAGTGATTTTCAACAATTGCATCAATATACATGTTGATGACTTTTAAACCTTAAGATACAATTTTCTTTTCTTCTAAAACATATGCAACCAATTGCAAGTGTTGTTAGAAGAATGAGACACAATTATTAGGCTTTGATGTTATAAATAATCAAGTCAATTTCAATGAATATATGTAGTTGTATAATAATACTATTTACTATCCGGATCCTTCTCTAAGGATCTTAGATTGTCCAGATAGTCATGCTATCAATACATGAGCTTATCGCAATATTGGCATTCATCCAACTATTTGGATGTCATATGTATGGAAACCATAGAAGTACAATCAACTCTTTGACATCCTTTCTAACTTGGGTCAGACCCATCCTTCCATTGTGCTTCCATCATCTATAAACAACTATTGCTTAATACAAAGGATCTCTTATCTTGATTCAAAGGATTTTAATATAAGACTATATCAACATTTATGTTTGTTTCATTCAATTCATACAATATAAATATTATGAAGCTTTATGAATGACTAGAATATAGATAGTAGAATGAAGACATTTATCATATCTACATCTATCTTAACTCGAAAACATTGGTTCAGGCAGGTACTCAAACGTTTTGAGTACATCATCTTTTCTCGAGTAACCATTCTGCATAATGCAGTGAACCATGTCATTCATAACTAAATGTCCAGAGCACGTATGTATGACAAAACATCTTCTTATATTTTATAAAAATTGCCGATGACGAAAAGGAAGCTGTTTTGAGTAACAACCAACATGGCTGTTACGCAAGGCAGTTCCCCCCCCCCCCTATTTATTTTTTTTAATTTTTTTCATGTGTATTCATCTATATATCCCTCCCACATGTCATTCAAATTTCGTTAGAAACAAAGACTCCTAAGCCCTCCATCTAGACCGGGTATTTTTTAACGGTCTGAAATTTGTTGTAATCTACCCCTTCTAGATGGAGGCCTTAGGAGTCTTTGTTTCTCATGAAATTTGAATGACATGTAGGAGGGATATATAGATGAAGATACATGAAAAAATTTTTGAAAAAAAAATGGGGGAAACTGCCCCGTGTAACAACCAACTTGGCAGTTACACAAAACAGCCTCCCTGGCCTCATTTCCGATAATGACAATCATCATCGGGATAATAATTTGAAAGCACACTCGACAAGAGATCAAGTCTATAGAGACACACAAACATTAAGTTGTTATCTTATTATCTATTTAATTGTCGTTCCTCATTATTATTAGGAAACTTGCACATTGCAATCACATACATTATGTATCCAACTGCAAGTATAATATCTTGATCATGGATCATATCCGCGATATTTTTCTGGTTATTATTGAGTATAGTATTGAGTGGGTTTAATGAGGATTACCTGAAATATTACAGTTGCATAAGTACATATATTACTTTGATTTAGGAATTATTATATAAAAGTTGTCTTCCCTTGTTTGCTCTGAAAGTTCATTCCCTTATTCACTATCAAAGCAAGAGACATGCTTACCTGTATATATCAAGCGGGATCTGGGATCTGCTCTCTTATATTTATTACATCCCATTAATATGAGAACTTGTAACTACAATAAAAAGAAGCGGGAACTCATTGTGCCTTGCAAGTCCAACTTGCATTCATAATTCGGTCATTAACACCCAGCCCCACCACACCGAAGGTGATGTTGACTCGTCATTAATTGGACCAACCGTCAACAAGATTATAACTCACTATTGGCAATCCAATATTGCACGAATAATATTTTGAGAAGCAAAGAGCTCCATCCAGATGTGATTGTATGCAGGAGCTGTCACTCCGGACATGCTCCTACATACAATCCCTGGTGATGGAACCCTTCGCCTTGACGGACGACCATGGATGTCACTTATGTGATCCTCCTTATAATGTTCAAATTCTAATTAATTATTATAAATCGTATTCACAAAATTAATTTTTCCAAGGGAAATAAATTCTATTCAAAATAAAGTGTTTCAATTGGATATATTTAATTCAATCATATTAAATCAATTATCAATCCAATTTATCAACCAACAAATAATTTTGATTATTACTTGAAGGATAGTATATTCTCAAAATACATATTATTCAATTTTTAATAATTAGAAAAATACACCGTGATCATTTCCAGCATTATCCTTTCCTTACCCAGTGCCATGGCCAATACGAACAGAATGTGAGATAAACCGCTCATGGAGCAACGTGTTGGCCTAACGATCCCCGACTAGACACCATATCCGCCTCAAGTCAAAATAATGTGATTTGGTCATATTATTTTTGAGATGATAATCGATCTTTAAACAGAAGTTATACCATATAATTTTTATGAAAACCATTTTGATATAGTTGTAAGGAGATTTGCTAAACAAATCCCCAATCCTATTCAAGCATCATTATTTTTGGATAGTTCATTGTAACAAATTCGATCAAGATCATTTATCTTATCTTATTGGTTACGGTTACTCAAAATAATTATCATTATTGAATAATTCACAAATAATTAACCAATAATTAATCTAGAAGATTTACTATTAATTTACAATAATTAATTAATGACAATCACAAGATTCTTTGTCCAAATTTGTTAAGTTTCCAACACTGACTCATGTTTACTAAAACTAACAAATCTTGAGCAAATTAACTAAAAATCAAGCAAACTAATTTTTTTTGATTTGAAAATTTGATTTTCAACATAATTAAAGTGATATAAATGCATTTATAACATTTTAAAGCCGTGGTTATCTCTTGATTATGTTATAAAATACCATTCTTGCAACAATAGATACACGCCCACTAAAACAATCATAACTTGAGAAAACATATCCCAAATCACACAAACTCAAGTCCGACGGTTTGCTAATTTAATGTGGAACATAACACAAGTGACAAACTCACGTTTTAAAGCATTTAGGAATGGGCGAAAAATTTGCACAAAACACGATTGTATGAATAAAATGCGATGAAACTTTGCACAACCGAAAATGCCCGTGCCGTGTTAGATTTATGGATCATATCAGAAACCTTCAACCAATGGCTCTGATACCACTTGAAGGATATGGTAAGATCCTTAAGTGCATCACGGAAGTGTGTAGATCGCATTAGATGCGATCAGGAGCAACTAGTGGTACTAGTTGCTCGGGGCAACAAAATATAAAAATTTTAAACCGATGAAACCACATGATCTAAGGGAACTTTATTAGATCGTTTGATATAAACCACAAACAATAGGTATTGAGGTTACCTCTTGAAGTATGGTTTTTGTCGAGTCTCTAAAGGAAGAGATCATGTCTCAAGTCCTATCCGACAGAGGAGACACTTGCAAGTGTGCTGATGAAATGCGTGCTCCTCGCAATCCTTATTGATGATTAAAGTTGTGAATATCCTGATCTCATCTCATGAGATCCGACATCTTCACATGTAAGGTACACCAAAGGAGACGGAGATCCACGAGCAGTCGATCCGACAATATAACGGTGATGCGACAGATATGAGGATCTATAGGTCAACAAGTGGACAGACATATTGTTTTGACAGATAGAGAATACACGTGATAAAATAAAGAGAGAGAGATTATTGTATTTCACATTGTGTGCATTGTAATAGGGTTTCCCATTTTTTTATACATTTTTGGATGTCCATGGATCACAATCCATGTGGTCACAAATTCAGTGGTTGAGATTGATTTGTGCTTTGAATCAATGGCCATGGTCTTGTTGTTTCAAATACCAATAAAAATTTTATTGGCTTTTTATTAAATTAAATATATTTTATCAGTCATTATATTTCAATTTAAATCAAATAATCAAGGATGGAATTAATTGGAATGAATGGAGCCCCATTCCATATATGGGGTGGACGACCACGAAGTTGAGAGAGCTCAACTTGGTCGTCCACCCTTGTATGGCAAGAGGCTTCATCATTCCACTTTTGTTGAGATATTATTCTCCAATAATAATTCCACATATGCTACAAATTTTATTGCATAATTATTCAATAAAACAATTCCAAATTATTGTGCTATAATATTAATCATTCAATTAACTTATCAATGTGAGTCCAATTCATATTAACTATTATTTTGTAATTACAAATTGCAATTATCTCTGTCTAACATATTGTTAATCACATTTATAATATCAATGAATAATATAGATAGTGCTATCCACATTATCCACATCCTTGATAATTAAAACACATTTAATCATCTCAGACATCCATTCTCATGAGCCCAAATAATAAGAATCGCATTCACATTATTTATAATAATTAATTAACATTTTATTAACCATTTTCTCAATGCTCAGATACATTATGAACAATGGAATTATTCTTGAACTCTTTTTAGAACAATGTACTTTCACCATAGATACTTGGAGATAACGACAAGGCAATTGCATGTTCCTCGTATAGTGACTTCGATGTTCATATCATATCTCAAATCCAGATCTCGTTGACCTCCTGTAGATGTTCGGTTAAATCAAAGTTGTATATCTAATCTTCTCATTGTATCTAAATCACATTCAGATCAATGTTCAACATTTGTACTAAGATCAGATCACTTATCTATGAGAGGAGTCACTAAAATCTAAACTTGTTTCATCACTCCCTTGGAATGGAAGTGTCATGATTATATAATCATTTATTGATCACATCACCCTGAGGTATTCCTAGTACATGTACATCCTGCATACTGAAAGACCTAGAATAAACCTAAAGTTTTAGATCTATTTAGACTATCTCCTTCAGGGTTTTATAATTATGTTTCACAATTAATCATTGGGATTTGGTATCGATCATGTACTTTCCAAAATCAAATATCATACCCATGTATTGATCATATTCTTTCAAAAGCATATACAAAACCTACGAATCCAGTCAATCTTCTAAAGCGAGACAACCATGCACAGAATATTATATCAATATCTAATGAGTGAGCTCAAGTCTTCCGGTTCAGTAATGGAACCTGCATGATCCCTTTGAGAGATCGTATTACTCGTGTGATCTTGTATGCACACCAACACATCAGTTTATAGACCTTGATCATATCATCAACCTATCGGTCTACCAAATGTACATACTCAAACATATAGTAAGACATCTATCTCCGGTCAGAGGATGTGCGCTTATATCATGATAGCATATGACATAGGTCATTTGTTATCTCGATTTTGACCTAACTTATCTAACAACTCCGAATCTCAATTCCCATGTAGAGGACCTGTATCAAGAGGTCGGTTATATATCAAACTTTAGAGAAAGTATTGCCATCTCCTTCTCAGTCTGAAGATCCTCTCTTAACAATCATTTGACGATGCTTGATGAGTCCTCAATCTAACTCTTTAGATATCTATCCAAGCACTAGCCTCTATGATTTAACAATTGAATCAACATATGTATGATCATTAAGATGGCCATGGAACATAACCCTGATTGTACTTAGGGACCTATTTTGCAAATCAATTGTTCTTCATTTATGATTTGGGAATTATATTTGCAATAACATTTATTGTGTAATGGCTTGTGTGGTCTCGCATGTCCAATAGGCATATCGTACGACTTACATGTCTACATTGGGTAAGTCTCCTTACGAATTTGTATATGGAAAGACTTTCAACTTGCCACTTGTATTAATTCATAAATCATTGTAGGAAATCAATGTATATATTGGATTCAAAGAGAGTAGGCTGGAGCAGGAAAATTGATCTAAATAGATTGTTGGAATTATGAGACTTTGCCTTAAGGCAACAACCTGATGTATATCATGAAAATAAAGAGATGGAATGACAAACACATTAGGAGAAAAACTTTCGAGCCTAATTAGAAGATGTGGTTGTTTGTTGCAAAGTTGGAGTTATTTCTATGAAAACTCAAGAGCAAATGGTCAGGACCTTTTTTAGTGAGATATGTGCATGAGAATGATAACATTGTCATTTCAGGGATGTCATCTGATGCACAATTGTTTGTGGTCAAGGGACAGTTGCTGAAGCCATTTCTAGAGTATGACAGGTTCATGTCCGTTGTGGATTCCATTCATGTGGTATCATATGATGATTTTTTTGACTTCTTTTGCATCTTATACATGAGCTGATTTTTGTCTTGTATATATTCTTTTCATTTTATTCTTTATTTTATTCATTTTTATCATTCACCTCTTTTTTGTTTATGTGTGTTATACTTACGATTACTATATCCAAAGTATAGGGGAGGTGAATGACTTGAGTTGTTCTATTTTATCACTCTGATCGTTGCATATACATATGGATCCTTTACACTAAGTGTTGGGGAGTGATGTCATTCATTTCATTCTTTTTTATTTTCATTTCATTTTCTTCTATTCTCTCTTGTCCATCGACTTGTTAATATTATTTTCTATACATAGGGATTTCTTACCCAATGTATAGGGAGGGACAAACCGAGTCGTTGAGTTTGTACATTCTTTTCCTTGGTCTTCCCTATTTGTATAGTTTCATATACTTAGGATTATATGATCCTAAGAATAGGGGGATGACTGACTTCTATTCATTTTATTTTTTATTCTTTGAGTTGTTATAGCATAGGATTCTTTTCACTTTTATATACTTAGCATGAGTTATGTCTTCCTTCATCTCTATGAGGACATAGTTCAGCTAATTATAGGGGGTGTCATATATGTGTATATATATAGTATAGCTACTTTAGCCATAACTCGTACTTTTTGTGTTTAACAATATGGCAAAAGAATTGGATAACAATGTCTTATAAATAAGATTTGTAAAAATGATGTAAATATTCTTTCGTAATATATTTTGTAAATCTTTTTGTAAAATATTTGCATAAACTTTTGTGAAAATCTATTTATTTTTTTGTAATTTTTTGTAAATTTTTATATAATTATTTTTTTGTAAAATGTTTCAGAAAATTGTTTTTTACAAAATTATTATCTCCTAAACTATGTGTAAAATGTTCAAAAAATTATTTTGTGGTATTGTTGTAAAGTAATTGGTAAAAAGGTTTGTAAAAGTTTTTTTGTAAAATACATTAAAAAGGTTTTTTGTAAAATTGCTTGTAAAATTCTTTCGTAAACAAGTTTTGAAAAATTATTTTCCAACCTTCTTGTATCAAATATGCATATAAACATGTTGTAAAATTCATGTAACTAAAACCTATAATTGATTGTAAGTTATGTTTGTAAAATTCTTTTATAAATAAAATCCTTGTAGAAAATGTATAAAACTTGTATATAAAATTCCTTAATAAAAGTTATATACAAAATTCTCGTGTAAATAAAAACTTTTGTAAAATTTGTATATAAAACTTGTAATTAAGATTCTTTATGTAAAGAAATCTTGTAAAAAGCTTGTACAATTTTTGTATATATCATTGTATAAAATCCTTTGTGTATGTTTAAAAACCATTATTAATACTTGTAAATATATCTAATTCTATAACAATGTAAAAAATGCACAAAAATTGAAAAAGTTTAAAAAGCATAAGAATTTGCAAAAGTCGCTAAAAACTACATCAAAAGCTTAAATCAAAAGTTATTTTCACTAAAAAGTATTCCATTTGCATTAGCAATTTTCAGAATGATATTGATGATTAAGCTAGTTTGAAATAAATATGAAGAATGTAGCTTGGTTAAGATCTTAATTCACTTAATTTCAGAGGAACCTCATACGAATTGAAGCTGAGACTTCTTTGATAGAGCGACTTATATCTTTGGGTCCATAAGACTACGTTAACATGTCATCTTGATTGGTCTATGTAGAATATCACTATACACAAGAATGATTCTTTTAGACAGTAAGCTATCTTGGACAAGCACCTTGCACGTAGCTCAACACATATGAGGTGGTGAGCGGAAGAATCCGCTAGCCTTAGACGCACACAAATGGAAACATACAAAGTCAATATAAGTAGCCAGTACACCTCAACCTAGTCTAACGGCATGGATGTCTATAGATAGGAAGTTGTGGGTTGAAATAAAGCTTCATACGAGGGATGGTCTGCTTGCATAATTTTTTTCTAAGACCCTAAAACATGGGCGTCAGGGTATGAAAATCAATGCAATGCAATAATATTTTCCACCAAAAAGAAGCCATACACCGAATACAAACATTACCACAATGGTCCAAGCATCAAAGAACAAGCATATCTTACGGGAGACTTGGTTAAACTGGTCAAGCTTCACTAGGAGATGCGATTATACTTGTCACATGCCACTAGTTTTATAATTCTTGTGTCTTCTCCCCCTTTCGATTGTGGAGATAACAAATAACTGAACTTAGAAGGAAATACCCTGCTCCTTGAGGAAATAATTTCTAGACTGGGAATTAGGGTCACCTTGTAAGATAATGTTGTTCTTCGTCATTTCATATATGGGGAGCTATACTTCTCATTCACAATACAAGTAAGATTCATAGCCATCAAAATATGCGTATGAAGACTTGTTCTAACCTTGCTATCGAGGTAAACTAAATAGAGACTTGTTTAACTTAAAGGTTGTTGAGTCTCAAATACTATTCCCAATAAGATTCTGACAAACTAATAATCCAAAGGTCTAACCAAACTCCATACATAGATTTAGTGAAGATTAGATTAAAAATCAAAATTGTTCTAAGTTCTTTCCTTTTCCTTTTTGTTTTTATTTTTACAAACTTATTCAAAGGTAAAGTATGGGGTGATGATGAATCACCATTTCATCATCTTTATTCATCTATTTTTGCTTAAGAGCCCTTACAAAATACATGTAAATAGAATTATTCTCACTCTTTAATAATACTTAATCATATGTATATAGTGTATTATTATCATTAATTTAACCCAAAATAACTAAATATAGAAATCAATGAAAAAGAATGAAAAAGAAGACTACATATATGAAATAAATACTTGCAAATCCTGACCTTGAGAGTAGGTGAAGACTTGACCTTATCGACAAAGAATAATATAGGGGGAGATAGGGTCATTATTCTATAAAAAATCCAGAAAATAAATTTTATATGTATATATTCATCACTATTCATAATGTATATATCTTGCACTATTTCATTTATCAATAAACAAACATAAATAAAAATGTTTTCTTCATGAAACTTGCACATAAAAATGTGCCTTAATAATAAAAATAATTGCAAAAACAATTCATGTATATAATAGAAGGGACAACACTATGAAAAAGCTATAAAGCCAAAATTGAAAGTTCAATATCTTCTCCATACAAAGTCAACATAAACCAAACACACATCCAATGTGTTCAAAATTAAATAAGCTTTAAAATGAAAGTGGTTTAATAAAAATTAGACCTAAGACATGAATGTTGACTTTTTGGAGTGTCATTGTATCTTTTATGTCTATTGTGTACCTATATTTAATTTTGTATTGCTTTATATTTTTTCACATATTGTACTTTATTATTTTTTACATTTTTATAGTATAAGTACATATTAAAATAAAAAGAAAATTAGAAATACAATATTAAAATAAAATACCTAAATACAAGACATCGACAAAATACATATACTTATACCTATTAATTAAATATATCTACTTATTTAAGTGCACAAATAACATCATAAAAATATATTTAACTATATACATATAACTTCTAATTTTATAAAATATGAGAATAAAAAAATAAAATAAAAAATACAAAATAAAATTAAAGTAGACAAAACATAGATGAATATACCTATCAATATACTCCTAAAAATTAACTAATAATTAATAACATAAAAAAAATAAAAATCACATTAAAATACTACATAAAATAATAAACATTTTTTTATTTTATACTAAAATTTTATTAAAATCATTTACTTTTTTTAATTAACTTATTTATAATAAGGGAGCTATTTTATCCTAGAGTGGGATGACTTGGCCCAATCATCTTCTAGGGAATGTTCACCCCGGTCAACTTCCCATATTTGAGCTCTAACTTCTTTCAAAGACTCGAGTCCCTCATCTTCTTCAATTTTTCGAAGCCACCCTATTGCACCTTCCACCTCGAGCACATCATAAAGGTTGTACGCATCACATCTGTCTACCTCATGTCATCATCAGATCCTGCTAATATACCTCGAGCGTGTCAATACTCACCGTCTAAATTTGCTAGGATACATTATCTATAAATAAATTGCCAAGCTCCTCCTTCCTTTCTTGATCCCCCTTCAAGCCTCGCCAAGTGTTCTTCAGTATGTTTCGAGGTCCAGGTGACAACTACGAGCTCCTCCTTGTGCTTGGAGACAACAAAGCGAGGACAGGGCAATGGTCAATGGTGGTCCTCTAGCCACCCTGCTCCCTGCTCACCAGTAGGTATAAGAGATGCGTCATTCTTATTTCTAGGTATATTTTAATTTAGATTTCCCTTTATAATCTTAGTTTAGCCTCTAATCAAGTAGATTTAATTGTAGCTTAATTAATTTGCTCGCTAGAGTTGCTAGGGATCTGGCCATTCCACCGTGACTCCGATTGTCTTTGACCCCACCATCCATTCCATTTTGATTCTCATCATTTTCTCCGTATAACCCGACCATCTGATTCCACAAAAGGCTGACGCGCATCGCCTCGAGCCAAGGAACATTCTCATGCAGGTGCCGGCAACAACGAAATCTTCGTCTATCGATCAGGACCCTGCAGGAGACTCTTCAGGGGCTTAGTCTTTGTTGGCTGACCAAGACCCCATCACTGGATCCTGGAGCTTCTCGAGCCCATCAGCAGCTGCAGAACTCCCTCCTGGACATGTAGAGAAGAAGATTGTCTAATGAGCCCATCGAATGAGCAAGGAAATCGAGAGCAAAGGATGGGGAAGACTTGTTCTTCCCCCATTCTTCCAAAGCAGCAGTTACCATCGGATCGGCGGTGAGCCCCCAGATCTAATCCTATCTGTTGAATCCGTACAGAAGCGATGCACATCTCAGTCATTTGATGCGCTTAATTGAAGAGATCTAGGCTTTCGGTTAGCGTTCTAGTTATCATAAATTGCACTTTTAGCCCCGTTATGTTTTTGTATTTATTAACTAGTCTTGTAAATAAAGTTTTCAGTGTAAATAAATTAGTAAAACTGAATGTGATCCCCTGTAATTATTTGATATTCCATTTAGGTCCATGCCAGGTCACCTTACGTGTGGTCCCACATGAGGTGGTCATTTTGCAAAGATGCCCCTGTTACTTTTTGTATTTATTTTTGGTCCAAAAAGATTCAATGTACGTTTTATATTTTTAGAAAAATTGTAAAGAGGCCCCTAGATTTCATTTTATTTTCATATATGCCCTTGACAGCCATTGTATTTTTGTGTGTTTGTTGGATTTATTTAAAATAACAAACGTTCTCCAAAAATCACACAAAATAGGTATAGTAGTTTCATATTTTATTTTTTTGCGATTTTGTACTTTTTTACGATTTATGAAAATTAAAATGAGCATGTTTTTATCCTTGTCTAGCTTATAGAATACCAATAAATACAAAAATGGTTTGAAAAATTCCCAAAATAATGTATGTTGTGTACTTTAGTGTTTCATTACTCCAGAAAAAATCCCTATATATTGAAAAAAGAAAATACAAAAAATCAAACAGCTCTAAAATCCTTCATAAAAATCTCAAAACTCACTAAAAAATAAAAAAAATGATTTTCTGTTTCTTAATTTTCTCTATATATTTATCTATATATAAAATTAATTTGCATAATTTAGGGATATTATTTGGTGTTTTTAATGTTCAAATCAATGTAAACTTACTACTTTATCCCTCTTTTAAGATATTTTTGTTTTAAAAATACATAAAAATAGGAAAAATGCGAGGAAAATCACAAAACACTAAAGAAACTATTTAAAATAAAAAATATTCAATTACTTAATTTTGGTAATTTTTAGTTATATCTATATCTATATTATCTATTATGCCATATATAGCTTTATATATTTTATTATATATATTAAAAAGAAAAGGAAACATATAAAACTATATATAATGTGAAAAGAAAATACAAAATTATACAACCCAAAAATATAAAAAGTATGTAAAAAATCTAAATTCAAATATATATATATATACAAACCAACAAAAATATAATGAATGACATGTCAGTAAATAATGCTTTTTGTTAGAAATAACCGTAGGCTACCAATTTAGCTCTTTGTGGTTCGAACTCTACATGCTTACTTGCTATACACTTAGTTGTAGAAAATTATAAATTTTGACTCGCATTTTGTGTTATTCATTGCCTAACTTTTTCATTGGGTTGATTGTTGTCTGATTGTGATTCTGTGAGCAGTCGCTTTATTGACATTGTAGTTTCAACTTGTGTAGACTACTCTAGATCATCTCAAGATCTCTCTTATCAAATGGTGTCGTTGCTGCGGAAATACTCTAAACCCTATTTTGTCAATTATCTTGTATAGTCATTATTGGTTATTGATAAACTCGGATCCGATTGCGGTTAAGAAACGTGTTGTCGGTGTAGAGAACCGTAAAGAGATCTAAATTAATCGAAAAAAATTACGGTAAAACAGGAGATGAAATCCTATTCTACCGTTCACTAGAAATTTAACCAGGTGAGTGTACTTGGGTCGAACACAAGGAAGCAGAATGTTCAAACTACGGTTCTCGACATAAGGAATTAATTCCAACAAAAATTTCCTCTTTATTCTTGAATTTACAATGAAAGAAATGGCGAACAAATTTGGTTTAAAACAAACTCAAGAAGATAAGAATCAAAACCGCACAAGAAAGCGACGATAAATTCAGGAAAATTACTCGAAAAATCCCTTGGGTAGTTGTTAAGCTACCCTAGAAAATTCGCGAGAAAATGAGAAAAATACGAGGTCCAAATGGCCCCTATAGACCAGGGGCCTAATTGTAAAAAATTGTTTACATTTTTTATTACAAAAAGGTCCTTGTAGGGATTAAATTGTAAAGAAAACAAGAATGTTTACCTTTAGGTCCCCGCGTGGGGACCAAAATGTAAATTCTGGAAACTATGGAGCACACTGGAACTTCTGAAAGCTTTCTGTGCTTATGTTGCAAATTTTCCACCTCTTCGACTTGAACGGATGAGATTAGATTGCGGTGCACGATATGGGCCGCACAAATAGGACACGTGTCAGAAGCCTGTTGCTTCTGGCATTTTTCTTGTTCATCAAGCTCTTGACTCAGCTGGCAAAGGGGCGATCTTCTCCGAATTACTCCTGGTGACTGGCGACGATTTGGGGCCTCCTGTAGGGCCAGAGGGGTGGCTCCTCCACCCCTCGAGCTCGCCTGTGGGTGAGCTTGGTCGGAGGTGGCGCAATATGGCAGATAATAGCTTATGAATATTGATGTTCACAAATTCCTGAAGGTTGAAGATGAAGGATATGCGTTGAATTTCTTGGATCTTTAAAGCCCCAGTTGAAGAAAATGATGCTCCAAATGATAGAAAACCCAGCAAAGGAGATGAATATTCTTGATTTGCGAAGAAATCAGCCACAAAATTATGAATTTACAAGTTTTAAAATGTATTTCCAGAATTAAAGAAAGTGTATGCATGGAAAGCATGTGAAATGATTTTAGTTTTGGATTGGGTTGTTTTGATACGAGTCAAAGGTGTAGCGTCTAGTATGGATGTTTAAGAAACCTAATGATGTGATTAGCTCTACTAATCTGGGCATGCGAATTGAGAATTAAAGATTGAAAAGTGCAGGATTTACTAGTGGAGTAGAAGGTATAAGGCCTTCTAATTTTTTCGCTCGACAGGGACGACTTCGCGGAGCACCACGTAGCTCGAAGCGGCGATGCAAGGTGTTGGGGCACCTTGGAGCTTCTCTGCCAACTCCCTTTTGCCACATGAGGCGAAGAGTTGGCACTGTCACCACCGAGGCAGGCCGGCACTAGGCTTGGAAGTAGAAGGTTTGGTTATGAAATTTAGAGCTTTCAGAGCTCTGGAGAGAACTAGTTAATGGCATTGACTTTGTGGCTTTTTATAGCTGAATTACTTGAGCTCCAAGGTGAATCGAATGGTGGGCGTGTATGAGGTTGGTTAGGAGGATAGGATGAAGGGTGGAGATCGAGTGAAGAAGTTATTAGTTGCGCGGGAAAATTCATCAAAGAGGAGGCTTTGGAACAGAGTTCCAACAGCCTGGTTCTTTAAGATGAAGAGCCAGGTGCTGACACGTGTTAGCACGTGGTTGGCTAGAATGTTAAATAGAGTATAAATTATATAATAAATCGTAAATAACATTATTTTAAATAAGTGTAAAAACGAAAAACGTAAATAATTAAAATTTCTAAATTATGGTATAATTAATTTTCATAAATAAAAAAATTATTCGAAATATAAATGTTATATTAATAAGTATAAATAATACTTAATAAATAGGTATTGAATTTTTAATTTAATAAATAGATAATTATTTATTAATTTTATATTTTCTTAATTATTAGAATAATAAATAATGTTTTTTTGTGAATTGTTATGGGTTTTAAAAAAATAATTTAGATATATTAATAAATACATGTATAGGTTAGTGATGAATCCATGATTCATTAACTTTTCTGTCGCATTTTGTCTTAAAACCCTTAACAAATACATGTAAAAACTCACTAATTCTCATACTTTAACAAAACCCTATTCATGTGTAAATATTCACTTTTAACCACTAAATTCATGTAAATAAATAAAGAACCAGAAAAAGAAAGATAAAGGCATATGGAATATATGTATATATATGTAATATGACTTAAACTATAAATATAACTGTAAGATATATTTATAGCCTAACCCCCGAGACCAAGTCAGCATGGATTGGTCGACACACCAATAAGTAGGGAGAGATAAGGAAAGATAACCCAATAAAAATAATTCATCACATGAATACACACTCTTCACTATTTATAAAATAAATCCAAAATTTCAAAGAATTTTAATTATTTCATCTTAACTTATTCTTCATCAAATCTTTCTCCTAATTATTCATAAAAATGTAAATAAAAATATAAAAATAAGTTAAAAATATTACCTTGTAAATATGCCAAGAAACTCAGCTTACAAATTGTCAAAATCTCAACTTCCGAACATCATAACTTCCTCATACGAACTCCAATTTCACTCTACTCACCTTTAAAGTTCATAAAATAATATTATCTAATTAATAAAGGAGATTTCACTGAATTCGGAGTCCGTTTGCAAAAAGTCGGTTTTGGGACCAAAAGACAAAGGGGTTTCTGGGCTATTTATTTTATGTAACACACCTTATTTATTATTTTCTTCATTTTATAATTTTTAAATTATTTCATGATCCTCTAGTTTCACCATAAATTATTTCATAATTTTTGGAGACTATTTATTATTTTTATAAAATCAAAGACCTCAAAATATAGGTATAATTGACCTATATAGACACTTACTCTATTTATTAAAATATGTAAATTAATTCATAAAAATCCATAAAAATTCGTACAAGTCTTATTTAATACCCTAATAATTAATAAAATATAAAATTAATTTCTACTTCATTATTCATTAAACTAAAAATTCAAAACCTATTTATAAATACATATTTATTAATAACATATTTATATTTTAAATAATAGTTATTATTTATTAAAAGTAATTATACTATAATTTAGAAAATAAAATTATTTAACTTTCTTGTATTTATACCTACTTTAAATAATGTAATTATCTATTTTCTATCTAATTTATAAGCATTTATCAAGTCTGGACGAACCAGGTGCTGACACGTGTCAGCACCTGGAGCTTCTTCTTCAAGAACCTGTTGCACCTAACTTCTGCTCGACTAGCCAACTTTGGCCATTTTTCCCGCTCAACCTCTAACCCCTCCGACCATCCTAAACCCTTAGATCTACCCTCCTAACTACCCTCTACCTCGCCAGCCCTTGATCTTGGCTTGGAGCCCAAGTATCTTCCCTATATAAGCCACCCAAGTCGCCATTAACAAACCAACCTTTCCAGCCTCCAAGCTTTCCAGCTCCAGTGGCCCGAACACCCATCTTCTTCGCCTCGCCCAGCTCGCTCAGGAGGTGACAGGTCCGCTCGAAGGCGTTCGCGAGGAGGAGGGTACATCGGAGAAGAGTTCCAAGGCCATCGTCAGCCTTGCATCGCCGCCATCGCAGCGTGAAGCTCCGGCCAAGGTCGTCCGTCGAGCATCATTTTCCAGGTAATACACCTGGAACTCATAGGCATGTTCATCCACCTTTGCGATTTTCTATCTCGATCTCCGAGCCACGATTAGCGTGGCTAATCAGTGTACTAGATAGGTTAATCATTTGTCTAAACCGCACAAGTTAAAAACCTTTCGATTTAGTTTCAATTCCACTCCAAATCGATCATCGTTTCTTCATCTTCTTCGCATCTGGATTGCTTGGCTGGATTTATATGAATTTTTCTTAGACTTTGGAGCTTGCGAATTGTAATCTTTGAGCCGATTCATCACGAATCGAGCAGACCATCTTCTCGTTTGCAGGATTTCCTTCATCGTGCGCCATTCCTTTGGATCTGGAAGGACCTCTACTTCATCAGAATCAATCTTGAAGATCGGGCTCCAGAACTGAATCCAGCCACCACCGCCGAGCCCTCCATCTTCTTCGAGCAACCACCGTCGATCGGGGCCGTGTCCGACCACCTACACCCGCGGGCGAGCTCGAGGGGTGGAGGAGCCACCCCTCTGGCCCCGCCGGAGCGTCAGAATCTTCGCCGGCCGGCTGCGATAATTTGGAGAAGAAGGCGTCGCCGCCAGGAGCTCCAACTGCTCAAGAACGTCCAGTGCGCAGTCTTTCGACACGTGGCATCGCGAGAGCCGTCTGATCGAAGCCTTCACGTCTTAATCTTGGCCGTTCACAGTGAAAAGGTGGAGAATTTACATCTTAAACCCAGCAAAGTTTCCAGATTTGCAACCCGCCTCCGAAGTTTTCAATAATTACATTTAGGTCCCTCCGCAGGGACCTAAGTGTAAGACTTCTTGTAGTTTTCTTGCAGAACAGTCCTTGTGGACCATTTTGAGAGCAATTTTAATTAATTTTTTTACGCTTATGCCCCTGGGCTGTAGGGGCTGTATCTTGTTCGTTTGACCTCGGATTTCGACGATTCTTGGAGGGTAGTTACACAACTACCCCTTCTATCTAGTATAAAGTTTTCGCGGCTTTTCGACGAGTTTTTAACGTGTTTTGATTTTCTCGAAAACCGCTTCGTTTTGTTTCGTTTTCTTGTGTAGTTCGAGTACGCTGCTCGAACCTCGTTCACCTATACTATATAGTATCACCTATATTCTATCCACCTACTATATAATAAATAAATCTTTTGAAAAATATCCCTTTTTGAAAATTAAATAAAAATCTGAAAAGAATAAAATTAAATAAAAATAACAAAAATTAAAAATCACCAAAAAGCATTCCGACTTAGAGAAGAATTAAAATAAAATCACGAGAAGAAAATTAGGGAATATATTCTGCCTCCTTGAGTTCGACCCAGGAACACTTGCCTGGTTAAATAAATAGTGAACGGTTTTCCGACAAGAAACCGTAAATTTGTTTGATAGGTCTAGAGATCGAAACACACTTTCCGTTTCGCGGCTTTCCGCTACAACCGACACTTCACTCTCTTCTTTTAAAAAGTGAAGGCCGCGAAACTCGATCTTTTTACCCCATCAAAATGGCGCCGTTGCCGGGGATGCGTTAGATTCCCTTGATTTTTCGTTTTTCGTGATCTTATTCTTTTTCTTCTCTTTGTTTTGTTTTTCGTACGATTTTTCGTACGGCTTTTTCGTGCGTTGTTTTCTGAGTTTTCTTTTTAGTTTCTTTACGGCTTTCTCGTCTTTCTCGATATTCTTTTGTGCTAATCATCTTTGCAGGGCCTGCAGGATCAACCGGTTTCTTCGGAAGCCGAGTTAGTTGAAAGGGCAGAGGTCGGCTTCTTCTTCACGAGTCGACTGCAGAGGAGCAGAGATTTAGTATCCTTTTATTTGAGAGAGAAAGGGAGAGAGTTGTACTTAGATTAATAAAACTTTCATTTTTTAGGGGCTTGATTCATCGGAAACCATGTATCTGGTGAATCAGGGCACCCACTACGGCTTTTTCATCGCTTATCGGTTTTCCGCGGTTTTCTAGATGCTTGCTTAGGTTTTTCGCTCTATCTGCTTGTGCCTCGTAGCTAGTTTTAGGACTTGCAACCTAGGTGCTTGCTCTAGGGTTTTAACAAAAAAAACAAAAAAAAAACAAAAATAGACGTTGTTTGAAAATCCATAAAAATTGCAAAATTAAAAATTGGGACTGCTAAAAATATCTGATCAAAAACCGTAAAATCGATTCAATTGATTTGGGGAGAGTAACCCCCGCACATTTCTCAGAGTGCACGAGTTGAGAGCCGACACTTAAGGATTGAGACAAAACCCCATATTTCTTGCGGGATACTACTGGGTCCATACACCTGATCGATGTTCCTCAGTGGGTAAGCTCGGGTAGCCAGAAACAGTCCGGGTTTACTTAGCAGAGTGGGAGGTTTAGAGGACACTGCACAAGGCTCCGTCCTCAAGTAACACGGGTAGCCAGAAACGGTTCGTACTTACTCCCATACTGGCTGAGTGCGAGTGGTCTCGCGTAAGGATTCGAGCCAGTGTCTTGAAGAAACTATCGGGCTCCTATTGGCTCGCTCAGCCCGCGTAACCGCAACGATTAATAATCACAACCCTAAAACCGAAAAGATAAAAAGACCGAACTCTTACGGTCTTCATCAAGGTTGAGTTGGTGAAAATGGGGGTTGCCTTGTGTTTGTTTGCGGGGCGTGAGTTTTCCGCGGCTTTCGCATTCCTTCTTCAGTTGAATCGTACACGTGCTCTCCCAATCTTCTCTTGACATCGAAGATGACATCTCGATGGCTTTTCGGCTCAGACTCTGTGAGCTTTCGACCGTCGAGCGTATGTCTTCACAGGCTCGGGATGACCCTCTTCCCGAGCTGGTCCCATCCGATCTCGAGGCGAGTCAGAACCAGACTCCCTCGCCTCCTGGCCAGATCATTGAGGCAGACCTTCGCCTCAATACAGAATCCAAATCTCCTGAGTATTTCTCGATGAGTTCTTACCAGTGTTTCCATTTTACAGACGATCAGATGGCTCGTGGGAAAGCACCGGCAGCAGATGAGAGGCCAGCAGCTGAGAAACATCCGGAGGGAAGAGCAGATCCGAACGGAGATGTCACGACAGGTATTCTTGACACACTTCAGCAGATGAATCTACAGATTCGTGAATAGTTTAGAGTTCAGACCGAGCTGCAGGCTGAATTAGCCGCACTCAGAGCAGGGGCCGGGAACCAGTTACCGCCTGCGGTTCCCGCTACTTTACGGGACGAGTATGACCCGGGCGCTCGAACGCTCCATCATTGGATTCGGCTACCGCCGAATCAAGGGCCGTACGAACTCCGACCGTCCTTCATCTCTTTGCTTCCCAAGTACTATGGGAATGCCGCAGAGGAGCCGTTCACGTTTTTACAGCAGTTTGAGATGATCTGCGGAACGGCCTGCTATCCAGGAGTGACACAGGAAGCCGTGCGCCTAAAGTCTTTTCCTTTTGCCTTAGCCGATAAGGCCCTTTATTGGCTAAGCCATCTAGGGAGAGAAATCTCCACTTGGGATGACCTGAAGTCCACCTTCCTGCGCAAGTATTTTCCTCTAGGAAGGACGAACATGATGAGGAGTCAGATCTCCAATTTTACGCAATTGCCGAACGAATCATTCCATGAGGCATGGGATCGATTCAAGGACCTGACGGAGAGATGCCCGCATCATGAGATACCAATGAAGGTGCTAGTACAGAATTTTTTCGGAGGACTCCAGCCGGAAATTCAGGGGCTAGTTAGTGCCGCATGTGGCGGCAGTTACTTGAACAAGGATGCCGAGTCAGTCTGGGCCATCTTCGAAGGGATGGCCGAGAACTCGAGAGTTGTAGACTCTACTCGGGCATATCAGAAAGCCCTGCAGCCACCACATCACCAAGAGCATCACAAGGTGGCGAATATATCAGACTCTGAATCCAACACCAACATGGGCTTCATTAGTGAGAAATTAACGTTGGTGGACGTGATTCACAAGCAGGTCCAAGACCTACAGCCGCTGCGAGAGTTGGAGAAACTCTCATCTCTACCTCAGCAGCTGAGTGATCTTTCGAAGAAGGTCTCTGATCTTCAACTTCAGTACCAGCAGAGTCAGACTTCTTCACAGCCAGCACGGAGGATCGCACCCGCTCCACCCACCCGTCAGATACAATATGTTCAGAGCGAGCCCGAGATTCTGCAGATTGATTGGCATGAGGATCAGTCTCATGCCAATGCCGGCCAGGTCATCAGCGCTACAGAGATGGAGGTGGAGCCGCAAGCCACTTTCGAGATAAATGGGATTTGGTATACTCCAGTTCAGCAGCCGAGTATACCGAATCATCAACAGCAGCAGTCGTACGGTCATCCGCAGCATGGACGTCCGCAATTCCAGCACCGCCAGAATTTCACGCCGCCGCAGTCTCATCCGAACGTCTACCATCAGAGACCGCAGCCTACTTATCAGCACCCTGCTCAGTTTTCACCGAACTATTCTTTTCAGCAGCCGCAGCAATCTTCCTCTACACCACAGCGCTACTTCCAGCCGTCCACCTCTCAGCACTTCACGCCAAAGCAGGAGAGAGGAGCAAGCCAGGGCCCCCATACCGAACCAGAGATGTCTTCACAGGCCCAGACGCTCAACCAGATTATGGACATGCTCAGTACGCTCCAGATCGCACACAAGACAGAGATGGAGCAGGTTAACCGTCGTCTGGACGAGTTAACCGTGCCGAAGACCACTCTTCCAGCCCAGCCTCAGATGAATCCAAACAACAAAAGGAGGCATCCAGATCAGGTAGATACTACAGGTAAGATCTCATTTCCTGAATTTTTGTCTAACTTCATTCGTCTCAGGAGCGGTAGATCACCGCAAACACCTACTGGAGAGGAGAGGGAACCAGAGGAGCACGAGCATGATCCGAATGCCGAGGAGGAGAAACCGCAAGAGGATGACGACGTAGAATCAATTGACGGGAGCAATGCCAATAGTTCAGATATGGATACCGGCGACTCAGATGATGATATCACGCCAGATCAGGCAGAATCCCCAGACAAAAACATTTCTTCCCCTGTTTTAGAGAGTATTGTAAATAATTCTGAGACTCTCGATGTACAAGCTGATTCCAATGATTTGAATAAAAGTTCTGATTTTCTGAATCCTGACTTTATTCCTTTTCCCGATGCTTTGTTTGGAAAAGGAAAGAAAAAGACCAAAAATAATCCCGAATCTCCACAGATTGAAAAGTTGCTCAAAGATCATATCTTTCTGAAGATCCCTCTCCATGATGCCTTAGATCAATTTCCTACGCTTAAGAATCAATTGAAAAACAGATGCACCACACGTAGGAAAAAGAGATCCCGAACAGAAAAGCATGTTTTAACTAAGGCTACATCCTGTGCGATACAGAATAAGCTTCCAAAGAAGAAGAAAGACTCAGGTGCACATTATGTCAGATGCGAGATCGCAAAAGCCGAATTCGATCGCACTCTATTAGATAACGGTTCCTCGATCAATCTGATACCCGCTTCCTTACTCAAGAAGCTCGAGTTAGGTCCTCTTTACAAATCCCGCGCGATTCTTCAGTTTGCTGATAGATCCGTAAAGAGACCTAAGGGTATACTTAGGAACGTTATCGTAACCGTGCAATGTCTGCAATTTCCCGTTGACTTTACGGTCCTAGAGATGAATTGCCCTGCACAGTTACACCTTACCCCGATCATTCTCGGGAGGCCTTTTCTAGAGTCCGCAAAGGCTCTCTTCGATTATGATACAGGGAAGGTATCTTTTCGCGCCGAGGGCGAAAAGGTACATATAGAGATGGCGAGAGAATCAAATAATTCCAGTGATGCATCTTCAGATTTTCTGAGTTCTTTAGCCTCCTGCGATTACATGGATGAGGTTCGCCTTGACGACCTCGAAAGATACCAGGTAGAGACCCAAGATTGTTTGACAGAAGACGGGTCCGAGACTTTAGGAGGTAACTCTTCTGATGGGACTTTATATTTTAGTCTGGATGATGATGAGCAAAGGGATCAGACTTTTAAGGACATTAATGCAGATCTTTCAGATTCAGAGACTATACACAATTCCTCCATCTCAGATGAATCAGAATTCTATCTAGTTGACCTATTCTCTTCTGATCATTCTGAGGAGTCGGATGATGTCTTGAACATCTTCTGTAGTCCGACTTTAGAGCACATTGAGATGGTGAATAATCAGAATGCAGACACATCACCTACCGACACAGATCCCCATACAGATATAGATGATGTTGCAGCAGATCCAGAGACTACCTTGCCAGAACTTAAGACTTTGCCACCAAACATGAAATATGACTTCCTTGCGGGTCCACATCAACAGTTTCCGGTCATTATCAGCTCAACTTTGACCGATGATCAAGAATCTCGTCTGATGGAGATTCTAGAAAGAAACCGCAAGGCTATTGGGTGGACTGTATCCGATCTCTGCGGGATTAATCCTGCTTTGTGTTCACATCATATCTATCTCGATCATGACAGCAAACCCTCCAGAGAGTTTCAGCGTAGGCTGAATCCGGTTTTGCGAGAAGTTGTCAAGAAAGAGATCACGAAATGGTGTGACGCAGGATTCATTTATCCCATCTCCAACTCCGAATGGGTTAGCCGATTACATGTTGTCCCGAAGAAGTCGGGAATTCAAATGGTGAAAAACGAGAGTGGAGAGGAGATTCCAAAGAGAGTAACCACGTCGTGGCGAGTATGTGTTGATTACAGGAAACTTAACACCGCGACGAAGAAGGACCACTTCCCTTTGCCTTTCATAGACCAGGTCATCGAACGGTTGGCAGGAAAGGAGTACTTCTGTTTCCTTGACGGTTACTCCGGATACAACCAGGTATCAATTGCTCCAGAAGACCAGGAGAAAACCACCTTCACTTGTCCGTTTGGCACGTATGCCTTTAGACGGATGCCCTTTGGATTGTGCAACGCTCCCGCAACTTTCCAGAGGTGCATGCTGGCTATTTTTGCGGACATGGTCGGTGATTTTCTAGAGGTTTTTATGGATGACTTTTCGGTCTATGGTGAGTCATTTGACGATTCTTTAGCGCACCTAGACCAGGTTTTGAAAAAGTGTTGTGAGGTAGATCTCGTTCTGTCATGGGAAAAGAGCCATTTTATGGTTACTCACGGGATCGTTGGGGCACGTCATCTCCCAGCGAGGCATGGAGGTTGACCCTGCCAAGGTGGACGTCATCAAGAAACTCGACCCACCATCCAACATCAAACAGTTACGGTCATTTCTGGGGCACGTCGGCTTTTATCGACGATTTATTCAAGACTTCTCCAAGATTGCCCGACCGTTAACTGAATTATTAGGCAAAGACATCGAGTTCGTTTTAAATGACAAATGTCTTCATGCCTTCCTCACGCTGAAAGAAAAGATAATCAGTGCTCCTGTCCTACAACCGCCTGATTGGTCTCTACCCTTCGAGATCATGACGGATGCATCAGATTTTGCAGTCGGGGCTGTACTAGGGCAGAGGAGGAATGGACTTCCCATCGCTATTCACTATACCAGCAAGACCTTAGATGATGCGCAGAGAAACTACACAGTAACAGAGAAAGAGATGTTGGCAGTAGTGTTTGCACTAGACAAATTTCGATCTTACTTACGTGGCTCCAAGATCACAGTTTACACAGATCATTCAGCTATCAGATTTTTGATGGAAAAGAAGGATGCCAAGGCACGCCTTCTTAGATGGATTCTTTTACTCCAAGAATTCGATTTGGATATCAAGGATAAACCTGGAGTAAAGAATGTGGTAGCTGATCACCTTTCCCGATTACAGTCAGATCAGCCTTCAGATAAGTACACGCCAGAGATCGCAGAGAGATTTCCAGACGAGAGCATCTTTGCGATTACAGAACTTCCGTGGTATGCAGATATAGTGAACTTTCTGGTCACACAGAAAAGTCCTCAAGGTTGGCCGAAAAACAGAGTTGAGAAACTCGTTTCTGAGTCACGATACTACCATTGGGAGGATCCGATTCTTTTTCGCGAAGGACCGGATTGTGTTTACAGGCGATGTATTCCTCAGGAGGAATATAATAGTGTCCTCACTTTGTGTCATTCTCTAGAATCAGGAGGACATCATTCAGGGAAGAGGACAGCGCAGAAGGTACTACAGAGCAGATTATGGTGGCCGACTCTTACCAGAGATGCTTGCAAATTCGTGAAGAGTTGTCCAGAGTGTCAGAGAGCTGTAGGGACAGTCAGTGCCAGAGATGCAATGCCGATGCGACCTGTCATTATTTGCGAGATCTTTGACGCATGGGGCATAGATTTTATGGGACCGTTCCCTTCTAGCAACGGCTTTGAGTATATCCTTCTCGCTGTAGATTATGTTAGCAGATGGGTGGAGGCTATACTCGCACGAACCGCAGACAGTAAGACCGTTTGCAAGTTCCTAAGGGAACACATCATTTCGCGGTTCGGAATCCCTCGTATTCTTATCTCTGATGGGGGTAGCCATTTCATTAATAAGGAGGTGAAGAAGCTAGTGAAACAGTACAACATCGATCACAGAGTAGCTTCTCCTTACCACCCACAGACGAATGGCATGGCCGAAGTCTCAAATAGGGAGGTAAAATCAATTCTCCAAAAATTAGTACGACCGGATAGAAAGAATTGGTCACTTCTTCTAGATCAAGTTCTTTGGGCATATCGTACTGCATATAAGACTCCCTTAGGTACTTCACCATTCAGGCTAGTTTATGGAAAGCCGTGCCACTTGCCCGTAGAGATCATGCATAAATCTGAGTGGGCAATTCGAGAAATTTTGATGGATATGCAGAAAGCAGGAGCCAAAAGGAAGATAGATCTGAATGAGCTGGTAGAAATCCGCAACCAAGCATACGAGAACACATTGATCTATAAGGACAAAGTGAATAAATGGCATGACAGACACATCCAACGCAAGAGCCTTGTCCCTGGGCAGAAAGTCTGGTTGTTCAATGCAAGGTTGAGAATTTTTCCCGGCAAATTGAAAAGCAAGTGGGAAGGACCGTACATAGTCAGAACGATGCACGACAATGGCAGTATTGCAATATCAGATGTGTCACCTAGTGCAGAACCGTTCGTGGTTAACGGGCAGATGCTGAAGCATTACGTAGAGACTACTGATCATCTGGCCCGTACTGAAGTGATCTATTTTGTACAGGAATCATAATCATTCTTTTACTTCTTCCTGTACAATTCCTTTTGAGCCATTCGGGAGATTCACAACACTTGTATATTCTTCATAGACCACAATCGTCCCCGTTTTTGCTCGTCTTCTATGCTTAGGATACCAGATCCTAAGTATAGGGGGGACTGATTGCCCGCTGATTTACGTGTTATTTTTGTCCTAATTCTTTTGTATAGCCATTCTTTTTCACGAGTCACTGATCCCCAATTTTTGGCTATATTCTTTTTATACTTAGGATACCTTATCCTAAGTATAGGGGGGACCGAGTGATTTCGAAGATTTCATATTCTTTCCTTTTGAATTTTTCGTTATTTATCCTTTTCATTCAGTCATCCCGTTTTTACTCTCCCATAATACTTACGATGACCTCATCGTAAGTATAGGGGGGGTTGACTGACTTGTCATCGATATCCCTTTTTCACCCACTTTTACTTAGCACGAGTTATGCCCTCCTTTTTTCTCTTTTGACGCTATGAGGACATAGCTCAAGCTAAGTATAGGGGGGTGCGTATATATTGTATATATACTTTCGGCCATAACTCGTACTTTTATGTATTTTCTATACCTATAAAATCCATAAAAAGTGGGTACGGGTTAATTTAAAATCCATTCTCTTATTTATAAAATCCTGGTAAATAAGTAAAATATGCTTAAAACTTGTAAGTAAAACTTGTAATTAAAATTTGTACTTAAAATCTTTATAATACTTATTTAAAATCTTATTTAATAAAACATGTATAAAAATCATTCAACCCTTGTAAAATACTCTGTAGATAAAATTTGTAAAATACATTAGACACTTAACTTAAATAAAAATTTATCTTGTAAAAATTGTAAAAAAAAAACCTTGTTTATAAAAAATAATAAAAAATACAAAGTCCTAAAATTTGTAAAAATTACAAAATTCCTTAAAATCCATAAAAATGAGTAAAATCCATAAAATAGACTTCACAAAAACATGGTTGCATTTGCATTCGCATTTTTCAGAATAAGTTTGATTTCCGGAACTAAGGACTGAGTTTAGTCTGAAGGATGGAGCTTGATTACGGCCTTTAACTCTCATTGTAAGGAGCCTGATTAGGAACTGGAATTTAGACTCTTCAGGTCTGGTGACTTAAAATCTTTGGGTTCCGTAAGACCATATTCGGGAAATCAAGTCATTTGAGCTTAAGTAGACCATTTGGAGTCATCCGTACAACTCTTCACCAGTGAACCAACCTTGAACACATGCACTCTGCACTTAGCTCAACTCGCATGGAGTTTCGAAGGACAGTACATCTTGGTAGTGCATTTCTATCCTTATCTTTGCGGCATTGACGTCTAAAGACGGGAGAGATTGGGGTTGCGATAGTTGCTTCGGATGAGGGAAGGATCTGCTGACACAATTTTTCTAAGACCTCAAAAAATGGACGGATTAAAAAGATTCTATAACCGTCGAGGCACAAAAGATGAATGCAGTGCAAGCAAATTACAAAGTCAAGTCAAAGCAGAAGCCACCAAATAAGACCAAACAGGTCAAAGCTTCCACCAAATATGCCTGCACATCTTAGTGGAGACTCATCTACACCGGTTGGGCTTCACAAGGAGATGCGTCTACACTGGTCGCACTCCACTTCTTTTCTCATTCTTCTAACTTCTCCCTATATTCGATTGTGGACATAGCAGAACTGAACTCAGAAGGGAATACCTCCCTCCCCGAGGAAAGAGTAGCGGGATGAGGAAGTCATAGGAGTGTATAACCGGGATTGACGGTTTCTTCGGTTCTCTAAGCAGGAAGAGCTAAATCAATTCACACACTGTACAAGTTGACTTCAAAGATGATAGAGTTTGCGATATGAATAAGTGAGTCTGAACTAGCCGATGAAGTGATCTCGAGTAAGGATTATGGAACTTGAAGACTGTTGAGGATGAAATCCTAATCCTAGTTAAGGTTCCGACAAAATGCTTGTTTCAGGCCCGATTGAGCTCTGTCCTTTGTCTGTTCTCATGAATTGGTTTAGGAAAACAAATTCATTCTAACTTTCTTTCTTTTTCACTTACTTTTTCAAAATAAGTGTTTGCTAAGGGACTAGCAAAGTTTAAGTATAGGGGGTTGATGAATCCATGATTCATTAATTTTCTGTCGCATTTTGTCTTAAAACCCTTAACAAATACATGTAAAAACTCACTAATTCTCATACTTTAACAAAACCCCATTCATGTGTAAATATTCACTTTTAACCACTAAATTCATGTAAATAAATAAAGAACCAGAAAAAGAAAGATAAAGGCATATGGAATATATGTATATATATGTAATATGACTTAAACTATAAATATAACTGTAAGATATATTTATAGCCTAACCCCCGAGACCAAGTCAGCATGGATTGGTCGACACACCAATAAGTAGGGGGAGATAAGGAAAGAAAACCCAATAAAAATAATTTATCACATGAATACACACTCTTCACTATTTATAAAATAAATCCAAAATTTCAAAGAATTTTAATTATTACATCTTAACTTATTCTCCATCAAATCTTTCTCCTAATTATTCATAAAAATGTAAATAAAAATATAAAAATAAGTTAAAAATATTACCTTGTAAATATGCCAAGAAACTCAGCTTACAAATTGTCAAAATCTCAACTTCCGAACATCATAACTTCCTCATACGAACTCCAATTTCACTCTACTCACCTTTAAAGTTCATAAAATAATATTATCTAATTAATAAAGGAGATTTCACTGAATTCGGAGTCCGTTTGCAAAAAGTCGGTTTTGGGACCAAAAGACAAAGGGGTTTCTGGGCTATTTATTTTATGTAACACACCTTATTTATTATTTTCTTAATTTTATAATTTTTAAATTATTTCATGATCCTCTAGTTTCACCATAAATTATTTCATAATTTTTGGAGACTATTTATTATTTTTATAAAATCAAAGACCTTAAAATATAGGTATAATTGACCTATATAGACACTTACTCTATTTATTAAAATATGTAAATTAATTCATAAAAATCCATAAAAATTCGTACAAGTCTTATTTAATACCCTAATAATTAATAAAATATAAATTAATTTCTACTTAATTATTTATTAAATTAAAAATTCAAAACCTATTTATAAATACATATTTATTAATAACATATTTATATTTTAAATAATAGTTATTATTTATTAAAAGTAATTATACTATAATTTAGAAAATAAAATTATTTAACTTTCTTGTATTTATACCTACTTTAAATAATGTAATTATCTATTTTCTATCTAATTTATAAGCATTTATCAAGTCTGGACGAACCAGGTGCTGACACGTGTCAGCACCTGGAGCTTCTTCTTCAAGAACCTGTTGCACCTAACTTCTGCTCGACCAGCCAACTTTGGCCATTTTTCCCGCTCAACCTCTAACCCCTCCGACCATCCTAAACCCTTAGATCTACCCTCCTAACTACCCTCTACCTCGCCAGCCCTTGATCTTGGCTTGGAGCCCAAGTATCTTCCCTATATAAGCCACCCAAGTCGCCATTAACAAACCAACTTTTCCAGCCTCCAAGCTTTCCAGCTCCAGTGGCCCGAACACCCATCTTCTTCGCCTCGCCCAGCTCGCTCAGGAGGTGACAGCTCTGCTCGAAGGCGTTCGCGAGGAGGAGGGTACATCGGAGAAGAGTTCCAAGGCCATCGTCAGCCTTGCATCGCCGCCATCGCAGCGTGAAGCTCCGGCCAAGGTCGTCCGTCGAGCATCATTTTCCAGGTAATACACCTGGAACTCATAGGCCTGTTCATCCATCTTTGCGATTTTCTATCTCGATCTCCGAGCCACGATTAGCGTGGCTAATCACTGTGCTAGATAGGTTAATCATTTATCTAAACCACACAAGTTAAAAAACCTTTCGATTTAGTTTCAATTCCACTCCAAATCGATCATCGTTTCTTCATCTTCTTCGCATCTGGATTGCTTGGCTGGATTTATATGAATTTTTCTTAGACTTTGGAGCTTGCGAATTGTAATCTTTGAGCCGATTCATCACGAATCGAGTGGACCATCTTCTCGTTTGCAGGATTTCCTTCATCGCGCGCCATTCCTTTGGATCTGGAAGGACCTCTACTTCATCAGAATCAATCTTGAAGATCGGGCTCCAGAACTGAATCCAGCCACCACCGTCGAGACCTCCATCTTCTTCGAGCAACCACCGTCGATCGGGGCCGTGTCCGACCACCTACACCCACGGGCGAGCTCGAGGGGTGGAGGAGCCACCCCTCTGGCCCCGCCGGAGCGTCAGAATCTTCGCCGGCCGGGTGCGATAATTTGGAGAAGAAGGCGTCGCCGCCAGGAGCTCCAACTGCTCAAGAACGTCCAGTGCGCAGTCTTTCGACACGTGGCATCGCGAGAGCCGTCTGATCGAAGCCTTTACGTCTTAATCTTGGCCGTTCACAGCGAAAAGGTGGAGAATTTACATCTTAAACCCAGCAAAGTTTCCAGATTTGCAACCCGCCTCCCAAGTTTTCAATAATTACATTTAGGTCCCTCCGTAGGGACCTAAGTGTAAGACTTCTTGTAGTTTTCTTGCAGAACAGTCCTTGTGGACCATTTTGAGAGCAATTTTAATTAGTTTTTTTACGCTTATGCCCCTAGGCTGTAGGGGCTGTATCTTGTTCGTTTGACCTCGGATTTCGATGATTCTTGGAGGGTAGTTACACAACTACCCCTGCTATCTAGTATAAAGTTTTCGCGGCTTTTCGACGAGTTTTTAACGTGTTTTGATTTTCTCGAAAACCGCTTCGTTTTGTTTCGTTTTCTTGTGTAGTTCGAGTACGCTGCTCGAACCTCGTTCACCTATACTATATAGTATCACCTATATTCTATCCACCTACTATATAATAAATAAATCTTTTGAAAAATATCCCTTTTTGAAAATTAAATAAAAATCTGAAAAGAATAAAATTAAATAAAAATAACAAAAATTAAAAATCACCAAAAAGCATTCCGACTTAGAGAAGAATTAAAATAAAATCACGAGAAGAAAAATTAGGGAATATATTCTGCCTCCTTGAGTTCGACCCAGGAACACTTTCCTGGTTAAATAAATAGTGAACGGTTTTCCGACAAGAAACCGTAAATTTGTTTGATAGGTCTAGAGATCGAAACACACTTTCCGTTTCGCGGCTTTCCGCTACAACCGACACTTCACTCTCTTCTTTTAAAAAGTGAAGGCCGCGAAACTCGATCTTTTTACCCCATCAGTTAGCTAGTTCAATTTTATCTAATAAATTAGGGTTTTGGATTTTATTAAAATAAAAAATAAGCTCCAAAAATTATGAAATAAATCATGATGAAAATACAATATCATGAAAATAATTAGACATTATAAAATTAATAAAACTATAAATAATGGGTTCTAAATAAAATAAATAGTCCAGAAACCCCTTTGTCATTATATCCCAAAATCGACTCTTTGCAAACGGATTTCGGTTTTAATGAAATCACTTTAACTAATTAGAGAATATTATTTTATAAACTTTAAAGGTGATTAGAGTGAAATTGGAGTTCGTATGAACGAGTTATGATGTTCGGAAGTTGAAGTTTTGGGAATTTAAAAGTAGGATTCCTTGGCATATATACAAGATAATATTTTTAACTGGTTTTTATATTTTTATATACATTTTTAGAAATATTTGGGAAAAGTGTTTAGTGAAAAATATGTTTATATGAATTAATTAAGAATTGGTATTTATTAGATAAATAATGAAAAATGTGTGGAATGTTATTTAATTATTTTGAATGTTATTTAATTATTTTGATGGTTTTCATCCCTTATCTCCCCCTACTTATTATTTTGTCGACCATGCCATACTGACTTGGTCTCGGGGGTTAGGTTATATAAATATATCTTTCTGATTTATTTATATTATCTGAGTCATATTGTACATATTTACATATCTACAATCCACCTTCTTTTCTTTTATTTATTTATTTATTCTTTATTTATTTACATGTTTTTGATGCTTAAAAGTGTATTTTTATTTATGAATGAGATTTAGATAAAATGTGGGAATTGATGAATATTTACATGTATTTGTTAAGGGTTTAAAGACAAAATGCGACAAAAAAGTTGATGAATCATGGATTCATCAACCCCCTATACTTAAACTTTGCTAGTCCCTTAGCAAACACTTATTTGAAAAATAAGTGAAAAATGAAAGAAAGTTAGAATGAATTTGTTTTCCTAAATAAAGTCATGAGAACAGACAAAAGGATACAGCTCGATCAGGAATGAAACAAGCATTATGTAGAAGCCTTAATTAGGATTAGGATTTTATCCTCAACAGTCCTCAAGTTCCAAAAATCCTTATTTAAGATCACCTCATCAGCTAGTTCAGACTCACTTATTCATATCGCAAACTCTATCAACCTTGAAGTCAAGTTGTACAATGTGTGAATTGATTTAGCTCTTCCTGCTTAGAGAAACGAAGAAACCGTCCATCCCGGCTATACACTTCTATTGCTTCCTCATCCAGCTACTCTTTCCTCGGGTAGGGAGGTATTCCCTTCGGAGGTCAGTTCATGCTATGTCAACAATCGAGTATAGAGAGAAAGTAGAAGAATGAGAAAAGAAGTGACGTGCGAGCAGTGTCGATGCATCTCCTTGTGAAGCTCAACCGGTGTAGCTAAGTCTCCACTAAGATGTGCTTGCATTTTTGGTGGAAGCTTGGACCATTGTGGTCGTATTTGTATTGGGTGGCTTCTTCTTTGATTTGTCTTTGTAATTTGCTTGCACTGCATTCATCACTTTGTGCCTCGACGGATATAGCATCTTTTGTTCTGTCCCTTTTTTGAGGTCTTAGAAAAAAATGTGTCAGCAGATCCTTCCCTCATCCGAAGCAACTATCACAACCCCAATCTCTCCCGTCTTTAGACGTCAATGCTGCAAAGGCAAGGATAGAAACACACTACCAAGATGTACTGCCCTTCTCAACTCCATGCATGTTAATGGCCATGATCAAGCTCCATCCTTTAGACTAGTCTAAATCCTTAGTTCGAGAAATTAAACTCATTCTGAAAAATACGAATGCAAATGCAATCATGTTTTTGTGAAGTGTATTTTTTGAATTTTACTCATTTTTATGGATTTCAAGGATTTTGTAATTTTTATGAAATTAGGTACTTTGTATTTTTTTGGATTTTCTAATTTTTAATAACAAGTACTTATAAAAATTTTACAAGATATATTTATTCAAATTAAATATCTACTATTTTTTACAGATTTTATATACAAGGAATTTTACAAGGATTAAATGATTTTTACATATATTTTAATACATATTTTAATTAAGTATTTTAAATACATATTTAAATTTAAATCTTTTATATACAGATTTTAGACATTTATTACTTATTTACAAGGATTTTATAAATAATAGATAAATAGATAGATGGATTTTAAATTAACCCTCATCCACTTTCTTATGGATTTTATAGTTATAGAAAATACATAAAAGTACGAGTTATGGACAAAAGTATATATACAATATATACGTACCCCCTATACTTAGATTGTGTTATGTCCTCATAGCGTCAAAAGAGAAAAAGGAGGACATGACTCGTGCTAAGTAAAAGTGGGTGAAAAAGAATAAAAAAATACATATCAGTCAAATCCCCCTATACTTACGATCAGGTCATCGTAAGTATAACGGAAGAGCAAAAACGAGGTGACTAAGTGAAAAGAATGTATAACGAAAGAACAGAAGGAATAAAGAACACGAGAGCATCGAAATCAATCGGTCCCCCTTATACTTAGGATAAGGCATCCTAAGTTTATAAAAGTGTGTAACCAAAAATTGGGGACCAGTGATTTGTAAAAAAAAGGATATACAAAAGTAACAGAACAAAATAGAAAACACTAATCAACGAACAATTTGTCCCCCCTATACTTAGGATCTGGTATCCTAAGCATAGAAGACAAGCAAAAATGGGGATGATTGTGGTCTACGAAGAATATACAATGTTGTGGATCTCCAAAAATCGAATAGCTCAAAAGTCTTTGTACATGATGAGATACAGTGAAAGAATGATCATGAGTCTTGTACAAAATAGATCACTTCAACTAGGGTCATACTGAATCTTTTGCTTTTTATGTGCGTACGGATCCTTGGTTGAACAAGTAGAGCCTTCTCTGTAAGTGAACTCTGTACGTGGCATAGATCTCTCTTCTGAAGTATGTGTCTCTGGAGTCGGACTACAGAAGGTGTCTATATGTGTAATCATCACACCATCTGACTCTCTACGCTGAATAGACTATATGATCTGTGAAATGTAATCAACTGACTCATGTAATATGTGTACTCTCCATCTGCGATACTGAGATGTCTGCTGCAAGTAACTGCTCATCTGAATCGATATGAAATCGGTCTCTATATGTGAACAATCATCTGAAGAACTAAGTACCATGTGATCTACCCTACCCTCATGTAGGATGTCGTAGGTATAAAAATAAACACTCTCAAGATCAGGAAACTATGTCTCATCTATGTGCTGGCAGTCGTCTGCAAGACTGGTGTCCTCTGAAGTAAATGACAATACTAATCTGGGATTGCTACATCCTCTCTCCATCTCAATGTGTATCTCACCATTGTCTGTGTAGAATGGTACTCTCCCAGCATCATAATCAAAGAGTGTTCTTGCTGTATGTAAAAAGGGTCTCCAGAGAATGCTTGGAGCAAGGTGTAACTATGTAGGGAACGTCATGTCTAAGACACTAAAGTCCACTGGAAACTGCAAGCCCTGAACGGTTACAATAATGTTCCTCAGCACACCTCTTGGTCTCTTCACAGATCGATCTACAAACTGAAGTATCGCTCATGACTTGTAGAGAGGACCTAGCTTGAGCTTATCAAGCACAGAGGATGAAAGTAAATTGATCGAGGAACCATTATCTAAGAGAGTACGATGGAATGTAATGTCTTCAATCTGACAAGTGACATAATGAGCTCCAGAATCTTTCTTCTTCTTGGGTACCTTTTTCCGAATAGCACACGATGTTGCCTTGGTCAATATATTCTTCTCAACCCGTGATCTCTTTTTCCTACGTGTGGTGCTTCTATTCTTCAACTGATTCTTGAGCGTAGGAAAATGATCCAAGGCATTGTAAAGTGGGATCTTCAAAAAATGTGATCTTTTAATTGTCTTTAAGTATCTGGAGTCACAACATTCTTTTTGTTATTTTTCTTTCCAATTCCAGACAAAGAATCAGGATAAGGAACAATATTGGAATGAGAAAATCATACTTTTTATTTAAATCAGTATCAGCTTGTACATCGAGAGTTTCAGAATTATGTATTAAACTATCTAAAACAGGGGAAGAAACATTTTTATTGGGAGTATCTGCATGGTCTGGCGTGATATCATCGTATGACTCGCCGGTGTCCATGTCAATAGTTTCGACATCGCTCCCTTCTATCTGATTTTCATGGTGGTCCTTATCCTCGTGAAAGTTCTCCTCCTCAGCATCAGAATATGGTTGCTCATGGATTTGCTCCTATTCTTCATTTAAGTGTCCTCTCCTCTACTCCAGCAGGTGCTCGTGGTGATCTATCGCTCCTGAGATGAATGAAGTTAGATAAAAATTCAGGGAAAGAGATAGTACCTATAATGTTGTCTACCTGATCTGGATGCCTTCTCTTGTTATTCGGATTCATCTGAGATTTGGCTGGGAGAGTGGTCTTTGACACGGTTAACTCTCCATATCTATCTTGTGTGCAATTTGGAGCGTACTTAACATATCCATGTTTTGATTTAGAGCCTGGGCCTATGAAGACATCTCAGTTTCAGTGTGGTGACCCCGCTTTCTACTCTCTCCTTCCTTGGCGTGAATTGCTACGAGGTGTAAGGCTGGGAGGATCTATGCAGTGCTAAGGAAGATTACTGCTGTTGCTGATAGTGATATGGCTGTGAATGGTTAGCAGGATATTGATATGAATGAGGTCTCTGATAAGCATGTTGGTCAGACTGCTGCTGCGTGAAGTTCTGTCGGTGCTAGAAGTGCGGACGTCCATGCTGCGGCTGACTGTATTGTTGCTGCTGATGATGATGGGGTACACTCGGTTGCTAAATCGGAGAATACCAAATCCCGTACATATCAAGAGTGGCTTGAGGTTCAACATCCATATCCGCAGCATTTGTGATTTGTCAGGGATTGGCATGAGACTGATCCTCATGCCAATCAATATGCGGAGTCTCAGGCTCGCTCTGAACAAAATGTATCTGTCAGGTGGGTGGAGCAGGTAAAGTCCTCTGTGCAGGTTGCATAGTCGAAGAAGATTTGGCATACTTGTAATTAAGTTGAAGCTCTTAATCCTTCTTCGTGAGATCACTCAGCTACTGAGGTAGAGATGAGAGTTTCTCCAACTATCGCAGCGGCTATAAGTCTTGAACTTGTTTCTGAATCACATCTGCCAATGTTAATTTCTCGCTAATGAAGACCATGTTGTTGTTGGATTCAGGCTCTACCCTGGCCTTATTGTGAGTGTGAGCCCATGACATAGGTTTTCATGGAAATATTAGCCACCTTAAGATGTTATCGGTGTTGTGGTGGCTGAGGGGCCTTCTAAAATGTCCGAGTAGAGTCGACAACTCTCGAGTTCTCTGCCATCCCTTCGAAGATGGACCAGACTGACTCGGCATCCTTATTCAAAAAACTGTCGCCACATGCAACACTCACTAGCCCATGAATATCCGTCTGAAGTCCTCCAAAATAATTCTACACTAGCTCTTTCATTGATATCTCATGATGCGGGCATCTCTCCATACGATCTTTGAATCTATCCCATGCCTCATGGAAGGATTTATTCAGAAGCTGTGTGAAGTTGGAGATCTGACTCCTCATCATGTTCGTCCTCCCCAGAGGAAAATACTTACATAGGAATGTGGACTTTAAATCATCCCACATAGAGACTTCCCTTCCTAGATGGCTCAACCAGTAAATTGCCTTATTTGCTAAAGCGAAGGGAAAGGCTTTGAGGCAAACTACCTCCTACGTAACTCCTAGGAAACTAGTCGTACCACAGATCATCTCGAAATGTTGCAGAAACGTAAACGACTCCTCTGTAGCATGCCCGTAGAACTTGGGAAGCAATGAGATGTAGGATGGCCTCAACTCGTATCGCTCTTGATTCGGCGGTAGCCGAATCCTATGATGGAGCGTTCTAGCGCACGGGTCATACTCATCTTGTAAAGTAGCGGGAACCACTGCAGGTGGTAAAGGGTTCCCAGCTCCTGCTCTCAGCACAGCTATCTCAGCCCACAACTCATTATGAGTTCTAAATTGTTCTCGAATCTGCAAGTTCATTCTGCTGTAAAGTGTCGAGAATTCCTGTCGTGATATCTGCGGCTGGATCTTGTCTTTCTTCGGTGTGGTGATCCTTAGCTGACCTCTCCTCTACTAGTCCTTTGCCATGATCCATGTGTGTCAGATCTGCTGGGAAAGAAAACTTCTCGTAAGAACTCAGCGAAAAATCAGCTGGAGATATTAATGATGTATTGAGGCAAGGGTCTGCCTCAATAGACTGGCCGGGAGGCGAGGGAGTCTGGGTCTGACTCTCCTCGAGATCAGATGGTACCAACTCAGGAAGAGGGTCATCTCGAGCTTGTGAAGATGTACAACGGACGGTGGACAGTCAAGAGCTCATGGAGTCTGAGCAGAAAAGTCGTCGAGCCGTCATCTTCGATGTCAAGAGAATGATCGGGAAAGCACGATTTACGATTCAACAGAGATGGAAATGCATAAAGCCACGGTGACTCACGCCCCACAAGTAAACACAAAGCAAACCCCATTCTCACCAACACAACCCGATAATGACAGTAAGAGTTTGGTCTTTTCTCTTATCGGTTTTAGGGTTGTATTAGCAAACAAGTATAATCCAAGTTACGTGAGCTGATAGGTGCCCGATGTTTCCCCAAAACACTATCCCGAGTCTTTACAGAAAACCACTTGCTCTCAACCGGTATGGGGGTAAGTACAGACCATTTCCGGCTACCCGTGTTACTTGAGGACAGAGCCTTACGCAGTGTCCTCTAAACCCCCCATTCTGCTAAGTAAAGCACTACCCACTGAAAAGGGATGATTAGGTGTATAGACTAAGTAGTATTTCACGAGAAATAGGGATTTTTGTTTCTATCCTAATGGGTCGTCTCTCACTCGCGCACTCTGGAAAGAACTTGTGTGAGGATTACTCTCCCAAATCAACTGAATCTTACGTTTGTTTTAAGATCAGATACGTTAGCAGTCCCGATTTTATTTTTGGAGTTTTATATTTTTTGAGTTTTTTCAGACAAATGTCTAACGAGTGGCTTTATTTATTTTTTTTAGAAAAATCCTAAAATCATGCACCTAGGTTGCGAGTCCTAAGACTAACTACGAATGCGCAATCAAATAGGATAAAGAAAGTCCTAAGCAAGCACCTAGCCTCGTAAAAAGCCACAAAAAGCCAACGATGTGCGAAAAACTGCGGTGGGTGCCCTAATCCCCCGAATGCACGGCACTCGACGAATCAGAACCCGAGAAAGAAAATAAGAGGGGAGGTACAAGTCAGGATGCCCTTATTGGTCCCCTTTCTAAGGAAACAAAAACACGAGTAAGTGCCCTTTTCTTTTTTTTACAAGAATAAAAGAAAAGAAGCATCTCAAGTCCTAACTATTCCTGCCCTCTGCAACTGAGAACCTCGGTCTCTGCCCTTTCAACTATTTTGCGGATTTCGAGAAAGCCAGCTGATCCTGCAGGCCCTGCAAGAATTAGATAAGAAAAAAACACATAAAAATACATAAATAAAACTCTAAAAGAAACATGAAAACCCGTAAAATAAAAGAAAACCCCGTAAATCGAAAATCGAAAGAAAATTTGTAAAATAAAGAATAATAGAGGAAATTTCGGTTCAAAAACTGCTGTACAAACAATGCTTCCCCAGCAACGATGCCTTTTTGATAAACTCGGATACGATTATGGTTAAGAAATGTGTGGTCGGTATAAAGAATCAAAAAGAGATCTGAATTAATCAAACAAAAATATTACGGTAAAATAGGAGATGAAATCCTATTCTACCATTCACTTCAAATTTAACCAGGTGAGTGTGCCTGGGTCGAACACAAGGAAGCAGAATGTTCAAACTACAGTTCTCGACACAATGAATGAATTCCAACAAAAAATCTCTTTTTATTCTAGATGTTACAATGAAAGAAATGGCGAATAATTTCGGTTTAAAAGAAACTCGAGAAGACAAGAATCAAAACCGCACAAGAAAGCGACGAAAAATTTGAGAAAAATACTCGAAACATCACTTGGGTAGTTATCAAGCTACCCCAGAAAATTCACAGGAAAATGAGAAAAATATGAGGTCCAAATGGCCCCTACATGCATGGGTCTAATTGTAAAAAAATGTTTATAGTTTTTATTATAGAAAGGTCTTTGTAGGGACTAAATTGTAAAGAAAACAAGAATGTTTACATTTAGGTCCCCGCACGGGGACCAAAATGTAAATTCAGGAAACTATGGAGCACACTAGAACTTCTGAATGCTTTCCGTGCTTATGTTGCAATTTTTCCACCTCTTCGTCTTGAACGGATGAGATTAGATTGCGGTGAACGATCTGGGCCGCACAAACTGGACACGTGTAAGAAGCATATTGCTTCAGACGTTCTTCTTGTTCTTCAAGCTCTTGACGCAGCATGAAAAGGGGCGATCTTCTCTGAATTACTACTGGTGACTGGCGACGATCAGGGGTCTCCTGCAGGGCCAAAGGGGTGGCCCCTCCACCCCTCGAGCTCGCCTACAGGTGAGCTTGGTCGGAGGTGGCGCAATGTGGCTGATAATAGCTTATGAAGATTGTTGTTCATGAAGTCCTGAATGTTTATGATGAAGGACATGTTGAAGAAAATGATGCTCCAAACGATAGAAAACCCTACAAAGAAGATGAATATGCTCGATTTGCAAAGAAATCAGCCACAAAATTATGAATTTGCAAGTTTAAAAATGTGTTTCCAGAATTAAAGAAAGTGTGTGAATGGAAAGAATGTGAAATGATTTTGGTTTTGGATTGGGTTCTTTTGATATGAGTCAAAGGTGTAGCGTCCAATATGGAATTTTAAGCAACCTAATGATGTTATTAACTCTGCTAATCAGGGCACGCGAATCGAGAATTAAAGGTTGAAAAGTGGAGGATTTACCTATTGAGTAGAAGGTATAAGACCTTCTGATTTTCTCTCGATGGGGACGATTTCCCTGAGATCCACGCATCTCGAAGCGACGATGCAAGGCATTGGGGCACCTTGGAGCTTCTCCTCCAACTCCCTTCTTCCACGCGAGGCGGCGAGTTGGCGTTGTCACCGTCGAGGTTGGCAGGCACTAGGCTTGGAAGTAGAAGTTTTGGTTCTTGAAGTAAGAGCTTTCAGAGGTCTGGAGAGAACTAGTTAATGGGGTCGACTCTGTGGCTTTTTATAGATGAATTACTTGAGCTCCAAGGTGAATCGAATGGTGGGCGTGTATGAGGTTGGTTAGGAGGATAGGATAAAGGGTGGAGATCGAGTGAAGAAGTTATTAGGTGCGCGGGAAAATTCATCATAGAGGAGGCGTTGGAACAGAGTTCCAACGGCCTGGTTCTTGAAGAAGAAGAGCCAGGTGCTGACACGTGTCAGCAACTGGTTGGCCAGAATGTTAAATAGAGTATAAATTATTTAATAAATAGTAAATAACATTATTTTAAATAAGTGTAAAACCAAAAAATGTATATAATTAAATCCTCTAAAATATGGTATAATTAATTTTCATAAATAATAGATATTATTCGAAATATAAATTTTATATTAATAAGTATAAATAATATTTAATAAATAGGTATTGAATTTTTAATTTAATAAATACTTAATTACTTATTAATTTTATATTTTCTTAGTTATTAGAATCATAAATAATGTTTTTCTGTGAATTGTTATGGGTTTTAATAAAATATTTTAGATATATTAATAAATATATGTATAGGTTAGCTAGTTCAATTTTATCCATAAATTAGGGTTTTAGATTTTATTAAAATTATAAAATAAGCTCCAAAAATTATGAAATAAATCATGATGAAAATACAATATCTTAAAAATAATTAGAAATTATAAAATTTTAAAACTATAAATAATGGTTTCTATATAAAATAAATCGCCCAGAAACACCTTTGTCAATAGGTCCCAAAATTGACTTTTTGCAAACGGACCCCGATTTTAATGAAATCACCTTCATTAATTAGAGAATATTATTTTATGAACTTTAAAGGTGAGTAGAGTGAAATTGGAGTTCATATGAAGGAGTTATGTTGTTCGGAAGTTGAGATTTTGGCAATTTAAAAGTAGGATTTCTTGGCACATATACAAGACAATATTTTAGCTTATTTTTATATTTTTATATACATTTTTAGAAATAATTCAGAAAAGAGTTTGGTGAAAATTATGTTTATATGAATTAATTATGAATTGGTTTTTTTAGATAAATAACGAATAATGTGCGGAATGTTATTTAATTATTTTTATGGTTTTCTTCCCTTATCTCCCCCTACTTGTTTTTTTGCCGACCAATCCATACTGACTTGGTCTCGGGGGTTAGGTTATATTAATATATCTTTCACCCATATTTATATTATCTGAGTCATATTGTATATATAGATCTACAATCTGCCTTCTTTTCTTTTCTCTATTTTTTTATTCTTAATTTATTTACATGTTTTTGATGCTTAAAAGTGTATTTTTATTTATGAATGAGATTTAGATAAAATGTTGGAATTGATGAATATTTACATGTATTTGTTAAGGGATTTAAGACAAAATACGATAGAAAAGTTAATGAATCATGGATTCATCACTTATTCATTTATTTATTGGTGTAATTAGTAATTGATTTTATTTTTCACATATTCATTCAATTATTATTTGTATATATCTCATTTTGGTTACATTATTTGATTATCTTGTTGGACATGTGAGAACACGGTGAGCTATTATGCAATAAATGTTACAGCAAATATCATTCACTGATTTGAAAAGAATAATAAATAATTTGCATAATAAGTCCCTTAGTACAATTAGGGTTATGTACCATGGCCATCTTAATGATCATATAGTTGTTGATTCAATTATTAAATCATAGAGGCTGGTGCTTGGATGAATATATAAAGAGATAGATCAAGGACTCATGAAGTATCGTCAAATGATTATTAAGAGATGATCTCCAGCCTGAGTAGGAGATGGCAATCCTTTCTCACTTGACTGATATCTGACCGACCTCTTTATGCAGGTACTCTACATGAGAATAGAGATTCGAAGGTGTTAGATTAGTTAGGTCAAAGAGTTGACTTAACGAGATCGAGATAACAAAAGTCCTATGTCGTATGTTGTCACGATATAGACACGTATCCTCTGACCAGAGATAGATGTGTTACTATATGTCTGAGTATGTAAATTTGGTAGACCAATAGGTTGATGACCTAACCAAGGTCTATACACCGGCGGACTGGTGTGCATATAAGGGCATATGAGCAATACGATCTCTTAAAGGGATCATATAGGTTCATAACTGTACCGGAAGACATGAGCTAACTCATGAGATATTGGGAAGAATCAAATACCGTGCACGGTCGTCTCACTTTTGAAGCTTGACTGAATTTGTATGTTTGATATATAATTTTGGAAAAGTATATGATCAACACCTGGGTATGATATATGCTTTTGTAAAGCATATGATCGATACCGACTCCCAATGATCGAATGAGAAATTTCATTATAAAACTCTGAAGTAGATAGTGTAAAATTGATCTTATACTTCGGATTTATTATGGGTCTTCCAGTATGCAGAATGTATAGGTAGTAGGAATACCAGAGGGTGATGTGATCATAAACGATTGTATAACCATGACGCTTTCATTCTGAGGGAGTAATGAAACAGGTCAGGATTTTAGTGACTCCTCTCATAGAGAAGTAATCTGATCTTAGTCCAAATGTTGTACATTGAACTCAATGTGATTCAGATGTAATGAGAGGATTAGATTTGCGGTCTTGATTTAATAAGGCATCTATGGGTGGTCCACAAGATATGGATTTGAGATGTGATCTCAATATCCAAGTCATTATACGTGGAACAATACAATCGCCATGTCCTTATCTCCAAGTATCTGCAGAGAAAGCACATTATCCTTGAAAGAGCTCATGGATAATTTCATTGTTGATATATGTATCCGAGCATTGAGAAAGTGGATAATTAAATGTGATTTAATTATCATAAATAATATGAATTTGATTCATATTATAAGGAGAGTTATCTAAGATAGTTGTGATTTAATTATCAAACATGTGAATAATGTGAATGTGATTCATGTTCTTTAGTCTCATGAGAAAAAAGATCCAAGATGATTAAATGTGATTTAATTATCATGGATATGAATAATGTGGATAACACTATCCATATTAATAAGGTATATTATAAATGTGATTTATAATATATTCCAGAGAGCATATTATGATTTATATTTGTTGATTAATTTTTAATGTGAAATGGATTCACATTGAATGATTAATTGAAAAATATAATTACATTTTGTTATGGGTTGTGAATGAGATTCACATTATTTCAATGGCTTGATTGAAGTTTTTCACAAGATAATTGTGAATTATTATTGTGAAAAAATATTTACAACAATTGTTGTTATAAATCTTGGAGATATCATGAGATAATGAGATCTCATGAGATGATGGTAGCCGTCCCCCTATTTTAGGGGATTGGTTTAGTCTTCTCATTATTTCTTCTCTAGTGAAATGTGATTTAAATTGGAATTAATTATGTTGATTTATCAATATGAATTGATTCAAATTAAATCAATTGTTGTTGTATTTTTACAACAACATCTTAGCCATTGAAGGAAACACAAAATCAATCTCAACCATTGATTGTGTGTTGTCCATGGATTGGGATCCATGCATTCCCAAAACTCTATATAAGAAGAGGCACCCCTTGCTCTTCGAGATACAAGTTTACAACAACGGAGAATGCTCTCTTCCTCTCTCTCTACACGTCATGTGCCTCTCTCCATCTCTCTCTTATGGCTATCCACCATGGAGCCATTAAAAGAGTCGTCATCGCCGTAGCATCGGCGTTATGCCGCCTGAGTACTTGCTCGTGGATCTCCATCTCTTTCGGTGCACCTCGCTCATGAAGAAGACTTTAGATCTCATGTGACAAGATAAGGAGATTCGTTTCTTGGATCATCAACATAGATTGCGAGAAGGACGCATCTCATGAATGCGCTCGCAAGCGTCTCCTCTGTCGGATCGGACTTGAGATAGGAGGTCTCTTGGTTTAGAGACTCGATGGCAACCACGCTTCAAGAGTTAAACCTTATACCTAATTGTGGCTTAGATGAAATGATTTTAGAAAGGTTCTTGGATCATGTGGTTTCATCATTTTAAAATTTTCAAATTCCGATGCCCGGAGAGACTAGTACGACTAGTCGCTCCCGATCGCATTCGATGCGATGGACACGCTTACGTTATGTGCTTCAGGAACTTCCCATATCCTTCATATCTGTGATAACATATATCTCTTTGAGACTTTGTTGTGAGGGCTCGCTACGCGAGGACAACTTCTTAGTAGGTCGAGGTAACCGAGCTTGGTGGAGACCGGTCTTCACCCTTTGACCAGTTAGAGAGGCTACAAATGAAGCAAGGAGAAAAACACTTAGTATAGAAATAGCTTAGATTTATTGATTTATTGGAGAGTGAGAGAGACTTATTAATTTATAATAATTAAGACATGGACACTAATCTCCACAATGATGTCCATTACTGGATGTCTGTTCACATGGGGGCCTCGTCGTAGTTTTCTGTGTTTTTAACGCCTTCTTTATTTTGTTTCACGATGTTTTGAGTTTTCCACCTTTCTTTTTATTTGTTTTGTGTCCATGAAGCCCATAGACATATGTTGCTTACCTCGGTAATTAGGTCCAAATCCTAATAAGAATGAATGTACCTACAATCTCTTATGTTTGGATCCAGTAGTATTAATAAATGTTAGTTATTTTTATTTGAAATCGCGCGCAAAGAGAGGTCGTATACAACGCTTGCAGTATTTGTTGTTGGGGGCACCGATCGACAACGGATACTTGGCCTTGGTATCATTTCTGAATTATTAACAAATGGTTCTTCATGATTAATAGAAACTACTACTTGGGGAGCTTTTGTCGATTGCACACCACCATGTAGATTGGTTTAAAAGTTATGTTTTACATACCGCATGGAGAGAGCTGGGAAGCACTGTAAGTCCTCTAACTCAGCATGAATAATTAGTTTCAATGATGAGAGTTCCATCAATTATTTGACTTGGACAACTTTTTTGTTATCTCCCTCTGATTTAGAGCACATAGGGCTTAAATGAAAATCTACTAAAATGTTAGGAGCTTGTATGCAAAAAGATCCGAAAAATGTGAAAATCCAAAAAAAATTATAACATGGAGACTACTAAATAAACTTTGACCTTAATTAAAATCTGTAATGGAATTTCATTGTCTTGGGATCATAAAGCCCTCATTGTTTTCATGTACCTTAGGAGGAGACCAAAAACCCTTCCATGAGCGAGGCACGACCCATTAAGGTTTAGAGCCAAAAACCCAGTCTGTAATAGCCTTATGTATCGCCTAGATTTATAAACTAATGGCGCTTCTATTCTACGTGACTGAGTAGGGCCTTTTCAGCGATGGTGTTCCCACCTTGTGTGGAACATCGACATGGTCTGAAGTACTGTGCTTAGGTAACACCCTCATGGGTTTGTCTATCTCAATGGTTTGCGTTCGAGTAGGTTCTTGCATGCTCAGGGGTGATTTCGTTGCGAGAGAGGACCTAAGGAATGGCTTCGTCTATCGACTTCCTCTCTCTATTTCCTTGGATGAGTAGGTATCAAGAAAGGGTTACAAGGAACCCAAAAGGTTCATACTACATGATACAAAGGAGTAGGAAAAGTACAAGAAACTTTTATGGAAGTACTCTCTCTCCTATAGGGTTAGCGTGATAAGGAATTTTTAAAAGCCTGAAATAACAACTCTAAAATTGAAAAGATAACAAATAGCCGATCCTTTATTGCTTCACATGGCATCAGTTGGTGAAACCTATTTTTTATTGTGTTTGTATGTATCTTGATTAAGGTTCAAAGATCAAGTCCCACACACTTGTGCCAATTTTATCATATGTGTCTTCCTTTTGACCCCCACTCAGTTCGAAACATTTGTTATGCACTTCAATTTATTCCTCGTTGACCCCCGTATCTTTCATCCAGCATCGATCTTATTTTGCTCCATGATGGCGATATATGGATGGCTTAGTCAGGACTCTGCCGACAACTGCATCAATTCCATAGACTCAACATCGTCAATAATTCTATGCCATTCTGGAGAACCTTACCTAGATCATGCAGATCAATCTCCAGACTGCTCGTCTTCTTCCCATCTTATTGATCACCGAATAAATTCGGACCACCTTTGTCCCACAACCGTCATTATAAATGGAAGTCTACATCTTTTTCTAGTCACAAGCAGCTGTAATTCGATTTCAAGTGGTCTGATTGGGATCCTTTCACATTTCATATGGAAGCCAAACCCAGTTTTGGATTCTAACATTGAGTTCATTTCTTCAAAATCAAACCCAGAAATGTCACCTCAAGGAAAGGGCAGTGGACATCTGCCTCCCCAACCTGAGCAAAGATAGATGCTAGATCAGAATTAGGTGAATCCTCAGTTGTTGGCTTCCATCAAGCCATACATCAGCAACTGATCGAGCAAGCAATGTCACAGACTACATTTCAGGATATGCTGAACAATCTATGTAATAGACCAGTGGGAGGAGGAGACAGACCAATTGGAGGAAGAGGAGATCGACCCCGTAATGACCTAGATGAAGAAGAAACGTAGCAAGAGAGGCAGAAACCCACACTGAAAGAGACAATCCTGGAGACAGCTAGATGAGTGAGTGGAACCTCATTCCACTAGTACATGCACACTTTGAGCTCAACCCTCAGTTTCTGGGAACACCATCGATTAGCAGTACATTCACCTTCAACCATTCTCATGCATTTGTCAAATTACACACTACAGCAATGTTCCCTTGGATGTAGTGAAGTTGATGGCATTCCCCTTTAGTTTCAAAGACAAGGCCCTATATTGCGTCATCATTTGGGAGAGGTTGTGATGACTTGGGAGGAACTGAAATCTACCTTCCTTCACAAATTCTATCCTCTTGATTGTCTCAATCAGATGCAAGCTAGGATTAGCAACTTCTCCCCAGTTTCCCACAGAACTATAGATGAATCCCGATAGCGATTCATGGACCTGCTGGAAAAATGCCCCCATCATGAGATACTGAGGACCAATCTGATCCAAAACATTTTCGGGGGCTTGAATGTACAAAGCCAAAGGCTCGTCGACACAACCTGTGGGGTATCTAATTTTAACAAGGACGAAGACATAGTATGGTAGATTTTTGAAGAAATGACCGAGGGAGAGTGAAAAGCGAGAATGCGAGAGCCGCTAAATAGCGGTATGACAAGTCAGACTCACTGTCGCTGATGCGACTGCTCAAACTTCCTCGGTCTTCAACAATTAACCCACACAATCAATCAGAGAATGAATAGCAAGGATTAAAATTTATTATACCCTACTAAAGATGTACAATGGCAAGCAAGTAGGGGTCGAACACAAGAAGCAAAGGTGTAAAGCACGGATAAAAATCCAAACCTGAGTCTAACGAGCAACTTAGCCAATCTAAAATTTTTGTGGGTTTTTTATTTTTATAATTTTTATTTGATTTTTAATTTTATATTTTTGTATTTTGATTTTTAATTTACTGATTTTATATTTTCTTTTTGTATTTTATATATATTTTTTTTCAATATTGGAAAGTAAAGGCAATATAATAAAAGGCAAGCTAAAAGATTTATGAAAAGGTGCAAAAATACTCAAAAATTCAGAAATAAAATGTTTTTGGTTTTTTTAAGATTTTTTACTGTTTTTGTGATTTTTGGAGATTTTTCAAGGTGTTTTTGATATTTTTAAATACTGAAATAAGGCAAAACAGTGGAAATGGGGCTGGCTGTGAATAAAATGCAATTTAAAATTAACAAACAGCAATCAAAATTTTTCACACTATTTTTCCAATAAAAAGGACAAAATAAAGAACAAACAGGAACTGAGTTTGCTATTTTTGGGTTTTTCTACTATTTTATATATTTTTTTGAAGTTTTTGAGTGTTTTTAAATTTTTAGTGTTTTTCTTTTGAGATTTTTAATGATTTTTGGCTGGGAGTTAAAACAAGCTAAAAGACACAAAATATATTTTTTTGGAATTTTTCTGGAGTGTTTTTATATTTTTTAGTGATTTTCTAATGCTAACAGTGCTAAAAAGGGGTGTTTTTTTATTTTTAATAAATATAAAAATAAAATAATTATGAAAAATAAAAATATGATGATGAACTACAATGCAACAGAGAGCTACTGTGGTTTTTGGAGATTTTTTTGGATTTTATAGAGGCATGCAAAAATTACTAGAAGCATAAAGAAAAATCAAGCATGCAAGGGCATTTGCGCAATTACCAAAACTTCCAGGGGTTCAACACACAATTTTTCACAAAAATTTGAACTTAATCACAAAGTGCCTGGACCAAATTACAAAACTAAAAGGCGCAAGGGTTTGAGTGTAGAAGTCAAAGGTTACACGTGCTGTATAGGCGCCTGTCAAGGGTATGCGTGTAATATGCAAAAATGCGGGAGGCACATACGCAAAAATTTCAGAAACTTACAACTGAGTCAAGAAATTGTTGAACTAAAGTTAATCACAAAAAATGCCCGAGGGGCCTCCGCGCAAAATTGCGCTGCTCACGTGTGTGCGCACGTGAGCCACGCAGGCGGGGGCACAACCGTAGTTTTCTAATATGTCAGGGACACGTTCGCAAATTTACCAAAAACAAAACACAGCAACAAAAGGTTTTAAGAGTATTTGGAAATTACAAACACATGGGGGCCTGGATGCAAAATCTACCACTTATCCACGTGGCAGTCCCAGATGGCAAGGATGACGAGAATCAACGGTGGTCTTTCCTTGGCCCTTGGACGGCTGAGATCAAAAGGGGGAGGAGGAGAATCGACGGTAGCTGTAGCCCCCCCCTTTTCCACTCGTTCTGTTCCAACGCAGGGGCGCGGCTGGGCTTCCCAGGAGCGCGGGCAGCGCACGGGCGGCGGCGCCCTTCTCCTCCGGCGGGCTTCAAGACGCCCCGATACCTGCGACGTGTCAGCTCTGGATCCCTGCAAAAAGAAGTGATGAAGTTGGGGGCAAAATGCCCCAACTTCGTGGCGTGTTTCACACAAGGGATAGCTGGAAGGAAAGGTGGAAATGGCCGGCGAACTCGCTGCCGGCCGCGATGGATCGAGATGCGAGGAGGGTCGTTAGTCGAAGATCTTGAATGGGGAAAGATTCCTGTGGCTACTTAACACTACAGTTTCAAGGAACAAGGAAGAAAAGAGGGAAAGAAAGGGGAAGAAATACCTCACCAACGCGCACGGACACGGTGCTCCGGCGACCACTTCGGCAAGGGGATCGAGCTCGATTCGACGCCGAATCGCCCAGCTGAGAAGCTCTCCACACTCCTGCTGTCACCAGGAGTCCAGACGAGGGTCTAGACGAGGGCTTTTGCGGTGGAAGAGTGATCAAAGAGAAAGGGAAAGTCAGGGGGTTGGTTTTGAATGTGGTCGAGGGGCGACTTTCGAGGGCCGGTCACGGGTGAACCACGAAGATCTAATAGGATCTAAGGGGTCGGCGTGAATCACGGATATATGGGGTACATTTTTCATGAAGGAAGCGGGGTCAAAAGATGAACGGTGTGGCTTCCAAAAATTCATAAAAAGTGGGTCGCAACCCGTTTCTGACACAGCCACAGGGGGGGTCAGACAGTTGACCAGAGGTCAACTGTCAGACCAACCTGGTTGGTCCACGTGGACCAACCAGGGAAAACCCCTTGGAAAATCAATAAAAAATGATAAATGGCATTATTTTAATTAGGTCATAAAATAAAAAGTTCTTGTAATTTTATAAATTATTTTATTCTGATTTTTAATTAATTTTTCGAGATTTATTTTTACAAATTTGCATTTATACCCCTATAGGTATCTATAACTATATATTGTAGTCCTTCATTTTTAATTGGTGTCTCTAATTTTATTTATTTTTAATTCTTATTTTATAAAATTATAAAATACTTTTATCTACACAAATATATTTTTATTTTATTTTTCTGATTTATTTTGTATATTTAATAAAATACAAGTATGTTTTGTATAGGTATATGTGTAGGTGATGTATCTATGTCTTTTATTTTTAAGTATTTAATTTTTTGTTTTTATTTAGGTTTTTATTCTTCTTTTAATGTACATAATTATTATAAGTATTATTTACAACATTATAAAAATATAAAAGTATAAAAATAATAAATAAATAATAAATTGAATATTTTAATATGTACAAGGTACAATAGGGGTCCAAAAGTCAACTTTCAAACCGTAGCTCCGCCAAATGCGAAACCACCACCATTAATTAGATTATTTTCTTCTATATACAATTAAAGGTGAGTACGCTGCATTTGGAGTTTTTATTTGTGAGATACGGGTCTGGGAAGTTGGCATTCTGGATTTTTATTCAGACCATAACTTTTTATCTGTATATTATTTTTCTGTGAAATCAATTTTGTATTTTTCTTTATTAATTTATCTACAACTTTCATATACAAAGTTTCTTTGTTTGATGTATAAAAAGTGGAACCAAAAATAGGTCCCAAAATGAATAAAGAATGAATAAAATAAAAGGGATTTTATTGGTATTTTGGCCCTTATCTCCCCCTACTTTATTCCTTGTCGACCTATTCATCAAGATGCCTAGGTCTCGGGGTTTCGGGTCATAAAATATTTACAATATTTTATTCTTTTTCTTTTCTTTTCTTTATTCTATAATTTTGGCTTTTAAAAACCGCATTTTATACAATATTTACACACATATGCACAGATGCTAAAATGCATGAATTAGCTCTATTTACACGCATTTACTAGGGTTTTTAAGGCCAAAATGATAGAATAAAGATGATGAAACGTAGCTTCATCAGAGAGGTCTCCCTCTCTTCATCCTGCACAAATTAGAAACAACCACAGATCTTTCAGATATAAGTACGCATGGTGGCATCTTGTGAGGCAGAGAGAGATGAGAGCTCCAATTTTAGTATCATCAGGGACAATCTCTCAAAGGTTGACATTATTGAGAAGCGGTCACAGGATCTCGAGAAGCTCGTTGTGTTCAAAAAGAGGACGCAACACTTAGACAGGATAGATCATATCACCAAGCAATTGGAGCTACTGGTGAGAGCCATTAGTTCGATTCACTCGACAACACCATCTTCAGAGACTACTGCAGAGAAGAAGGATGAGCCATCATTGCAACATCAGCCTTAACCGTGTCAGCAACCACCTGCAGTCCAACACGTGTACTACGTGCAGGCGCCCGAATAGGGCTTGCTGCAGTATAGATGATGGTTTACCCATCCGGACATCCTTTCACCTTATGATCCAGCATTTCCACCACAACCATTGATTCATGAAGTCATCGGTGTATGGAGTAACGATGCACAGCTTTCCCATTCTACCAGACACTCACAGGGCAAGACCCCACCCAACAGGGCTTACCACCATCCCTAGGGTGGCCGTTACAGGCAGTCCTCCCAACCTCCACCTTAGTATCACCAGGCTCCGCAGTACAAACATCAATGGGGGCAGAAACGGCAGTATGCACAACCACAGTATATCTAGCCAAAACCGTACGACCAATACATGGATGCACCATCTCAGCAGTACCATCCTCCCTCATATTAGCAGTATCAGCTTCCTCCACCTCGTTAGCACCATCAACAGTCTCAACCTCAACACCTTAACAACCAGCAACAACATGGTCTACATGCTGAACCTTCTGAGGCGGTGCCAATGAACCCTACCCTGGATTGCTTGGCTCAACTTGTGAAGGGCCTAGCAGAGATGATGAAAAAGCTAGACAACCTGATGACCCCTAAAACTCTGATACCAACAAAGGTTAAATCGAATCCCAGTAATTTTAAGTTTAAAGAGCATGTAGAATTTGATGTCCAGTCTATGCCTGTAGAGTCAGATGATTATAACATTGCTTTATCTTATGTTGCCATTCTCAGGAGTGGTAGCACTTTACCCCCATCTACCGTAATTCACGGGAAGAATAATGCTTTGATAGGTGAAACATCATTTTCTGCATCAGCAGTGCGGACCACAGGAATAGGTGAGTAAGAAGATGAAGGAGAAGCCATGCTAGCTGCCATCAATTTCCATCGATACTAGCAAAAACAACAAAAAGAATAGAAAACTAAAAAAGAAATGGGTGAGTAAGAAGAAGGAGGAGGAGCCATCCCAGCTTCCATCCATTTCCACCGACACCAGCAAAAACAACAAAAAAATTAGAAAACTCAAAAAGACCAAAAAGATGTTCGCAGTCGACATGAAGTTGTGCCCATCACAGAGGAGCCACAAGCAACAACCTATCCTATGCCAGCCGACGAAGTGGAGGCCGCACTTTTTGCTTGTCAACGAGCATCAGCATCTTCGTCTCCAGCTTGTACCCCTTTTTGTGATCCGTATGTACATGATATTGTGGACAAGAATTTTGTTATAAATAAGAACAATGCTTTTGATTTCAGTAATGTGAATATTCCTTTTCTTGATGCAATATAACTTCCAAAAAAAATTGTAAAAAGAAAAAAAATGCATTTTCTGACCCTGGGGTTGTGGATATTGTTAATAATCTAACTGTTTAGATTCCTTTGATAAAGGCCATGGAATACATGCTTGTTGTAAAGAAAGGTTTGAAGGAGTCATGTACAAACAAGCGATGACCATCACGTTACAACAGACACCAACATGTAGAGAAGCACGTTCTTGCGATGCCAGCGTTTATTGATCAATTCTTTGAGGGATCCTTGCTTGACAGTGGTTTTTCCATCAACCTCCTGCCCTCTTCATTATTACAGAAATTTGGGATTGGTCCTCTCAAGCAGACACACATGATCCTTCAGTTTGCTAATAGATCCATTAAGCGACCATGAGGTCTTTTGGAAGATGTTGTAATAAAGGTGCGGGACACGCAATTTCCAGTTGATTTTGTAGTCGGTGACAAGGACTCTCCCGCGCCTTACTCCAAACTCCTATTATTATAAGTCAATCATTCTTTCTCAATACAGAGGCCGTGGTTAATTATGGGTCTGGAAATATCACTTTCAGCTTTAGCAATAACAGAGTTACAATAGACATGATCAACGAGCCTAAAGTTGTAACTGATGGAAGTCATGCAGCACCGCCAGCAGCAAATTGTGACTTCATTGTAGAGATCCACACCACTCTCTTTGAATGATTCACGGACATAGGAAATCCTCTCTCTTGAGGAGGGCCTCGAAAGCATAATTGATGTAAGCTTCAACGACACTTGGGACTCGGAATCTAATTTGATGATGCAGGCGGTTGGTATTTTTAGATATATGCGGGGTAAATCTTGCTCTGTGCTCACACAACATCTACTTGGAAGAAGATGCAAAGACGTATCGAGAATTTTAAATAAGACTTTACCGAAATCTGTGGGATGTCGTCATGAAAGAAATCATGAAATGGTTTGACACGGGCTTCATTTATCCCATCCCAGAATCCAAATGGGTGAACCCACTACACATAGTTCCCAAGAAATCAGGGCTCACTATGGTTACAAATGATAGAGGAGAGGAGATATCTAATCAGGAACCAACATCTTGGCGTGTATGATTTGACTAATGTTGCCTAAATGTAGCAACTAAGAAAGATCACTTCCCCTTATCATTCGTTGATCAAGTATTGGAAAGACTGGCTGGCAAGGAGTTCTTATACTTTCTAGATGGGTACTTCGGGTACAACCAAGTGGCAAGCGCCCCTGATGATCAAGAGAAAATGACATTCACTTGCTCGTTTGGCATTTATGCTTTCATTAGAATGCCCTTTGGACTATGCAACGCACCACCAACGTTGCAGAGATGCATGCTTGCAGTTTTCTCTGAGATGGTAGGTAATTTTCTCGAGATATTTATGGATGACTTCTTAGTTGATAGTGAAAGTTTCGATTCTTGTCTTGTGCACCTAGACATAGTACTTCAGAAATGTTGCAAAGTCAATCGGGTACTACCATGGTAAAAACACCACTTCATGCTCACAAAGGGAATTGTGCTGGGTCATGTCATTTCCATACGTGACATGGAAGTCGAACTAACAAGGGTGGATGTGATTGCCAATATATAGCCACATCATAAAGTAAAAAATTGTGAGGTCATTTCTGGGAATGTGGGATTCTATAGAAGATTCATTCGTGATTTCAACCACATTGCCCAACCTCTTACAGAATTGCCCTATACGGAGACTAAATTCAATGATGACTAGAAAGTTCACCTTTCATTCAATCAGTTGACGGGAATAATCACTGAAGCTCCAATCCTACATCTGCTAGATTGGTCTCTTCCTTTTGAGATTATGACAGATGAATCAGATTTTGTAGTTGGGGTTGTTTTAGGTTAAAGGAAAGATAAGGCGCCCTATGCCATTCATTATGCTAGAAAAAAACTAGATGAGGCTTATAGAAACTACATTGTGGCAGAGAAAGAATTACTTCATATGGAATTTTACCTTGAGAAGTTCAGATCCTATTTGCTTGGATCAAAAGTCACTATCTACACTTACCACTATCTCATCTGATACCTAGAATAGAAGAAGGATGCCAAGCTTATACTCATCATATGGGTCCTTCTCCTCCAAGTGTTTTATTTGGATACCAAAGACAAGCCTAGAGTTCAGAATGTGGTAGCTTATCACCTCTCCAGAATTGAGCAGCAAGAGCTTCCACTGTACAGTGCACCTATTATAGACACCTTTCCTGATGTGTCGATTCTGGATGTGGATTGTAAACCCTCGAACTTGTTCATCTATCGGATCCTAAATCATAAGATCCACCTCTTCAAGAGGAAACCAACAGAATTTGTTTCATGTGAATTAGACTTCATTTCGAATTGTTATGATTTTCGGAAGAAAGAGGAGTAAGGAGGCTTAAGATGTCATTAACCCGTAATGACCATCATTAAAACTAATTAAACATGATTAAAGAAATTATTGACGGATTGAAAATCGCTAAATTAGATAACACTATTCAATAGTTAACAAAAGACAAGTGTGAGCTGCAAAAATCAAGATTACGGAAAGTTAATCACGATAAGCATTAATTAAGAACCATTAGTGAATCTAGAATCCTTTGGAAAGTTCTAACTTAAGCACTAAGTTTTGGATAAGACTTCCCCAAAACCATGGGCCAAAACTATGGGATGCCAACCGTGGTTAAGGTATAAACCATGGTTTACTAACTATAGTTAGTGTCTTTCTAGAGCCTATAAATACCCCACATCCCTTCATTCTATACGATTTCCACTACCACCACTACCTTGAGGGCTAGGGTAGAGAGGCTGGAAGGAGGAGAGGGAGGCGGAAAGTAGCACTAGCAAAGCGTTGCTAGGAGGACGAGGAGAAGGAATGTACGATCCTCTCCTACTTGGCTTCGTAAGTAAACTCTAACTTGAGCAATGCTTTCGATTCATCTTCTTTTTCTAGCTTAGTTTTTTATTTGTCTTCCTTTTACGATTTATTTTATGATGTGGTTCAAGGAGAAATGTATGTAATACCCTAGTTAGGTACGGGCGACTATGCACATCAGTGAATCCTGTGATTCATTACACTTTCACTCACCTAAGACGCGTGGTGTCTACTGATTCTCCGTCGCTTAAAATTTTGTTGTTTTGATTTCACTTTTATAGTTATTTTGATGGAAAAAATGTGTAATACCCAACTTATGTGCGGGAGGAAACACATGTCAGTGAACCCTGTGATTCATCACTCCTTCACTTATCTAAGACGCATGGTGTCTACCGATTCTTCATCTCTTGCAATTTAGTTATATTCTTTCAGATTGGTTGTTGTTTCCATATCGATGTTTTTATAAAGGAAACTCTTTCCATTTTTCTTTGAAAATATATCCAAATATAAGGAAAATCTCTGCCGAAATTTTTATAGAAATATGACCCGATATAAGAGGACACTCTGCCAAATGTTTCCTAGAAATATCACCCTGTATAATGGGAAGCTTTGTCGAAATTTTAAGAGAAAAATATGTTCTGTGCGTTCTTCATGTTCTTCGTGTGTTCATCGTGTTCTTCATATTCTTTATTCGTTCTTTGCATTCTTGGAACGTTCTTCGTGAATTTTAAATGAAAATGAAATTCGATCGTTTCAGGAGCCAATAATTATCCTTTTTTGAAAAAGAATCTTGATAAAGCACGGTATACGTGAGAGAGAGCTTGACTAGGTAACGGAATCCTTCCTTTTGCTATTGGGTTTTCACATGAGATCGTTGAGATTTCTGATTTTATGTTTCTTGCTACGAAGGACCCTAATTTGGCTTTCTTTGAGAAAATATGAAAAGTTGCATTGTGATTTCAACTAAAATAATGTCTAAGCATCGAATTGATGCACTGGCTTGGAAAGTTAGGGTTTGGAAGTTAAAATGGGCATAAATATGAGTATATAAATATATGAATTAAAATATATATGAGACTATACTCAATGTTGATGATTATGCAAATCAAAGACTAAATGAAAGAATTACATCATGTTAATAATGTGTATTGTGTTGGATAATGAAAAGGATCGTGTCTTACATTAATAATGATTGGGAGTAGAGCTACATGTTGAGCAAAAAACCTGTAGGCTTGTTAGAAGGAACTCGTATTGGTCTTACCCTACCTAGCTGGTACATTGTGGCCCTGATATGATAAGTTCGCACGAAATGAATGATTTGCAACACGTGATACCAGGTGCCAATATATTCGGGTTGAACGGCGGAAGATGTGGTCATGACATGTGGAGGCACAAGTGGTTCAATAGCGACTGGGTCACAATAAATTGTATGTATACCTGTTAAGCTAAGTGATTAAAGGTTATCCCGAGGTTTTAAGCAATCAGATCCTCAAGATGTGCTCCTATGTTTGGTAGGTTGAGGGTTTGAAACCCTAAGTAATAAAAGAAAAGGAAATTGTCAGAGTAGTATTGGAGGATTGGTTGAGGCGACGTGCGATAGCATAAGCTCAGCAGATCAATGCAATCTCTAATCCCGAAGTGTCCGTAACTTCAGAGCCCATAAATGGTGGGGTTCCCTGGGACTAATCCCTGACGTGGAATAGAATGAATAGGTCATAAACTAATGAGAAGCAATGAAATTTTCTGTTATGATAAGGTTTGAAAAATTACACATTTGTTTACTTTTTTCTTCTTTGTTACTTAGCATTTGCTAATTGTTATCCTATGATTTATGGAAAACCCAACTGTTGTCGGTGAGCCATAAGCAGGACTTAAAATAATCAAGCAAGCTAACATTATAGTCATCTAACAAGCCACGATAGCTATACTCTATAAGGTAGTTAGTAATCATTTTGTGTATTTCCTTTCCAGCTATTGTACATGTAAATGACTATAGTGGGACAATGTATCATGTAAACTTTATTTAGTGAATGGAAAAGTGTTGAAATACTTCCTTTCGAGTATTTTTATTTGCAATCTGTTTCTGAACTATAGTTGTGATTGTTGAATAAAGTATTGCTTAGTAACCAGATCCTGATATGGGAGGATGCAATGACCCGGAATTGGGGTCGTGATAGTTTTGTATCAGAGCTCAGTTACTCCAGTAATTTATTCATTAATTAATATCTAATGAGAATTATTCAGAAACTAAGGTTGACTTAAGATCCTTTTGATCTCAATAAGTGTCTCCAGTACCATTCATAAGTCATTGTCCCTTTTGTATATCATGCTAAATCGTATAGGACCTATTCTTTGACCTTGATTCATCAAGGATCATGGAAGACCAAGACATGTCTAGACAATTAGCAGCTATGAAGTCTATGCTACAAGATATGGAGCAAAAGCAACATGCACTAGAGGAGAGGCTCAATGCACAAGCTGAGTGACATGAGGCATCCAGACCTGTGTATGCCAGGATTGAAGGTTCTGTCTATATTTTTGAGGAATAATCTAGTTACCATCCTTCTATCTGAGTCTGCTCTTACTCCAGTTGAAGGATCAATGGAGAAGGCCCGTCCTAGTCTCCAAAATTTACTAGATAATTATTGAAATGGAAATATTCCTCGATTCAAAGGCATAGAGACACTTACCGAGGTTAAACTATGGCTTGATTATGTTAGTTGGATGTTGAGGATAATACACACACCAACAAACACTTGAGTGCACTTTGTTAATTACTCCCTAGCAAATTACGTAAGACGATGGTGGAGAGCAATTTCCAAGAAATTAGTAGATCATGTTCCATGGGATATCTTTGAAGAAAGGTTTCGAGCTCACTTCTGTCCCTCCCATTTGGAAGAACTTAAGAGGAGGGAGTTGGCTTCTGACCAAAGGTTCAAAGAATGTTCAAAATTACCATATTCACTTTACGGAGCTGCTACGTTACTCCACAACCCTAGAAGCTTCACCACATGAATGTCTTACCATATTTGTTAGTGGGCTTCAGGGAGATGTTAGAGAGAAGCTTGCAGGTTTTATAGCTGGACATCACCTCTCGTATTGAGATGGAAAGGGATGGAATAGCCAATGAAGAAGCTTCCACTTTACCGGTGGACTATTCAAACATAAGGCGAATTATAACTGCAGAGACCATTGCTATGATCCGGTTGGTTCCAGTATAAGCTCACCACAGTGTTTGGGTCAGCAATTATAAGGAAAAGGGGGTTTCTTTAGACCTCCACTATATCCTCGCGACTCAACAATAGGAGCTAGTACCTCTATGGTTGGGTCTTCAGCTCAAATAGGAACACTTGTGTGTTATTACTGTCACCTTGAAGGCCACATCAAGACAGACTATCCAAAGTTGAGAGGTTCAAGGTTTGAACCAACCCCACAGTGTAACTTCCACCCCGAGCAATGGAGCATCATGCAGAGGAAGATATGGTAGAGGTTGTAGATCACAAGGAGCATCTCCTACACAGCAACCACCACAAAGTGTTGCAGGTTCTAGCTTGCATGCTCCTAATGGCCAAATCTATGCAATTATTGATGAACAAGCCTACAATTCAAGCATGATCGTACGAGGTGATGTTACTATTCATTCATTTTTAGTACATACCTTGTTTCATTCTGGTGCTTCACATTCATTTATTGTTCGATGGTTAGTACCACTTTGAGTAAGATACATTTGAAGTACAACGATCCTATCTTATCAAGGGAATACGAGGACAAGTATTTATAATCCTAGAAATCCTGAATAGTTGTATAATATTGATAGCAGGACATCAGTTACCTGTTTCAGTACTACTGATTGAAATGGATGATATTGATCTCATCCTGGGGATGGATTAGCTATAAAGGAATCAAGCATGCCTTGACTGTTTTCAGCAGGTAGTATATTTTCACCTTCCTAACTCGATAGAGTCAGTTCATTGGAAAGACATCCAATGATAATGTCAAATACATCTCTACTATGAAGGCACAACCGTTTTTAGATAGAGGGTGCCAAGGCTATTTAGCTTATATAACCACTACAACAGGGTCAGACAAAATGATAGAAGATGTACATGTAGTGTACGAGTTTCATGTTGTATTTCCAGAGGAACTACCTGGATTACCACCTAAGTGAGAGATTGAATTTGAAATCTCTCTCATACCTGATACTCAACCTATCTCTATCCTTCCATGTAGGATGGAACCAGATGAGTTATGAGAGTTAAAAGTACATTTACAAGAACTGTTAGATAAAGGATTCATTCATCCTAGTACTTCACCATTGGTTGTACCTGTCTTGTTTGTGAGTAAAAAGGATGGGTCAATGCAGTTGTGCATTGACTATAGACAAGTAAACAAGAAGACGGTAAAGAACAAGTATCCTTTGTCAAGAATAAATGATCTCTTTGATCAGTTGCAGGTTTCAATAGTGTATTCTAAGATTGACTTAATATATGGATACCATCAGTTGAAAATTAAAGATGCGGATATCCCCAAGGCAACATTTTGAACTAGATATGGACATTATGATTTAATTGTGCCTTTTGGACTAACAAATGCCCCAGCAGCTCTCATGGATCTCATCAATAGACTATTTAAGGAGTTTGTAGATCATTTTGTAGTAGTCTTTATTGATGACATGCTTATTAACGCCAAGGAAAAGTACCAGCATGAACATCATCTCTAGTATGTACTTGAAACACTGAGGAAGAACAAATTGTATGCTAAATATATCAAATTTAACTTCTCATTATCCAAAGTATGCTTCTTAGGCCATGTTATTTCTGGGGAAGGTGTATTAGTTGATCCTACAAAGGTTAGTGTAGTGATGAGTTGGGAGTGCCCGAAGACTGTCATAGAAATGTGAAGTTTTCTGGGTTTAACTGGGTATTATAGAATTTTGTGAAGGACTTTTCACGAATAGCAGTGCCAATGACTAGGATGACTCAGAAAGAAGTCCCATTGATATGGTCCGATGCATGATAAACAAGTTTTCAGACACTGAAAGATTTTCTAACATCTGCACCTATCCTTACTCTACCCTATAGGAGTGAAGGGTTTACACTGTATACTGACGCATCTAAAGAAGGACTTGGGACAGTTCTTATGCAACATGGTAAGGTAGTTGCATATGTATCACGAAAATGAAGAACACATGAGAGGAACTACCCGACACATGACCTTGAATTAGTTGTCGTAGTCTTCGCATTAAAGATATATAGACACTACATCTATGGTATTACTTTTGAAATCTTCACCGATAATAAAAGCTTGGAATATCTGTTTGATCAGAAGGAGCTCAATATGAGACAAAGATTGTGTCTAGAGTTGTTGAAGGACTTTGATTGCACCATCTCCTACCACCCTGGTAAGGGCAACGTCCTAGTAGATGCCCTTAGCAGAAGAACTTATTCACTTGGGTTGGTTAGTGAGTGGTAACCATTTGATAGTAGTGCTAATACTATAACTATTACTCACCGATATAAACCAGAGATATGGGATAGAATAAAGAAAGGACAGGAGGACGATCCGGTCCTTAAAGACATGAGACAACAACTTGATAAGAATGAGATAGAGGGATTCTAGATACAAGATGGGTTACTATATAACCATCACAGAGTTCGTGTATCAAACACACCTGAACTGACGAAAGACATCGTACGTGAAGTACATTGCTCTAGATTATCTCATCCAGGAATTACAAAGATGTATAAGGATCCCCTTTTATATTTTTGGTGGTCAGGAATGTAGAAAGATGTTGTTGAATTTGTGAATTCAAGTTTCACTTGCCAGCAGGTAAATTCTTCACACCGAAAGCCACCAGGATTGCTACAACCCCTCCCTATACCTGAATGGAAATGGGAAAGCATTTCCATGGACTTCATTACTGGCTTACTTGAGACGACTAGCGGTAAAGATAGTATATGGATTATATTACATTGTTTGATCAAGGTGGCACACCTCATTCCAATAAGCTTATCTTCCACTCTATACTAGCTTGCTGAGTTATATATTACACATGTGATCCGTCTCCATGATATCCCAAAAGAGGTAGTTTCCGATTGAGATTCACGATTCACCTCACACTATTGGGAGAACTTCATGAAAGCCTTAGGCACAAAGTTATGCTTGATCAAAACTTATCATCCCCAAGCAGACGGTTAATTAGAACGAATGACTCAAACACTAGAGGATATGCTATGAGATGTGCCTTAGAATGGAAACGATCAAGGGTGAAACATTTGCCTCTTGCAGAATTCACCTGCAACAATAGTTACCATGCAAGTATTGGAATGGCATCATTTGAAGCACTATGTGGACGAGGGTGCAGTACTCCTTTGTGTTGGCAAGAGGTCGGGATAAAGAATCTTTACGATTCAGATAGACTCGAGGAGACACGGGAAGATGTAGATCTTGCTCTAAAAAGACTTATAACTGCTCAGAGTCGCCAGAAAAGCTATAGTGATATTAGGCGAAGAGACCTTGAATTTGAGGTAGGTGACTTTGTATTCCTAAAAGTATCGCCAATGAAGGGAGTTCAGAGGTTTGGATTGCATCGGAAGTTGTCACCTAGGTTCATGGGTCCCTTTGAAATTATTTAGCGAATTGGGAAAGTCGCATACAAACTTTTACTTCCTCGATATCTTTTGGTAATACGTGATGTTTTCTACGTATGAAATCTGAGAAAGTATACTAAGGATCCTAAGCATGATAAGATATGATGATTTGCTTGTGTTGCCAAACATGACATGTCACGAAATACCTGTTCTAATACTAGAAAGAAATATTAAAAAGTTGAGGAATAAAGAGTTACCTATTGTTAAAGTATTGTGGCTAAACCAAGAGTTTGAAGAAGTCACATGGGAACCTGAGTTAGATATGAGAGAAAAATACCCCTATATGTTTGAATGATAACACAATGTATTGTGTGGACCCTCATTATAAATGAAATGACTTCCATTCTCTTTAAGGTTGTTATGTTATCAATCCTCTTTAGGGTTGTTATGCCTACACTGTAAGTTTCGAGGGCGAGACTTGCTTTAAGGTTGTTATAAATGTAAAGCCTTGAACTTGTTTATCTATCGGATCATAAATCATAAGATCCGTCTCATCAAGAATAAACCAACAGAATTTGATTCATGTGAATCAGACTTCATTTCGGATTGTTATGATTTTCAGAAAAAAGATAAGTAAGGAGACTTAAGATGTAATTAACATGTAATGACCGTAATTAAGACTAATTAAACAAGATTAAAGAACTAATGATGGATTGAAAACCTCTAATGATCATTAGCGAACACTAGCAAATTGTTAACAAAAATAAGCGTGAGCCGCAAAAATCATGATTAGTGAAAGTTAATCATGATTAGCTTTAATTAAGCATTATTAGTGAATCTAGAATCCTATAGAAAGTTCTGACTTAAGCACTATGTTTTGGATTAGAATTGGTCATAACCATGGGCCGCTAATCATAGTTAAGGTCTAAACAATGGTTTACCAACCATTGATAGTGGCTTTCTAGAGCCTATAAATACCCTCCTACCCATTCATTCTATACGATTTACACTACCACAACTACCCCGAGGGCTAGGGTCGAGAGGTTGGGAGGAGGAGAGGGATGTCGGGAAGGAGTGCTAGCGAAGTGCTACCGAGAGGACGAGGAGGAAGGTATGATCCACTTCTACTTGGCTTCGTAAGTAAACTCTAACTTGAGTTAGGTTTTCGATTTGTCTTCTTTTTCTAGATTAGTTTAAGATTCATCTTCCTTTTGCGATTCATTTTCTGTTGTGTTTCGAAAAGAAATCTGCGTAACACCCTACATAGATGCGAGCGGCTATGCACATCATTGAACCCTCTGTTTGGTCACACTTTCACTCGTCTAAGCTGTGTGGTGTCTACCGTTTCTCCATCACTTATGATTCTATACTTTCGATTCCTCTTTTATAGTTGTTTTGATGGAGAAAACAATGTAATACACTACTTAAGTGCAAGCAGCTACGCCCGTCAGTGAACCCTGTGATTCACACCTTCACTCACATAAGATGCATTTTGTCTATTAATTCTCCATCTCTTGTAGTTTGATTATATTCTTTCAGATTCGTTGTTGTTTCCCTCGATGATTTAATTTCCATTTTTCGTTTAAAATATGTCTCGATATAAGGGGAAACTCTACCAAAATTTTTATAGAAATATGTCCCGATATAAGGGGAAACTTCGCACATATTTTCCTAGAAATATCACCCCATATAAGGGGAAGATCTGTTGAAATTTTAAGAGAAAAATATCTTTCGCGCGTTCTTCGCATTCTTCGTGTGTATTTCGCAATCTTCGTGTTCTTCATTCGTTCTTCGCGTTCTTAGCACATTCTTAGCGTTATTTATACGAAAATGAAATTCGATTATTTTAGCAGCAAATAATCATCATTTTTGTAAAAGAATCACGATAAAGCACTGATAAACCTCAGTTTCATCATGTTAATTTTCAAAATTTAATCCCCTTGCTTAAATTTGTATCAATAAAAACCAGAGTAAATGTTGTATATATCTTGGTCTTATAAGAAATTAAAAATACAAAAAAATGACAAAATCAAAATTTGTAGTGTTTTTACCCCTTAAAAATGCTATCAAAATTTTCTCTGCATTTTTTCACTTATTTTGTATTTCGGTCAACACGAAATTCGTAGACCTCATCGAGATCTACAACTTTCATGCTTTGAGTTTTCACAAATTTGCCCTCTTTCTATTTCTTTATTATTTTTCTTTTATTTTTTATATTTTCGAATAATCTGGTAGGACCATGTGGCTCCTTCTAATTGAGTCGCACAGCCTTCTCCTCTCGCGCCACGTGCCATCATTCCCAACCACCCGATCTCCTTCTACGTGCGTCAATCTCTACCACCCTTTTATCTTCACCCCAACGCTTGATCGCAGCTCCAGATCGCATCTGAGCGTCCACGCCCGCTCAATTTTCGACCGGTGGATCTTAAGATCCAACAACCATCCGCACCTCTATTCCCATCTGCACGATGCGACCTGATCGATTGATCAGGGCTGCTCATTAGTGCCGTAACCCCGACCGTTGGATCACAAGATCCAATGTATATGCTACCAACTTCTACCTCCAGCCAGAGCCTCTCTTCCACGTTCTCCACGTCAAGCTCATCACCCCTTTCTATTTTCCTAGCCTCAATCACCACCTCTACCACTCCTTAATCAGTCCAGGTCCTAGCCGTACCTCCCGTCATCCTCGTATGTCACCTAACACAGGTCCTCGCCTCTTCTCCTTGTCGGCACGAATTCACGAACCCACGACCTCCACCTCTGGCACCTCGACTCTTCACCCTTCAAATACTTCGTCGCCACCCGCAGACCACCTTGTCCACCTTTACGCGTGCCAGGACTAGTGTCTCTCCGTGAGAGGGTGAGATTGGATCGACGATGCAAAGATCGTCGTGGCCACGGTGTTTACCCATTGCCATGGTAGGCCATGTCTGGCATTCACACGTCGGCAAGCTGCTCCCTCTGGCTTGGGGAGTCCAGCGATGATCAGAGCGCCCACCGGCACTCAGCCCAAGCCCCGTCCTCTGCCTCGATCTCTAGGTGAGTCTTCTTATCTTTTTCTTTGTAATTCTTCTAATTAATTAGGCTCCCCATCTCGTTTCCTCTCGCATTTGAACAACCCATTAGATTAACCGCTTCTTGTTCTTCTTCGCTGAATCATCCGATCGCCTCCACCTCTTATCCATCACCTGAACACCTTCGCGACACCTCCTCTACAGTTCGCTGTATACGGAGCTCCAGTCTCCCATTCCGCCACTCGAATAGGACAACACTTCACCCACGCTCACCTTACACTCGCATGCTTCTGCTAGAGCTAACGATTGTAGGTACTGCTTCATTGGTCAGAGCCTTCACTAGGTTGTTTCCAGAGCTTCACCTCTAGCGATCTCACATCACCACTTCGATCCAAACCATCCCAGTGGTTCTCCTGCATCTGAGCTTCATCATTAACTCCCCCAGGACCTTCCCCGATCATCTGATGGAAAATAGAGGCCAGGAGGAGGAAAGTGCCCTTCGTCGGAGCCCTACCAAGTCCGCCGCATGAGGCGGTAGAGAGGAGGACTTCGACGTACAGTTGACGTCTGATCCCAAAGATCAGACGACCCATAGGAGGCCACGTGTCAGCCCCCGAGCCTCCATTTCCATCCTCTAGGCTTGGGGCACTCGAGCCAAACCAGAATGCCATCTATCGCCACATGGCCCGAGCCTCCGCTAAGCCTCCCAAGCCTAGCACCCGAGCTAGATCCTTCGTCCGAGCCTAGCCTCACGTGCCCATATCTTGAGAGGGCTGGTAAATTGCAGAGGAGCCTCACTAAATTCGCCAAATAGCAAATAGGTCCACCTGGCACGTACAGAGCATACACGCTTGAGGTTAATTGCATTCAAGCCCCTCTAGGTTTTAATAATTGCGATTTAATCCCCGCGCACATGGGAAAATTACAGGGAAGGACTTGTGACTTGACTTAATTACATATATGCCCTCCTAGGGACCTATTTGTAATGTTTTTTCTATTTATTTTCATATTTTCTTTACGTTTATTCCCCTTGACTCTTTTGTGAATATCTTGAGCATATGACCTCCATTTCATTTGAGTTCAGTTTCATTTAGAGGCTTATTTCCTTATCTATCTATTGCCATGATTTATTTCATGATTTGATACATAAAATTTGGATGATTAATTTTAGTAATGTAGTGTCTTTTGTGTAATGATTTCGCATGCCTTGTATTAGTTCATCAAAGGAATTTGCTTCATTAATTGAACCTGAACTTACTACATTTTTATGGCTCAATTATTTTATCTAGATAGGGCATAATTGCATTTTTCTACACTTGCATCTCATTGCATTATAAATATCAAATAAATAATGTCTTCATCTGTCTGCATTTTTGTACTTTTGTGTGTTGACCTATTAGTTATCGATTCATCACTTAACCTAAATATTGGGAACTGGAATAACCACTTAAGAGGCTCGTGTCCCTGAGTTTGAGCTTGGGCTTGCCCAAGTAAATAAATTCAACTGCTTGCATTTAATTGAGAAATTATTAATCCAAGTGATTTTTAATCGATTTTTTTCATCCGACTGCAACATATTCGAACGTTAATTTGACAATTATAACATGGTGATTTTTGGGTTCATCACATCGCACCATTGCTGGGGACCCGACTCATCTTTTATTTCATTTAGATTTTTATTATTTTTCATTAAGTGATATTTTTTATCATGTAGGTGAAGATGTTCATTTCACATGCATTACTTTGATAATTCTCTAGTATGTGTCTAATATTTTCTTTTTGTGGCAGGGTCCCTTGGCGATCAAGGCGGAAAGGAGTAGGTGCTCCCGCAGTGAGTAGCTGCAGAAGTGCCATTAGAGAAATTGATGAGAATTAAGGGTCCCTTGGAGATCAAGGAGGCAAGGAATAGGAGCTATCGCTACGAGGAGCTGCAAAAGCACCATTGGAGAAATTGATGAGAATTAAGGTCTCACATTTTCCATGCATGTAATAATTGACTTTACAACGATCTTCATTTGAAGACTTGCGATTGTAAATGAACGAACGATATCGTGGTTGTGTGTTGTCTGTCTCACTTGAGTGTCGACTTAGGATTAGGCGCGCAGCTGTCCGAGCTATTTTATTTCATGTCTTAGGTCTTTGATCGTAGGTAGCACACACATTAATTTAAGATGCACATAGACATGGCTTGACTTAGCCAAAATAAAATAGGTTCTTCAACCTCTAATAGAAGCATGCTAGGTGTGGTTCTCATCGTCTTGCGCACATTTGTTATTTGATTTTAATTCATCTCCTTTTAACAAAGAACGTTAAAGGCATCGAGAGTTTTTCGCTTTAGCAAAGATCATGATTATATCGTATGCATCGATTTTCCCTTGACTTCTCTTCCGGGACTGATCACCCACGATTAAATGGAATGTGGGAGTGACCGTTAGACGATGTTTGATTGATTTATGTTCACATTAAATAAGTGATAAGCTTGAAGCTAATATTTGGGATTGTTAATGCCAGTTGAACTAATAAAATGGAGTAAAATAATGTTTTGGGAGAGCAACATCCTTTTTACGTAGGATGTTGCGATTTGATTTATCATTAACCCTTGTGTAAAGAAGAGTGAATTTGCTTTAATCACCAACAAATTGAATGGATAGTTGGCCAATATTTGTTGGTTTCATGTGTGAGTTGGTGAATCAAGGGTGTTGCTTGGTTGATTGAGCCTTGTTTGTTTTCGACACCCTCCCATAGACCCTAGGTACTCCATTCATCTCCCAAGATTCATTCATTCACGTGTAAATCCATCCTAACCTTTTTGTTCCCCTCATCTCTCCCTAACTTCACTTATTCATCTTTTTACTTAGGCTATTATCAGCCTAAGTATAGGAGGGCCTGAGTCCCTGTAAATTCACGACTCAATTACCCTTCTCTCTGACACTTCGGTTATTTTAACCTAAGTATAGGGGGCGTCCTCCTCAGATCCAGTATATATTGCCTTGGAGCTTTGACTTTGTACCACTTAGTGCTTTGACGACATGACAAAAGTTAAGTATAGGGGATAAACCGTATATATAGTATATGTACTTTAGCCATATCTCTATTTTTAAAATTTTGAAAAAATTTAAAACTTTTTGGGCTAGAGTATACAGTTTTCTGAACTATGTGGGATGAAATGTTTTCCAATTTAGAAAAAATTTCTAACCTATGTTACATTTTTTTGAAGAAAATTATAGTGAAAATGGTTTGAAAAATGAGTTTTACTTGTTTTGAAATATTGTTGGAAAAATATTTGAAAAACCTTTATATATTTGTGACACAGTTTGGAAAATCTTTTCAAAATTCTGTTTAGGAGGGTATAAATGAGACTAACTTGTGTTTGTAAATATAGTTTTTGATAAAAAAATGAAAAACATTGATGAAAGAGTTGGTTTAATCCCTGACACTTCCATATCCACACAAGATTAGTGATGTTTAAGAACACTTGGTATATGAGGTCTTGAGATTTTAAGTTAACCGACCTTAGTCATTAGGGTCTTTTGACTTAATTATCCACATTTCCCTAATATGAAAGATTCATGTGCTATATTACATGCTTAATCTCTACCTTAAAGAATATGAACAACACTTCACATGCACGACTGTATTGGTGATGTGAGGAGTTGAAATTTCACTTGAGGAATTGGGATGAGGGATTTGAGTTTGGACTTGATTTGATGATACTCGAGGATGGGATAAAATCGTTTAAGGCTTCATGAAACCTGAGTGTCAGGACCTTTAGCCAGTATGAGAACATGGCTCTTGTACTATCTCTTGACATTTACCTACGTGCTAGGGTGTGATAAAATATAAAAAATGTTGATCAGTGTGCGCCAACTCTTGGTAAAAGTAGTGGACCTAGCCATAAGAAATGAAAAGAAATATCAATGTTGAAAGAAAAGCTCTCACTCTACAAAGTCAAATATCAAAGAGCTTCCACCAAAAGGCAAGCACTCCCAACCATTTCAAAGTGTCCACTTGGACCACTGCTATTAGGACCAGGAGTCAAGATTGCACCAAAAAAATGTCTCTGCATCATAAATGATACATGTCTGGGTGTAGAAGGTATATTAGATACTCAAAAAAGGCACACCCCAGTGTATTCCCAGAAAAACAAGTGGAGACGACTCCAATTTAACTTGACGGACACACTAATCAACAACAAACATATGTGTTGAGTTAATAAGGCACTCGAGAGGATCCTTGTTCCAATGAGAGGGAGAGAAGAAATGGCACAATCCTATGCCCTCCATTAACTGGCCTTCCATATACATTTCTGAGTCCGACAACCTAAAGAGACGATGGATTGGACGCTATATTTGGTTTATTACCTAGGGTTGAGGATTGGGTTCTTAGGAGAATCCCTTGGACCAGAGCCTTGGGTGACGTTGTGACTCTACTCTTTTGACTACAGTCAACACTTAATTTCATATCATTATCTTATACGCATACAGAGAGAGTCTGATAAATTAAAGAAATTGGATACCTTATGATTAGAGCTTGATCCAGCTTTGAAATTCTGGATCTCTAAAACTGGGAGTTCTTGAACGGATCAGGTCTTATATTCACATGCATAATCATGGGTGAATCCAACTCATTCATGCTTGAGATGCTTGAGGACGAGCATAGTTTAAATATAGGGGGATGATGAACCTCGGTTTCATCACGTTAATTTTCATATTTTAATCCCCTTGCTTAAGTTTGTTTCAATAAAAAACAGAGTAAATGTTGTATATATTTGTTTTTATAATAAATTAAAAATACAAAAAATGACAAAATCACAATTTGTAGTGTTTTTATACTTTAAAAATGCTATCAAAAATATTTCACCCTTTGTTTGACTTTTTTTGCATTTTCAAACAACATGAAACTTGTAGATCTCATCGAGGTCTACAACTTTAATGTTTTGAGTATTTCCAAATTCGCCCTCCTATTTCTTTTAGATTTTTCTTTTATGTTTTAGATTTTATAATAATATGGTTGGGCCACGTGACTCCTTTTGGTTGAGCCACACGACCCGCTCCCTTCAAGACATACGCCATCATTCCTAGCTGCCCAATCACTCCCACGTGCCATAATCTCTGCCGCACAGTACATCTTCACCCGCTACCCTTGATAGCAGCTCCAGATCGCATCTAGAGCCTCCACACCCTCTCAATCCTCGACCGTTGGATCTATAGATACAATAGCCATCAGTGTCTCCGTTCACATCAGCACGATGCGACTTGATCGATTGATTAGGGCCGCTAGTTAACGCCATCACCCTGACTGTTGGATCGCAAGATCCAACAGTTGTGCTACCATCTTCTACCTCTGGCCAGAGCCTCTCTCCCACATTCTCCATGTCAAGCCCATCGCCCCTTTCTATTTTCCCTTACTACGCCAGGTACTAGCAGTACCTCTCATCATCCTCACGCATCACCTAAACCCAGTCCTCTACTCTGCTCCAGGTAAGCATAAACTCGGGAACCCACGACCTCCACCTCTGGCACCTCGACTTCTCACCCTTAAAATATGTTGTCGCCACCCGCAGACTACCTTGTCCACCTTTACGTGGTCCACAACCTAGCATCTCTCTGTCTCTCCGTAATAGTGGGAGACCAGATCAACGATGCAAAGACCTACGTGGCACTGGTGTTGACTCATGGCCATGGTAGGCCATGCCTCCAGCCTTCACACATTGGCAAGCTGCTCCCCATGGCTGGTGGATTCCAGCGATAACTGGAGAGCCCACTGGCGCTCAACCTAAGCCCCCTCCTCCGCCTCGATCTCCAGGTTAGTCTTCCTATCTTTTTCTTTGTGTTTCTTATAATTAATTAGGCGCCCCGTCTCGTTTCCTCGCATATTTGAACAACCCATTAGCTTCACCGCTTCTCGTTCATCTTCACGCAATCATCCGATCGCCTCCTCTCCTTCCCCATCACCTGAACACCTCCGCTACGCCTCCTCTCTAGTTTTCCAAATACGGAGCTCCGATATCGCATTCCTCCACTCGCATGGGACCCTACTTTACCCACACACACCTAACTCTCATAAGCTTCGTCTAGAGTTAACGATTGTAGGTACTTCTTCATTGGTCGGAGCCTTCGCCAGGGTTGTTTTCCAGAGCTTCACCTCCTGTGATGTCACGTCCCCACTTCGATCTAGACTAGCCCAGTGGTTCTCCTGCATCTGATCTTCATTGTCGACTCCCCCAGGACCTTCCCTGATCATTTGATGGCAATTGGACGCCTGGAGGAGGAAAGAGCCCTTCACCGGAGACCCACCAAGTCCGCTGTAGGAGGCGACAGAGAGGAGGAACTAGAGGTACAGTTACCATCCGATCCTCAAGATTGGATGGTCCACAAGAGGCCACGCATCTGCCCCCGAGCCTCCATACTCGGGGCACCCGAGCTAAGCCAGAGCGCCATCTATCGCCACGTGACCTGAGCCTACGCTAAGCCTCCCAAGCCTAGAACCCGAGGCAGAGCCTTCGTCCGAGCCTTGCCTCGCATGCCCAGGTCATGTGAGGGCTGGGTAAATTGCGGAGGTACCCTGCCAACTTTGCCAAATTACAAATATGTCCTCCTAGCACGTGTAGAGCATGTGCATTAGGGGATAATTGCATTCGAGCCCCTCTAGGTTTTTAGAATTGTGATTTAGTCCCCGTACATATGGGTAAATTACAGGGAAGGCCTCGCGACTTGTCTTAATTTCATTTATGCCCTCCCATGGACCTTTTGGTATTGTTTTTCTAATTATTTTCATATTTTCTTTGTGTTTTCGCTCCTGGACTCTTTTTTGAAAATCTTGAGCATATGACTTCCATTTCAGTGGATTTCAGTTTCATTCGAAGCTTATTTCCTTATCTATCTAATGGCATGATTTATTTCCTGATTTGACAAATAAAATTTGGATGATTAAATTTATTAATGTAGTGTTTTTTGTGTAATGATTTCTTATGCCTTGTATTAGTTCATCAATGGAATTTGCTTCATTAATTGAACCTGAATTTGACTACATTTTTATTGGTCAATTATTTTATATAGATAGCATATACTTGCATTTTTCTACCCTTGCATCTCATTGCATTATAAAAATCAAATAAATAATGTCTTCATCTATATGCATTGTTTGTCCTTTTTGTGTTAACCAATTATTTATTGATTCCTCACTTAATCTGAATATTGAGAACCTGAATAACCACTTAAGAGGCTTGTGTCCATGTGTTCGACCATGGACTTAATCATGTAAATAAATTCAATTGCTTCCATTTAATTGACAAATTATTAATCTAAGTGGTTTTTTATCGATCCTATTTCACCCGACTACAACGTGATTCGAACGTTAATTTGATAAATTTGACACGGTGATTTTTTGGTTCATCAAGCACTACATACACGAGAGAGAACTCGATTAGGTAATGTAATCCTTCCTTCTGTTGTTGGATTATCATATGAGATCGTTGAGATTTCTGATTTTATGCTTGTTGCTACGAAGAACCATAATTTGTATATTTTTGAGAAAATATGAAAAGTTTCTTTGTGATTTAAACGAAGACAAGGTTTAAGCTTTGAATTGATGTAGTGGCTTGGAAAGTTAAGGTTTGTAAGTTAAAATAAGCATAAATACGAGTATAGAAATATATGAATTAATATATATGTGAGGCTATGCTCAATGTTGGTGATTATGCAAATCCAAGACATAACAAAAGAATTACATCATGGGAATTGATGTGTATTGAATTGGATCCTGAAAAGGATTGTGTCATACATTAAGAATGATTAGGAGTAGAACTACAGGTCGGGCATGCAACATGTAGGTTTGTTGGAAGGAACCCATATTCGTGTTGCCGTACCTAGGTTGTACACAATTGCCCTGTTATGATAAGTGCACCCGAAATGAATGATTTGCAATGCGTGGTACTAGGTGCCTATATATCCGGGTTGAATGACGGAAAATGTAGTCGTACCATGTGGAGTCATTGGTGGTTCAATAGAGACTAGGTCACGATAACAAGTATTTAAAGTCGCTAGGTTATGTGATTAAAGGTTAGCCTCAGGTTTTAAGAAACCAAATCCTCGAGGATGGTGTGCAACTTTGTTTGTCAGGTTGAGGGTTTGAAACCCTTGGTAATAAAAGAAAAGAAAATTGTTCATGTAGTATTGGAGGATTCATTGAGATGACGTGCGGCGACATAAGCTCATGAGATCAACACAATCTCTAATCCTGAAGTGTCCCGAGCTTTGGAGTCCATAAATGGTGGGGTTCCCTGAGATTAATTCCTGACGTGGAATAGAAGGAATATGTATTTAACTAATGAGAAGGAATGAAATTTTTTGGTATAAAAAGTTTTCAAAAATTACGCACTTGCTTACTTTTCCCTTCTTCGTTACTTAGCATTCGCTAATTGTTATCCTATGATTTATAGAAAACCCAACAAATGTCGGTGAGCCATTATAAGAACTTTAATAATCCAGCCAGCTAACATTATAGTCATCCAACAAACCACAGTAGCTATACTATGTAAGGTAGTTAGTAATCTTTTCGTGTATTACCTTTCCAGTTGATGTACATGTAAATGGTTATATTGGGACAATATATCATATAAACTTTGTTTTGTGAATATAAAAGTTTTGAAATACTTCCTTCTGGGTATTTTTATTTGCAGTCTATTTCAGAATGATAGTTGTGATTGCTGAATAAATTATTACTGAGTAACCAGATCTGGATATGGGAGGATCCGACAACCCAGAATTGGGGTCATGACTTGGATGCATTCTCGTGATATGTCGACATTGTGAACTACCTCCTTTCCGGTGTAGTAATGTATGATTGGATGAAGATTTAAAAGGATAAATCAATTTCAACTATCCATTTCTACCATTGGGAAGTTCCTCTTTCATTCAGGGAAGGAGCAGATTGTATTTGACGTAGGTGTGTCCCTTAGGGGGAGAGGCATAGTGTCCTCAAGCATTGTCACTCACTTGAATCTCGCGAACACCACTCTAGAGATAGAACGTTAGAAAAAATATTATAGTGTTACCATCGGTGGCCCACATTATTTATGGATGCCGCAACATTTGTCAAACGCTGCACAGACTGTTAGTGATTGAAAGGTAGCCTTACAACGAAAGATTCCATGCCTTTGAAGATCATTCAGATAGCAGACGTATTCGATGCTTGGGGCATCTATTTCAAGGGACCATTTCCCAACAGTCAGGGATACGAGCACATCCTGCTTGTTGTTGATTATGTGAGTTGCTGGGTTGATGCTATCACCGCTCGAGATGCATATAGCCGTACAATGTGTCGCTTTCTGAAAGAAACATCATCTCGTATTTTGAGATTCCAATGATATTCCTATCATAAGGGGGTAGTCACTTCATTAATAGAGAGGTCAAGAAATTAATGAAGGAGTACGACATCGAGCACTGAGTCACATCTCCTTACCATCCTCAAACCAATGGTATTGTGGAACTATCCAACAGAGAAATCAAGATGATACTTAAGAAGCTCGTCAAGCGGACAGGAAAAATTGGTCCCAACTTTTGGACTAAGTCCTTGGGGCGTACAAAATTGCTTACAAGTCTATTTTTTGTATGTCGCCCTATCATCTTGTATATGGGAAACCATGCCACCTGCCAGTAGAGTCGATTCATAAATCTTTGTGCGCAGTTAGCATTTGCAATCTCGACTCACAAGAAGGTGGTCAGAAAAGAAAGAATGATTTGAACATGCTCCTGGAATTCATAGACTATGCATATGATAATACATTCATGTATAAGGAGAAGGTTAAACGCTGGCATGAACGTCACATCAGACGAAAGTCATTCGAGATTGGACATATAGTTTGGTTATTCGATGCAAAGGTGAAGATAATCCCAGGCAAATTAAAGAGCAAAGGGACAGGACCATACAAAGTTCAAGAAGTGTGATAACGGAAGCATTGTTATATCGGAATTGTCTCCTGATGCACAAACATTTGTCTTCAATGGTCAGCTATTGAAACCATACCTTGAACATGACACTTTCTTAGTTGTTGTCAACTATATCCAAGTACTATGCCTTGAAGAAACATCTGCAGCAGTAGCAGCATCACAAGAGTCACATAATGTCACTAAAAAGCTCTTCCTTTAAGTGCTCTTATTTTCTTCTTATCATATTTTCTCCTTGTTGTCTTCAAGTTTCGTTATCTAACAAAAAAAGAAAAAAAAACATGTGTATCACCGATTTTTGTCAGACTTTTATACCTAGGATGTACTTTGTCCTATGTAGGGGGGGTGCACAACCCGAGTTCTTTTTTCTTTGATCATCTCCATTGTCTCTTCTTCTTGTCTATACCTAGGGATATCTTACCCTACATATAGGCGGAGACAGTTTGAGTACGATCGGTTCATTCCCACCCTTGACCTCCCTGTCGCATGTACAGTCTGCTATACTTAGGATTATTTGACTCCAAGCATAGGTTTTTTTTAATTCGGTCGACTTATCATTCATTTATTCATTCCTTCTTTATTCGTTCTTTAAGCTTTATTATACTCAATCTGAGTTATGTCTTCTCTTTTTCTCTTTGATCTATGAGGACATAGCTCAAGCTAAGTATAGGGGGGTCATATATATTGCGTATATACTTTAGCCATAACTTGTACTATCATGTTTTCAAAAATTATGACTAAGAAATAATGATTGTTCAAAATACTATTATATTCATCAAAACTACTTAATAAAAGGACGTTGATTATTCCTCAACCTCTTTGTGTATATACTAATGAATAAATCAAGTAAAATGTTTCGTAAAATGTTTGAAAAGAGATTGAAAATTTATTGGAAAAATCTCTTGAAAGTTATTTGAAAATTATTTTGTAAAATGCTTTCAACTTTTGTAAAAAAATTTTGTTTGTAAAAACTTCTTTTGTTTGTGAAATAAAAATGTAAGAAAAATGATTTGCAATTGGTTTGAAAAATGGTTGCAAAAATATTTTGAAAAATCTATGTATATTATTTGAATAACCTTTGCAAAATGATTTTCAAATTAGTGTAAATGTTTGTAAAAGGTATTTGCAAAAATTATTTTGGACTATGGTTTTCAAAATTATTTGTAAAATGTTTTTCAAATAAGTTTGAGGAATATAAACATCACACCAAACACTAGCAAAACCAAAAATACCAAAAAAAATTGCAAAACTTTTTTCTTAAAAATACCAAAAATTTGCATTTGCATCGTATTTTTCAAAAATCCATAAAAAAGATAAAAAAATTTAAAAAATCGCATAACAAAAATACTTTTTCTACATTGCGTATAGCATCTGCATAACATTCACACTTTTCAAATTGAGTTTCATGATTGAACAAGTCTAAGTAAAATTTGAAGATTGGAGCTTGGTTGGACCTTAAATATACCTAATCACAAGAACCTAATAGGAACTGGAATTGAGGTACTTCTGGTCTAATTGACTTAATTCTTTGAGAATTGTGAGATTTGGTTCAATGGATTCTTGACAGCCAAAGTAGAGTACCTCAGAGCACTCGTACGACTCTTGTTGATAATGACTTAACTTGAACACATGCACCTTTCACTTGGCTCAACTCAATTAGAGATGAGACGGGATTGGATTTGTCGGTGTGAGACTCACACAAGCGGAAACATTTGTCCTCGTCTAGGGATGGATGTTCACCACAACTGTCCAGTAGTAGAGACGTCTAAAGACAGAAGAGTGTGGGTTGCAATAATGCTTCAAAATAGAGATAGTCTACTAGCTCAAGAGGAAAAAACTCATGTAAATGATGTTGTATATAGTAAAAAAAGGAAAAAAGTAGAAACTCACAAAAAAGTGGAAAGACTGATTGAAAATAAAAATCCTATCGGGGTGTACATATTTCTATAGTCAATAAGCAAGCTTGTGCTTTAAAGTCATATTATGTTAGCCTGCAGCTGGAGGACTTGGCTACACTAGTCAAGCATCGAAGGATAGGTAGCTACACTGGCTACCATCCATTCTTCACTTCACCCCCTCCTCTCGAGCTAGTTGCCACTTGAATATAGAAGGGAAAAAATACCCCGCTCCTTGAGGAAGGAGTTACTAGATTGGGGAATTATTGGGTTGTTAAGCAAGAGAAGTCACTCTCATTGTCATTTCAGTTGGGGAGAGCCACTATCATATACACTGTACAAGTGAGATTCATAGTCGTATGGTTTGCATATGAGATGAAGTATTCTGACCTGGCTATTGAGGAGACTTGAGCAGAGTGTAAGGATTCTCAAAGGCTGTTGTGTTTCTAATATGATTACCAATAGGTTTCTGACCACACTAAAATTCCAAAGGTCCATCTTGATCTCCAAACATTGATTTTGTGAAGACAAGTTTGAAAAGTGAACTTAATCCACTTTCTTTCTTTTTCTTTTCATTGTTTTCGATTTCTACAATTATTGTGTAAATGTTTGCTAGTGACTAGCAAAGGAAAGTATCGGGGTGTGATGAATCTCCATTTCAACACCATTATTCTATCATTTTGGCCATAGAAACCCTTGCTAATGCATGTAAATATCCTTAAATAGCATAAATTAACATTCACTCTTTGTTTTATAGATATTGTCTAAAATACTATTTTTAATGACAAAGTTAGAGAATAAAGAAAAGAAAAGACAACGAATAAAATTCCAAATGTATTTTATGACCCTAAACCCCGAGACCTAGGCATCTTGATGACTAGGGCGATGAGGAATAAAGTAGGTGGAAACAAGGGCCAACAACACAATAAACATCACATTTATTAATTCATTATTTATTTATTTATTTTGTGGGACCTATTTCATTTTCCACTTTTTATACCTCAAGTAAAGAAATTTTTTACTTGAAAGTCATAGATAATAATACATAGAAAAATACAAAATTGAGTTTATGTAAAAATAAGACACAATGTACAAGTTCTACTCTGAATAAGATTCCAAAATCCCAACATCCCAGACCCATATCTCTCAAAGAAAAACATGAAAAATATAAAATCACCTTTAATTTTATATAACTTTTAATAAGCTATTTAATGAAGGTGGTTTCATATTTTCTGGAGTTAAGGTGTGAAAGTGAGGTTTTGGACCCCTATTGTACAATGTACCTGAATTAAATAATCTTTTTTTATTCTTTATTGTTTTTATAATTTCATATTTTTATAATTTTGTAAATATCATTTATAGTATATGCACATATTAAAACTAATATAAAACCATATATACAACATTAAAATAAATACTTAAATACAAGACATATACAAAATACCTATACTTATACCTATATATTTAATATACCTATTTATTTCATTTTACTAATAACAACATAAAATTATAATAAAAATTTATTCAAGTTTATAAATATAAGTTGTTATTTTATAAATTTAGAGAATAAAATAGAAAAAAAATACAAAATTCAAAATAAAAATAAAACAGCCAAAACATAGTTGAATATACCTATAAATATACTCCTTAAAATTAACTAATAATAAATAACATCAAAAAAATATAAATCATATTAAAATACTACATAAAAGAATAACAATTTTTATTTTATACTCAAAAATTAATAAAATCATTTACTATTTTTAGTTACTTAATTTAAAATAAAGGAGCTCTTTTGTCCTAGAGTGGGCCGACATGACCCAATGACCTTCCAGGGAAGGTTGACTCTGATCAACTTCCCATCTTTCAGCTCCGACTTACGTCAGAGCCTCGAGTCCCCCATCTTCTTCGATTTTTCAAAGCTGCCAGTTGATCCTTCCACCTTGAGTGCTTCACAAAGGTTGTGCACCTCGCATCTGTCTACCTCGTGCGATAATCAGATCCTACTAATCTACCTTGAACGTGTCAATAATCACCATCTAAGTTTACCATAACTCATTGTCTATTAAAAACAGCCAAGCTCCTCCCTTTTTTGATCCTACTTCGAGCTTATCCATGTGTTCTTGCATGTGTGCTGAGGTCTAGGTGACAGTGACGAGCCACCTCATGCATGAAGATGGCGTAGCGAGGACGAGGCGACGATCCACAATGGTCCTCCGACCACCTCATTCTTATTTCTAGGTGGATTTCAATTCAGTATTTCCCTTTACAATCTTACTTTAGCCTCTAAAAAAGTAGATTTAGTTGTAGTTTAATTAGTTTGCTCGTCAGAGCTGCTAGGGCTCCGACCATTCCTCCGTGACTCCGACTGTCTTCGACCTTGCCATCCATTCCATTTCAATTCTCATCATGGTCTCCATCTGAGTTGACCACTTGGACCACCTGATCTAGGTTCGATCAACAAAGCGAGGGTCCTCCGCCATCCCTCGACGGACCCTCTCCGCTCTACCTTATATTGATGCTTCTCAGCTTCACAAAAGATCGAAGTGCATCGCCTCGAGCCAAGGAACATTCTCATGCTGGTGCCAGCAACAACAGACCCTTCACATGTTGATCTTGATCGTGTTGGAGACTCTTTAGGATATTAATCTTTATCGGCTGACCAGAACCCCATCATTGGGTTCTGGACCTTCTCAATCCCATCAGTGGTTGCAGAACTCCCTCCTGAACCTGTAGAGAAGAAGATCATCTAACGAGCCCATCGTAGTAGCGAGGAAATTGAGATCGAATTATTGGGGAAGACATGTTCTTTCTTGTTTTTTAGAGTAGCAGATATTGTTGAATCAGTAATGAATCCGCATATGTAATCCTATCCATTGAATACGTGCTGAAGAGACGCATATCTCACCCATTGGATGCACGTAAGTGAAGAGATCCAAGTCCGTTAGAGTGCTAGTAAGGGTAGATTGTCACCTTTAGCCACGCTCAGTTATTGTATTTATTAATTAGTATTGTAAATAAAGTATTCAATGTAAATAAACTGGTAATATTGCATGCAAAACCCTATAGTTTTTTCATATTCCATTTAGGTCCATGCCAAGTCACCTCACGTGTTGTCCCACGTGAGGTAGCCATTTTGTGAAGATGCCCCTTTTACTTTTTGTTTTTATTTTCGGTCTATGAAAATATTATGAATCTTGTATAATTTAGGAAAAATTTCATAGAGGCCCTTGGATTTTATTTTATTTTCATATATTCCCACATGCAATTGTAATTTTATGTGCTTATTGGATTAATTTAAAATAGCTAATATGCTCTAAAAATCACAAAAAATAGATGTAGCTCATGATTAGTTGTAGTTTCACTATCTATTATTATTTTACAATTTTGAACCTTTTTACTATTTATTAAAATTAGAATTACTACATTTTTATCCTTGTCTAGCTCATAAAATACCAAAAAATAGGAAAATGTTTTGAAAAAATCCATAAAAAAATATGTCGTGTACTTTAGTATTTCTTAACTCCAGATAAAAAATCCATAGAAATAGAAAAAGAAAACACCAAAAAATTAAATAGCTCCAAAATCCTTCATAAAACTCTAAAAAATCACTAAAAAACTAAAAATATGTTTTTCTGTTTCTTAATTTTCTTTATATAGTTATCTGTATATAAAAATTCATTTGGATAATTTTGGATCTTGTTCGCTATTTTTAATGTTCAAATCAATGTCAAGTTACTATTTTATACCTTGTTTAGGGTATTTTATTTTTTAAAATCCATAAAAAATAGAAAAAAAATACCAAGAAAATAATAAAGACTAATAAATTATTTAAAAAAATTCAATTATGTAATTTTTAGTTATTTTTAGTTATATCTATATCTATATTATATATTAAGGCATATAAAGCCTTATATATTTTGTTATATATATTCAAAAGAAGAAGAAAATTTATAATATATATAATGTAAAAAGAAAAATAAAATTATAGAGCACAAAAAAAAAGAGTATATGAAAAGCTATATATATCAACCCGCAAAAATATAATTAATGACATGTCTGTACATAATGCTCATTGGTTAAAAATAACCGTAGGCTACCGATTTTGCTCTCTACGATTTGACCTAAACATGCTTACTTGCTATACCTTTAGTTGTAGAGAATAATAAATTACTCACATTTTGTGATATTCATTGCCTGACATATTCTTGTATTGATTGCTGACTGGTTGTGATTTTGTGAGCGGTCGCTTCAACGACATTGTAGTCCCGCCTTGTGTAGACTACTCTAGACCCTCTCAATGTCACTATCATCACTAGCCAAATCAAATCCACCTGCAAAATCCTCTTTCTGAGTTCATTCAGGGGCCTTGATTATTCTTCGTTCGAAGAGCACTGCTCAAGTTTGAATTTAAATCGTTCATTCGTGTCCAAAAGGAGATTGTAGAATCAAATATTCTAATTGAAATCTAAATCGCAAGACAAGCAAATGCTTCGCACGATTCTAGTGGTGATTTTTCACTTGTCCCTTATCCCTTTCGTTATTTGTAAATAAATACTTTTGAGATATGTGCCAGACCAACATGGCTTCATTAATTGCACGTAGCCCCTACTAGTTTCGATATTTGCTTTTAAGTCCTTCAATTTTGAACTCATATGGGTCATCATCTGCCTTTTGAGAATATTGCAATAAATGTCTTGTTGTTTTTTTGTTATTTATGGATCCATAGTTTTAATAATTTTCAAATATGTCCATGAAAGCAAGATTCACATGTGCAAACACTTGAAAATATACAATAATGGTAAACTTTTAAAATTCAAAAATTACTTTTACATTCCCTATTTTATTTTGAAAATTATTACAAATTTGAAAATTTACAATATAAAAAACATCAGCCTTTTTTACCATATTTTATCACATGTATAAAATACTTTTTAAAATTCCATCAGAAAACCACAATATTGAATGTTCATAAAATACTATAAAAATTTATAAATTCTAGAAAAAAATAGAAAATATAAATTCATAGAAAAAATAAATCATGAAAGTTGTAGATCTCGATAACTTCTACAACTTTCACATAGGGGAGATATGAATAATATACAATAATTATAGGTTATTATTTAAAACATAGTGTTAATTAATTAGTGATTATTGTAAATGATTTTTATTGGTATTCTAAAGAAAGAGAGATAACAAAAAAGAATAATGTAGATGAATTTGGGATTCATCATCAGACCTCTTCTACATTTGAAGCTTTTTCCAAGATGATGCCTTACTGTTCGGAAGATGGTGAGACAGAGGGTGCTCCTGACAAGGCGATGGAGAGGAGCGTGATGGTGGAGCTCGTAGAGAATATATAAGAGGGAGAAGAGAGGTTATAGGAGTTGAAGGTGATTGGGTCGGGCATTGAAGTGGCTTAGAGATATGGAAAGATGGGTTCGGTGGAACGGAGCAAAACCAAAGACAATGAAGAGTAGTAGAATAAGAGGGGTTCTTTTTCCTGGAGATTCGGAGGAGAAGGGGGTCTCAATCTGATTGTCGCTTGATTGGCGTGGCGGAGGAACCGAGAGATCTAGTTGTCTTTACAATGAAGCAATAACACATAGGATTGCTCTTTGGTTCTCGCCTCGAAAGTTCATTGCTTGGAGCGTGAAGGAATCGTCACCACCTCTAAATGTGACTCCCTCTCTCTTATGTTTGTTAATTGCGTATGATGATCATTATATGTCAGGTTTGGTTTTTAAATAGTGGTGGGAGATAAAGGAAAGGGAAAGGCGTAGGGATGGGATTGGAGGTTGCAAAGTCAAAGGGATTTAAAGGGATAAAAGGGTCAGGTAATGTGATCAAAGGTTAGAGGTGATGAGGATGATGTGATTAGAGGTGTAGAGAGTTGGGCGTTGGAAGTTGGTTTTGATTAGGATTAATTTTTCGGTCGATGGGTTTCATTGATGGTTTCCGCAAGCTGGGGAAGAAGGTTCTCAGGAATATGGTTAGTTAGTGTAGTAGGTGGTGATTGGAGAGGGGGATCGACACAACAGAAGAGCGAAGATTGGGCGGAGATGACACACGAGGAAGGTGGAGGAGCAATTGTAGTAGGGAGGTAGAGGAAGACCTACAACTCCTGTTGGATCATGGAGATCCAACAATAGGGAAGGGTCACATGAGATATGGATGGTGAGGTGATGAATCTCAGATTTATCACTGTAAAAGTTATTAATTAAGCTCTATTCCCTAAAATTCATTGGCATTTCTTCATTTATTCTTCATAATTAGTATTCATGCATGTTTTAATAAGAATTGCATTTTATCACTTACTTTTGCACAAAATAAGAAGGCAAAATTCCTAGCCAAAATGACCTTTAAAATAGCCTAACTTCCCTGATTTTTAACTAATTCAAGCTTACTCCAAATGACCTAAAACTACCTCCATTGTGTACATATCACTAACAAGAATAAATGAAAATATAAAAAATTTACTAACCTAAATATCTACAAAACAACCCAAGTTCCCCATCCATTGTTTGTTTTGATCCTTCTCATTTTTGAACTAATGTACATTCAAATATCTACAAAACAACCCAAGTTCAAGTGAATCGGAGTTCATATGTGAAAGTTGGGTTTTGGACCTTTTTTGTACATTTTGTATTTTACCGATTTTTGACCTATTATTTTATGTATATAATTAACTCATTTTATATTATTTCTTTTTCATTTGTCTTCTTGATAAAATTTTTGTTATAATGCGCAAAAATACAAATACAAACTAAGCTTGAAATCTAAGAAACTAATTGAGTCCGAGTCTTCACTAATTGTCTGTACAAAAATTGTCTTTTTTGTGTCCTATTTTATTTATTCTTTTTCTTAATTTATAAAAATGCAAAAAAATTAGATTAATGTGTTAATATTTTTCTTTTATTTTATCCTATTTTTTTAGGATTTTTATCTTTTTTAAAAATGACAAAAAAATTTACAAAACCCAAAAATCGAGGTATTCTAAGTACATGGGATACCCCAAAAATATCACTTTTTGCAAATGATCGATTTTGATTTGGTCTCTTCATAAAAGTTGTAGATCTCAATGAGACAAGCAACATTCTTGAAGAATTTTTTTCAATTGTGGTCATTTGTCATTTATTCCAGAATTATCTTTGTATTTATTTTTTGATTTTTGTGGATGACACATGGCCACTCCTGCAGTCGACACATGTCACCCATTTTTGGGCTTTTCATAATTTGTTTTTATAAAAAAAATAAAAAATAAAAATAAAATAAAAAATAAAAAATTATTAAAAGACTCTGCCACGTGGTTTCATCTAGGCCATCCCATCTTTTGCCAATCGGACGGCCTAGAAGCCAACTCCTTCCTCCTCCCATCTCTCCCACTTTCCCAAAATCAACCTCCGTTGCGCCCATTGAAATCAGCATTGCTGGCCCGATCCTCAAGCTCCATCGCCGCCTTCAAGATTCGGCCGAGCGCCTCCTATCGCCCCGCAATCGAATCCCCCTCATCTCGCAGATCTCCATCAGATCAATCTCCCAACCACCTCTGTGATCTCCTACGCTGCCAATCATCTTCTTCTTTCCATAAGTCGCCAACTCTCCTCATCCTATAAATAGCCATCATCGGCCTCCCTCAAATCCCCATCTGTCGATAGCATCCACTTCAAGGAGGAGGCGACTGTGACAGAGCCCCCCCCCCCCCCCATCTTCATCAGTGAGATCTGGTGTCCTCCTCGACATCGTCACAGACCGCCCTCCCTGCACTACTGCTTTGCTCCAGCACCTTTGCAGTCGAGCCAACTCCTTCGAATCCATCTCCGACTTCATCCCCCTTCAACAATCTACATCGTCCATGACTCCAGAATACCAACGGCAATCGCCAGCACTTCATCGTCGGACCTCCGCATTCTTCATCGACCATCATCAACACCACCGCACCCACCCCCTAGTGCTTGATCGGAGGTGTCTTGTCGTCGCCATCAACGCCAGAGGATCTCCCTCCTCCACCTCCGGTCCTCCGTCTTTGACAACTCCAGCGTCAACAACCCCCAACCGCCTCATGGAGATTCCTCCATAGTCTAGGAGATCCTCTGCAACTACAGCCACCATAGTTCTGCCCTCGTGGGGCCCCATCTCTGCCCTCGGCCTAACATCCTCCGTCGCACCTGCCACCGGGAGTAACCCCGAGACTTGTAAGAAGGCCCTCCAATTTTGCTTAGTCACAGAAAGACCCGCAACCCTAAAGGCGCGTGTTTAGCACGTGCGTGGTTGGAACAATTGCAAGAGAGCCACAGAAGATCTGCCATATTACCAGAACAACCCCCTTCTGCCCAGGAGTCACTTATACATGACTCCCTGGGAATTTTTTAGTTGACACCCTAGGGTCTCGGTAATTAAACTTCAGTCCTTCTCTACATATTTTATTTTAATTTACTGTAAATTGCAAACTAAACCATGTGTTCATGCTCTATTTAGACCCTTTTTATTGCATTAATTTTATCAATAAAAAATAACATTGTGCTCTTCAATAAATTTTCTACATCATGGCATACCTATGACATTTTTGAGATCTGTGGTTAACTATTAATCATTATTTTCGTGGAAACGTTGCATGTTATTCCCATTCTATGCTTGAAAATTCGTAATTAATTAACCATTGCTCTAAAAATCACAAAAAATTCATGGATTGTAGATTTAGTTGTTATTTACATCATGCCCCAAAAGATTTGCATTTGCTTGCATTGTTTGTTCAGTAAAAATCATTTTGTATATTTTAATCTTTAATTCTTAGTAGGTATTAAATCTCATAATTTTGAGGTTCAGGATTTTTCTGAGATCGATCTCCTAGTGATAGATCTTGGGTAATTTTATCCCTTGAAAATAAAGAGGTTTAATATTTATTATGATTAAATATTGAAATTTGCATCGTTTGTATTAATAAAGTCATAAAATATTTATCTTGCATCTAAAAATTCCGAAAAAAATTACAGTACATACATTTCACCATATTTTACTTCTAGGCCAAGTTTTATTTTTTTCGAACATCGTTTGCATTCATAAAGGCATAAAATATTTATCTTGAAAATCATATTTTAGTCCCTAAAATTAGCCACATTTGCATTTTTGCATACCAAAATTGCATTAAAAATACAAAAAAATACTGTCTCGAAAATCGTGCTCGAACATGATAGACAAATTTCTAGGTTGTTCCTTTACCTCCTTGAATTCGACCTTGGGATTTACCCAAGTAAAATAAACAAAAAACCACGCAATTAAAAATTGAATGAATTTATTATGGTAATTTCTTAACAAATTCCGATTGCCGCCTACAATGAAATGACATTTTTTAACGCTCGATAATTCACGCAAATTAAGTAGGGTATTTCGCGACTCGTTAGATGGTGCCGTTGCCAAGGATGAAAATGGCTTACTTTTTTCTGTGAAAAAAATTTTGTTCGGTTTTTGTTATTCGGATAGTCTGACCCCCGAATTTTCATTATAAATTTTCCATTTTTTCGCATTTTTTTCATTTTCTGCTTTTATTTTTCTTATTTTTTGTGTCACTCTCTTACAATATTTCTCTTATTTTCTACTGAGGAACAAGCGTACGTGGAGCGGTTTTCGAGAACTGACACATCTTCACTGACTTCCAAACAGTCGTATTAAAAATTAAGATCGAGTCCAGTTATGAGAGAATGTAGAGTATAGGATTTATTTCGGTAATTTTTATCTTTTTAGTTAATTTCTCATTTCTAGCGGTGTTCGTTTGGACTCTCTTGTGTGTAGATAAGACCTTGAACTTTTTCTGTGGTGTATCGTGGCCTGTTTCACTCTCCGTGAGTGTGGGGCCCGACTTGAGTGGTGATTAGGATAGACCTGCACATACAACTATTAGAGCTTATAAATTTTGATTGTTTTCGTAGAACCTAGGACCACACTTCACTTTAATCAAGTCGCACATTAGATCTTTTAGTTTAGTTAAAAATTTAACTCATTTCTTCTCGGCTGATAGAACTTTCTTATAGGTGCAGTTTTCATAGGCTTCAATTCATTAAGAATAATCTTTTAATTCTTGTATTGCTTCCTACATGAAGATTGCAAGGAATTATTGTAAGTCTTCAACCTGAGCATACATCATTATTTTACTTGCATCGGCTTTTCCCGAAATTCTTTCTCCTATTTTGTCACATAATTTTCGAGGAAATTAGGACTGTACGGTAGTCGTGTTCACTTAATTTTTTTCAGTGATCGCCTAATTAAAATTTGGACTGCTAAATATACTCGACTTTAATTAACCCAAAAAATTGAGAATTTTTGTGGGAGAGCAACCCCGACCTTAGATTCATTTATTTGTCTGAGTGAGTGAGAGACGACACTTAAGGTTAGAACCCAAATCTGAATTTTCATATTGACAACTAATTCAATAAAAACGATTAGCTACTTCTCAGTGAGGATCTACGGGTAGCCGGTAAATGGTCCAGATTTCCTTAGCAGAGTGGGTGGTTTAAAGGACATCGCGTAAGGCTCCGTTCTTAAGTAACACGAATAGCCATTTTATGGTCCGTACATACACCCATACTGGTTGAAAGTAGGTGCAACTAGTCGTAATAATTCATGCCAGTCATTACGAAAATTATCGGCACCTAACAACTCTCTAAATTTTTTCCAAGATTGATTTATTACCAACTTAAAATTGAAAAGATAAATTGTTGAACTCTTGTGGCTTCATTGTGTGAGTTGGTAAACCTAGGTTTTGATTTGTCTTTGTATTGGTGTTAGTGAACCGTTATCGAATGTCAAAAACCACACACTTGTGCCATCACTCTCCTTTCTTGATCTGAATCAATTAAGGTTTCTTCTTTTTAATATCCTAAGCACTTGAACATCGTTAATCAAGATCCATGATGGCAACTGAAAAACCTCATTCGAAATTTATGGAACTTTTGTCCAAGTACCCTCCAGATTCGTATTATGAAAATAAATTTATCTCTGTCAAACCAAAATCGTCATTCATTATGGAACATTTGTTCGAGTATCCATCAGAGCTATAATATGAAAATGAATTCATCTCAGTTCGATTAAAAGCTTCAAATCCTTTGCCAACTAGACATCATCCAACGTCCATAGGAGACTCTCACCCACAAATAGATCCAACCCTCTCTACAAATCTGATCTACTTCATGAATGACAATACTTTGTATTCGGATCATACAAACAAACAACCGACTGAGATCTCCACTTCTTCATATGTCAATCCTCTATATTCTGATCATATAATCCATCCTTCATATTCTATAAATCGCAATCAATTATTCGTGGGAGATTCTAACCACATGATCGAATTTAACACTTCTTCACATCTTCCACCTTCCCCACCCTTTAACGCAAATGAACAACTACCATCTTGGAATGACCCATTACTTGTCGTAACCCATGAATCATTATAACATCAAACCACTTTTGAGACAAATGATCGATCAAGACAACAACTCCAACTGACTTCAATCTCTCCTCACCATATTGTTGGAACATGTCAATATTTCACAAATCCACAACTTGAATAGACCATTGGGAATAGAATGGAGGTCCGAACATATCCAGAGGATTGGCTTGCACCTGATAATCTTCCATCTTGGATTAATAGTGCCAATCCCACCATCAGACATGACAATCATACAAGGGAATGAACTGATGATATTAACACACATAATCTCTGTATAATGACTCCATAGTATAAGGACCCGGGCAATCATGACCAAAGGAATGAACTCTACTCAAACCAACTATACATACCTGAATCACACCATGTTGAGTATGAGACCGATAGGGGCACTCAAATCAAGCAGACTCCTTCCATGATTTTTGAGGAGAAATTTTCAGAAGATAAAGACCATATATTAGATATTCCAAAAAGATCTTCTCCCATGTCATACATGAAAATGGAAGATGCAATGACTGGATCTATAAACAAGAAACCATACAGACTATTCATAAAAATTCTTTGGAGGATGACATTTCGAGGATAGGTAAGAGATATGAATTGATAAAGGAAAAATTCAAAAACCAAATAATTTCATTTTACGAAAGCTCAGGTATGAAAGTAGAGGATGAAATCAATGGATCAAATGTAAAGAAACTTGAGGATATTCAGATACCCATGAACTATGCTCACCATAGGGATGACTATGATAGCGACACCTCTGCATATAACTCCCCTAGGAATAACTCTGACTTTGATTCTCACTCAACACATCAAATCCCCTTCTCATCTGCAAAAGACACCACATCACCACACCACATAGAAAATACAAAAAAATTGAAATATTCAAGAACACCCAAAAATTGAAAATCCTGAAAAATACATAAAAGCTGAAACTAAAGAAGATCTGAAATATTTGGATCTTACTCTAAGGGAAACACTGGAGAGAAGATTGATTTTTGAACTTCCCTTTATACAGGCCATTGAAGACATACTCGACCTAAAATGATTTATAATGAACAAATTAATGATGAAAAAGTCGGGCATGATAAGAACAAAGACTGAAAGACATACCTTGTCAATGGACACCTCCTTGGTGTTGAGGAGAAAAACCAAGAGCTGCATAGTGAAGCGGTAGCCCTGATTTGACTGTGGAATTAAAGAGAATTTTTACCCATGCTCGAATTTATAAAGACGACTCACCAAATAATATACTCCCGACCTCTGAATTTCACGAGCTGAAAATAGACATATCAGAAGATACGAGAGATCATTCAAATGGTTGATCGATCGATAAAGCGACTAAGAGGAACCATTTCAGTCATCATTACATTCCAACGTGCTCCGCTCAAAGTAAACTTCACGATCATTGATATTAAGCATCAAGGAGAATTCACACAGTCTCTGATCATTCTCGGAAAGCCATTCTTAGCATTGGCTATGGTAATTATTGAGTGTGAGACTCAAAAAATCAATTTTACAGCATGAGGAGCACTTCGATCTCAACCAATCTATAATAAACCGTGATTTTCTGAGGCAACCCATGAAGCCCTCGATAGTCGTAACCATCAAGTGGTAGAAGAGCCCTACCCCATTGCTACACCTGAGATGGTTGTTGTTGATGAGACAATTGGTTTTGAGACTCTCCCCCTGTTCAATTCCCAGCTTCTCTCACGATGAAAAATCGAATATATGACTCATATGATCCTGAGACTTATGCATGGGCGTACCCTGAGTCGGTCGAAACCTTCTCTGACTACCTTGATCAAATCAACCCGACACAGGAATGCTTCAACATCAAGTTAATGAGGAACGAACTTGCAGAGACTCTCCCTACTATTCCATTTCACACTGCTCTGGAATAGTGTTTCTTATATGATCCCGAGACATATGTTTGGGATCTCCCTGAGTCAACCTTCTCTTAGTACGTTGACCAAATAAATCCAACTAAAGAGTGCACAAATATAAAGAAAACTAAGAACAAATACGCGTGATGAACACAGACCAAGGAGAAAAATTTCAATGGTTATTCATCCAGAGACTCAAGTGTCAACACCTCACTCTAAGGACCAACACCTTCACGAAACTAAATGACTACTCCTTCATCTAAAAAGAAAGTCACCGTTGACCTTCCGGAAGAGGATTGTGTGATGATCCCTCATCAGGTCCGGAAAAGGTAATCTGCATGAGTAAGATATGTTCGACAGTCCTAAAACTATATTTTCGCAAGGATCCAAACTTCGATTCACATTGGACGACTCTCGTTCTGCACAATTATTCATTCAAAACTGATTCTACTGGTCTCATTAAATATACTGGAATAATTTCTTATGAGAAGACTGATACTGGTTCTTCAGAGTATTCATCATCCGAGGAAGAATTGCTTGATCCCAAGATGGAACAAATTATGACAAAACAACTGAAGAAACTAAAAAATAAGAATATCTGGAGTGCCTCCACTTTTAAATACTATTCCTCTGAGGATAACTCCGATGATGGTTATCTTTCATCTATATCATACACTTCATCTAATCTGCATCATAATTTCTCTGAGGATAACACTGGTAATAGTTTGGAATCATATGCTTCATCTCCTTCTTATAGTTACGATCTCCCACTACAGGCTCACAAAAAGATTGGCTGAAAAACACCTTAATCATCGGCTAGCCACCCTCCCTCCCTACCACATAGGTCTCCTTGTAGGTCTTCTTCCTCTACTTAGGCCAAGGCCTAAGTATAGTGGGGGACCGATGCCATCTGTATATACCATTCCCCTGATCAAACTCCATCTCATGATCGCCTCATTTCTACCCTTCTAATATACTTAGGCTGACAAGAGCCTAAGTATAGGGGGACCCGATGCTCATATTTATATACTCTCCTCATTAACATATCCTGAACACCTCAATTTCGCTCTTCTTTAATACCTAAACTGTTCACAGCCTAAGTATAGGGGGCAGACATATCTAACTTTTTTTTTCTTTTTTCACTCTCTTACGCATAGCACGAGCTATGTCTTCTCCACGCTTCTTGTGCTCTGTGGACACAACACTCGCTAAGTATATAAGGTGTGTATATATACTATGTATATATTTTACCCATAGCTCGTACTTTCGTGTAAGTCTATATGTATTTACAGGGTGGTAATTAATTTGAAAAAAAAAGAAGTTTTGCTACTAACACTGACTGTGTCCACAAAAAATTCTTAACAAGAAAAAGGCTTCTTATTCATTTTTGCATAAAAAATCTAAAAAAATCCCTTGAATAAAAAATTAAAGAAAAATCTAAAGTAAAAAAAATTGTCTACATTTCCCACACCTACACTTCATCCAGCATTACATGCATCTGCATTTGTCAAAGTCCTTAGATTCTGAACCGAGTTATGAGTAGAAATCGAGAGTGGTCTGGACTTGACCTTAATCCACCTAAATTTCAGAGGAACTTCACAGATAAATATGATTTTAGAAACTTTAGGTCTTTGACTTAATCCTTCGATTTCCACATGACAATGTGAAGCATTTGACTCTTAGTGTCTAACCTGGTCTCTAAATTCTAGGTACGACTCTGGAATAGAGAATTTATTTTTACTCTTGCACTATGCACTTAGATCAACATAGGCAGGGTGTTGGAAGACTATGTCAGTTTCTTTTCTAGTAGGGAGGACATCTAAAGATTAGAGTATGGGTTAAAATAAAGCTTCGGAAAAGGGATGAACGGATGGGCATAATTTTTTCTAAGACTGCAAAACATGTACGTAAAAAAAAATTCTATATCTGCTGGGGCATAACAAGATCCGTGCAGACCGAAAATCCAAATACAAAGAAGCCACTACCAAATAAATATCTGACCAAAAAGGTCTAAGCTTCAAGAATACCTGTAGATCTTGGTGGAGACTTGGCTAAACTGGCCGGCTTCACAAGGAGAGATGACTACACTGGCCACCCTCTAGTTCTTTTCTCCTTCTTGTAACTTCTCCCCCATTTCGATTGTGAACACTACAAGACAGACCATAGAAGGAAATACCCGATTCCCTAAGGATGAGTTACCGGAGAGGAGGTTTGCATGGTATTCCAGCATTCTGGATGGGAAGAGCAAAAACCTTTTACATACATGAGTCGATTGTTCAATGTTCATGAGGTATGCTTGGGGAGGAGGATTGATCTAAGATGACTTTTAAGACGAAAATTTGACAATGATGTGTAGAACTTGAAGGCCGTTGATTTTTAAATTCTAAGTCTCACAGAAGTTCCGCCACACTAATAATCCAAAGGTTATGTCTAGTTCCATTTTCTCTTTAAGCTCATGATCATGGTACGGAACCCAATCTCATTTCACCTCATTACATTGCTTTTGATGCTCATGGATGAGCATGGTTTAAGGAAAGGAGGATGATGGATCTTAGATTCATCACTCTAAAAGTCATTAATTAAGCTCTAATCCCTCAAATTCATTGGAATTGATTCATTTATTCTGCATAATTAGCATTCATGCATGTTTTGATAAGAATTACATTTTCTTACTTATTTTAGCACAAAATAAGAAGCCAAAAATCCCAGCCAAAATGACATGTAAAATAGCCTAACATCCATGATTTTTAACTAATTCATGGTAAATCTAAATTACCTGAAACCACTTCATTGTGTACATATCAATGACAAGAATAAATGAAAAATACAAAAAAATCACTAACCTAAATAAGTGGACCAAAATCCCAAACCCTAGTTCTAGGATTTCCGAACTAAAACCTTGATATCTTCCCCGTCCAGTGTCCGTTTTGATCCTACTCACTTTTAAACTATTGTACATTCAAATACCAACAAAACAAGACCAAGTTCAAGTGAATCGGAGCTCATATGTAAAAGTTGGGTTTTGGACCACTTTTGTACATTTTGTATTTTAGCGATTTTGACCTATTATTATATATATATAATTTACTCATTTTATTTTATTTCTTTTTCATTTATCTTCTTTGATAAAATTTTTGTTATAATACACAAAAATCCAAATCCAAACTGAGCTTGAAATCAAAGAAACTATATGAGTCCGAGTCTTCACTAACTGTCTGTACAAAAACTATATTTTTTTGTGTCTTTTTTTATTTCTTCTATTTCTTAATTTATAAAAATTCCAAAAAAAAGATTAATGTGTAAATATTTTTCTTTGATTTTATCCTATTTTTTCCAAATTTTTATCTGGTTTAAAAATGACAAAAATTATAAAACCCAAAAATCAAGGTATTCTATGTACATGGATACCCCAAAAATATCACTCTGTGCAAATGATCGATTTTGGTTATGGTCTCTTCATGAAAGTTATAGAACTCATCGAGATGAGCAACTTTTGTAAAGAAAAATTTTGATCCAAGGTAATTTGCTATTTATTCCAGAATTATCTTTGTATTTATTTTTCGATCTTTGGCCGATCGAACGGCCTAGGAGCCACCTCCTTCCTCCGCCCATCTCACCCACTTTCCCAAAATCAACCTCCATCGCCCCCACTGAAATCAGCACCATCAGCCCTCTCCTTAATCTCCTCCATCGTCTTCCAGATTTGGCTGGCTTCCTCCTATCTCCCCGCAATCGAATCCCCCTCGTCTCGCAGATCTCCATCAGATCAATGATGAATCCATGATTCATTAACTTTTTTATCGCATTTTGTCTTAAAACTCTTAACAAATGCATGTAAATATTCATTAATTCCAATCTTTTATAAAAAACTTCATTCATGAATAAATATTCACTTTTAAGCATCAAAATCATGTACATAAATAAAGAACAAAGAAAAGAAAAGAAGGCAGATTTGAGATATGTAAATATGTACAATATGACTTATAAATATAAATATAACTGCAAGGTATATTTATAACCTATCCCCCGAGACCAAGTCAGCATGGATTGGTTGATAAACCAATAAGTAGGGGGAGATAAGGAAATAAAACCATAAAAATAAATTAAGACACACTTGATGTACTTCTCACTATTTATCAAATAAATACAAAACTTCATTGATTTTTAATTAATTCATATATATATATATATTTCACCAAATTCTTTTCCTAATTATTTCTAAAAATGTAAATAAAAATATAAAAATAAGTTAAAAATATTATCTTGTATATATGCCAAGAAATCCAGCTTTTAAATTGTCAAATTCTCTACTTCTGAACATCATAACTTCTTCATACGAACTCCAATTTCACTCTACTCACCTTTAAAGTTCATAAAATAATATTCTCTAATTAATAGAGGTGGTTTCATTGAATTCGGAGTCCGTTTGCAAAAAGTCATTTTTGGGATCAAATGGCAACGGGGTTTATGGGTTAATTATTTTATATAAAACACATTATTTATAGTTTTATTAATTTAATAATTTCTAATTATTTTCATGATCTTGTAATTTAACCTTGATTTATTTCATATTTTTTGAGCTTATTTATTATTTTTAAAAAAATCCAAAACTAATTTATAAGAAAAAATGAACTGGATAACTTATACCTATATTTATTAATATATGTAAATTATTTTTTTAAAATCCCTAAAAATTCACACAATCCTTATTTATTATTATAATAATTATGAAAATATAAAATTAATATTTATTTATTTATTAAATTAAAAATCCAAAACCTAATTATCTATACATATTTATTAATATAATATTTATATTTCGAATAATATTTATTATTATAAAAAATATTTATTCTATAATTAAGATAATTTAATTATCTTCATTTCTTGTTTTTATACCTATTTAAAATAACATTATTTAATATTTAATTTATAAGCCATTTTATACATCTGGCATAGCAGGTGCTGACACGTGTCAGCACCTGGTTCATCTTCTTCAAGAAGGCTGTTAGACTTTCTGTTCTGACTAGCTATCTTCGACTATTTTTCTCGCACGCCTAATAACTCATTCAGGTGATTTAAACCCTTGGATCGACTCTCCTAACAACCAAGATTCATGGCCTCCCTTCGATTTAACGGGGAGCTCACAAAATTCTCTATATAAACCTCCAAAGTTCGCAACTTATAACTAACTCTCCATAACCACATGCAGCTCAGGCATCCAGTGGCCGAACCCCTCTCTTCCTCGCCTTGCTCCGCTCGTCCAGGAGGTGACAACTCCAATCTACGGTGCCTACATGGGAGAAGGACCTTCGGGGAGGAGTTCCAAGGTGATAGCTCTTCCTTGCATCGTCGCCTTGCGCATGTCCAGCTCCGGCGAAGATCGGCCGTCGAGCAGCCATCTGAGGTAATACACCTCTACATTCCCATATCTACTCATCCACCTTCGCTGAATTTTATCTCGATTCTCATGCCACCATTACCATGGTTAATCACGTAATTAGTCAATTTAATCCTCTAGCTTAAACACACAACCAAATTCAATTCCAAAATCGTTTCAAATTCCACTCGAATCGCAATCCAATTCTTGAGTATTTCACATGCCTAGATTCATTTATGCTGGAAACACATATTTGAGCTTGCAAAAATATAATCCATGGGTCGATTTCTCATGAATCGAGCACACACACTTCTTATTAGCAGGTTCTTCTTGAATCTGGAGCCATTCCAAAGCATGTGGAGCCCTAAATCATCAAGAAATTCGTGATTCAAAGAAGGCGCAACAACCTACATCGACGCAAGGAGCTGTGGACCGCCAACTTCATCAGACGATTCCCACCGCTCTGATCCATCTCCGACTGACGTCCACCGCGGGCGAGCTCGAGTTAGAGTCGCTAATCCTCTGGCCCTGCTAGAGGCCCAAGTGAAGAAGCTACTGCCCGTGGAAAATAGGAGAAGGAGCACTCGTCAGCCACCTGTGTAACAACTCTGGAACAGTTGAAGAACAACCATAGCACAAGCTCTCAACACGTGGCATCTACGGACACTCCAGATCGCATCTCACGTTCTAATCATGTCTGTTGAAAGTGAAGCGGTAGGAGATTTGCTCATTAAACCCAGAGGACTTCCAGTATTTCATCCCAACTCCAAAGTTTTTCAGAAATTACAGTTAGGTCCCCGCATGGGGACCTGAATGTAAACTTTCTTTTTTTCTTTACAAAAAAGTCCTTGACCGAGGACCTTTCTGCATAATTTTGTTTCCTTTTCTTGCATTTATACCCCTGACCGGTAGGGGAGTTTTGGACGCCTTTTTGACATAATTTTTCGTAGATTTTTTTAGGGTAGTTACGCAACTACCCCAGTAAGGTTTTCCAGTAATATTCGTGTATTTTTGTCGTGTTTTCATCGTGTTTTGATTTGTCATAAATTGACTCCGTTTTGATTTGTTTCTCTGTGTTGTTTGAGCCCGTTGCTCATTCAGTTTTACCTACTATATAGTATCACATTAATTTCACCTATATTTCACCTATTATATAGTAGGTAAATTGCATGAAAAATATCACTTTGGAAAATAAATAAAAATTGGTAAAATATAAAATCAAAAAAAATTAAAAATCAAAATTCCATAGAAATTATCGCTTTTCCTTGATAGCTTTAGGAAGAGATAAAATAATCACAAATATATTTTCATCTAAAAAATTCAAAATATACTATTCTGCCTCCTTGGGTTCGACCTAGACACACTTCCCTGGTTAAATAATTAGTGTAAGGTTTTTCTTCAAAAAAATCGATCTTTGTTTGATCGACTAGGATCTCATTGCGGTTTTTCTACACCGACAACCTTTTCTTTTAAAAATCACAAACCGATCTGAGCGTTGCATCAAAATGGCACTTTTGTCGGGGATGCGTTAGAGTATTTTGATTTTTTTACATATCTTTGTGATTTTATTTTCTCTCTTTTTATTGTTTTTCGGAGTTTTTCTTCGGTTTTTCTTATGACTTTTCTCAAATCGTTTCTCGATCTTCTTTAGTCGCTAACTAATTTTTCAGGACCTGTAGGATCAGCCGATTTCTTAGGAAGTCAAGTCAGTTGAAAGAGCAGAGGTTGATTCCTTCTTTACGAGTCGGCTGCAGAGGACAGAAATTAATTAGTGTAATTGTTGTAAAAGAGAAAGAAAGAGAGAAAGTTGTATTGAACTATAGTAGAAGCGGTCCACTAAGGACATCCTGACTTGTATCCCCCCCAATTTTTTTCAAGGTCTGATTCGTCGAGTACCATATAGTCGGTGGATCAGGGCACCCACCGCGGTTTTCTCGCCTCGACGATTTTTCCGTAGCTTTTTCGATAGATGCTTGGTTAGGAGTTTTCTTTTATTCTACTTGATTGTGCCAACGTAGTTAATCTTAGGACTCACAACCTAGGTGCATGATTTTAGGATTTTTATAAAAAGAAAATAAAAAAATCGGTAGACGTTTGTTTGAAAGAACTCCAAAAAAATATAAAACCCCAAAATAAAATTGGGACTGCTAAGATATCTGACCTAAAAAAACGTAAAGATTCATCTGATTTGGGAGAGTAATCCCTGCACATTTTCTCAGAGTGCGCAAGTGAGAGACGACCCTTAATGTTAGAGCCAAAAACTCGTATTTCTTGCGAAATACTACATAGTCTATGCACCTAATCACTGTTCCTCAGTGGGTACGCTGGGTTGCCGGAAACGGTCAGGGTTTACTTAACAGAGTGGGAGGTTTAGAGGACACTGCGTAAGGCTCCATCCTCAAGTAAGACGGGTAGTCGGAAAAGGTCCGTATTTACTCCCATACTGGCTGAGGGCAAGAGATTTTCTATAAAGACTCGGGCCAGTGTTTTGAAGAAATTATCGAGCACCTATCATGTCGCATTAGCTCGCGTTAATCGATAATACTTGTTTGCTAAATACAACCCTAAAACCAACAAGATAATAGACCGAACCCTTACGGTCTTTATTGGGTTGTGTTGGTGAAAGCGGGGTTTGCTTGTGGGGTGTGAGTTACTACGGCTTTATGTATTTTCCCTCTCTCTTGAATCACAAACCGTGCTCTCCCGATAATTCTCTTGATATCGAAGATGACATCTCGATGGCTTTTCTGCTCAGACTCCATGAGCATTCGACCGTCCACCGTCATTCGTACATCTTCAAAAAAATTGGGATGACTCTCTTTCCAAGATGGTCCCATCTAATCTCGAGGAGATTTAGACCCAGATTCCCTTGCCTCCTGGCCAGACTATTGAGATAGACCCTTGTCTCAATACATCATCAAGATCTCCAGCCGCTTTTTTGCTGAGTTCATACGAGAGCTTTTTTTTCCAGACGATTTGAAGCAGATGGCTCACAGAAAAGGACCAGCAGATGAGAATCCATCACTTGATGAACATCACAAAGGAAGACCAGACTCCGTAGATATTACGACAGAGATTCTCGACACTCTCCAACAAATGAATATCCTGATTCGAGAACAATTCAGAACTCAGACTGAGTTGCAGGATGAGATAACCGCACTGCGAGCTGAGGCAGGGAACCAATTACCGCCTGCAGTAGTTCCCGCTACTTTACGGTAAGAGTATGACCCAGGCGCGAGAACGCTCCATCATTGGATTCGGTTACCGCCGAATCAAGGGTCATACGAGTTGAGACCGTCCTTCATATCACTGCTTCCCAAGTTCTACGGGAATGCCACAGAGGAGCCGTTTATCTTTCTATAGCGATTCGAGATGATTTTCGGTACGGATAGCTCTCCAGTAGTTACGCAGGAGGCTATTCGCCTCAAGGCCTTTCCCTTCGCCTTAGCCGATAAGGCGCTTTACTGGCTGAGTCACTTGAGAAGGGAAATTTCTACATGGGACGATCTGAAGTCCACATTCCTACGTAAGTATTTTCCTTTGGGGAGGATGAACATGATGAGGAGCCAGATCTCCAATTTTACGCAACATCTGCATGAGATACCGATGAAGGTGCTAGTTCAGAATTATTTCGGAGGACTCCAGTTGGACATCCAGGGGCTAGTGAGTGTTGCATGTGGCGGCAGCTATTTGAACAAGGATGCTGAGTCAGTCTGGGCCATCTTCGAATGGATGGATGAGAACTCGAGAGTCGTTGACTCTACTCGGGCATTTTAGAAAGCCCCTCAGCAACTACATCACCGAGAGCAACATAAGGTGGCTAACATTTCAGAATATGAATACAACACCAACATGGGCCTTATTAGCGAGAAATTAACGTTGGTGGATGTGATTCAGAAACAAGTTCAGAACTTACAGCCACTACGAGAGTTGGAGAACTCTTATTTCTACCTCAGCAGCTGAGTGATATTTCGAAGAAGGTTTCTAAGCTTCAACTTTAGCACTGATAAAGCTAAAAATCAGTTCACGGATTTTTTAGAGAATAAATGTGTCGGTGTAGAAAAAGCCGTGAAAATCAGATTCTTAGCTCGTAAACAAATTCGATTTTCCGAAGGAAAACCTACACTATTTATTTATCCAGGTAAGTGTGCCTGGGTCGAACTCAAGGAGGCAGAATAGAAAATTTTGATTTTTTAAGGAAATAGTTTTGCGATTTTTATTTTATCTCTTCTAAAAGTGATCAAAGGAAAAGAAGCACTTTTTATTTATTTTTTATTTTTTATTTGATTTTTATCATTTAAAATTTTTATTTAATTTTCAAAAAAGGATATTTTTCAAAATGATTTATTTATTATATAATAGGTGCATATAGGTAGGTGATACTATATAATAGGTTGACGGTACGAGCAACGGGCTCGAACTAAACACGAAAACAAATCAAGACGAAGCGTTTTTCGAAACAATCAAAACACGACGAAAATACAACAAAAACTCACAAACATTTAATACAAACAAGCTGGGGTAGTTGCGTAACTATCCTAAAGAAATCAACAAAAAAGGAGGTCAAACGTGGTCCAAAAATCCCCTACAGCCCTGGGGCATAAGCGTAAAAAAACTACTGAATTTGTTCTGCAAATATGTCCTCAAAGGACTGTTCTGAAAGAAAAACAAAGTACTTTTACATTTAGGTCCCTGCGGAGGGACCTAAATGCAATATCTGGAAACTTATGGAGCGGGTTGTAAATACTGGAAGCCTGTGGGTTTAATATGCAAAATTCACACAGGTTCAGAATCAACTGCCAGGATTAGAAGCTTTCATGCGCTGATCAACAGTTCTACGATTGCCACGTGTCAGCAAACTGTACACCATCTGTTCTTGAAGTTGTTCTTGAGTCTGTTGCGCTGTTAACGACGGCGTCTCTTCTCCGAATTTTCACGATCAAACGCTGGCGATCTGGGCGCTCCGGCAGGGCCAGAGGGGTGTCTCCTCCACCCCTCGAGCTCGCCCGCAGTAGATGATGGTCGACGGTGTTTCCGAGCGGTGGTGGAGGCATGATAAAGATGACGATCCGTTGCACTGGCGTATGAATAACAGGTGGTTTCTACCTCTTTAAAATTGAATTTCGTGATGCTAGAAAGCTTCCAGAGCTTTGAAGTTGATCCAGATTGAAGATAGACCTGCGAAGAACAAATTGGTATGCTCGATTCTCAAGGAATCGACCAATGGATGAAGAATTCTCAAGATCAAATCGTAAAAAAATATGGTTTCCAGAATTATTATCAATGCGTGTGAATGGCAATGAAATGAAATGCGAATCGAGGATGATTTGAGACGAAATGCGAAGGGATTTCGAATGGGCGTCTAACCTAAGTAATTAAGCGTCCTAATGATAACTTAAGTTCACTAATATCTACACGAGAATCGAGGAGAAATGAAAAGAGAAATGGATGAACTGGTCTGGGGAGTTTCAAGTTGTATTACCTAGAAAGGTAGCTCGACGGGCGACCTTGGCCGGAGCGTGACGCAGCTCGAAGCGGTGATTCAAGGCGGTGAACAGCCTTGGAACTCTTCCTCCGACGTCGCTCCTCCACGCGTGGCTTATCCTAGATGCTGTCACCACCGAAGATGGCCGGTACAAGGTGGAGAAGTTGGGGGGTCGGCTACTAGAGCAGAAGCTTCAGGTTAGTTGGAAAGTTAGGTCCGCGAATGGGATCTTTGGGCCCTTTTATAGATAGGTTTCGTGCATCCCAAGTCAAGATCGAATGGCAAGCGAGGATCTTGGTTGTTAGAGGATTAAATATAGTGGTTTGGATCGGCTGAAGGAGTGAAGAGGTTCACGAGATAAATTAGTGAAGTCGGCCAGTTCAGCACAGGCATGTAGAACAGATTCTTGGAGAAGAAAACCCAGGTGCTGACAAGTGTCAGCACCTGGTTGTCCAGTTAAGTTTAATTCATTATAAAATCATTAGTAAAAAGTAAATAGAGTTATTTTAATTAGGTATAAATACAAGAAACATAAATAATTAAATAATCTTAATTATAGAATAAATACTTTTCATAAATAATAAATATTATTTGAAATATAAATCTTATATTAATAAATATGTAGTTTAAATAGGTTTTAGATTTTTAATTTAATCAATAAATAATTAAAAATTAATTTTATATTTTCTTAATAATTAGAATAATGAATAAGGTTTATGTGAATTTTTATAGATTTTAATAAATTAATTTACATATTTTAATAAATAAGGGTATAGGTTAGCCAGTTCTTTTATACCTATAATTTAGGGTTTTTGATTTTATGAAATTAATAAATAGCCTCCAAAAATTATGAAATAAATTACGGTTAAACTACAAGATCATGAAAATATAAAATTAAGAAAATTATAAATAAGGTGTGTTATATAAAATAAATAGTCCAGAAACCCCGTTGTCTTTTGGTCCCAAAACCGACATTTTGCAAACGGACTCCGATTTCGATGAAACCACCTTTATTAATTAGAGAATATTATTTTATGAACTTTAAAGGTGAGTAGAGTGAAATTGGAGTTCGTATGAGGAAGTTATAATGTTCGGAATTTGAGAATTTTGACAATTTATAGACTGGATTTCTTGGCATATATACATGGTAATATTTTTAATTTATTTTTATATTTTTATATACATTTTTAGAAATACTTAGGAGAAGAGTTTAGTGAAAAATATGTATATATGAATTAATTAAAAATCTTTGAAGTTTTGTATTTATTTTATAAATAGTGAGAGTGTATACAGTATGACTTAATTTATTTTTACAGTTTTCTTTCCTTATCTCCCCCTACTTTTTGGTTTGTCGACCAATCCATGCTGACTTGGTCTCGGGGGTTTGGCTATAAATATACCTTACAGTTATATTTATATTTTAAGTCATATAGAACATATTTACATATATTCAATCTGCTTTTGTTTTTTTTCTTTGTCCTCTATTTATTTACATGATTTTGATGGTTAAAAGTGAATATTTATACATGAATGATGATTTGTTAAAATATGGGAATTAACGAATATTTAGATGCATTTGTTAAGGCTTTAAGACAAAATGCGACAGAAAAGTTAATGAATCATGGATTCATCAACCCCCTATACTTAAACTTTGCTAGTCCCTTAACAAACACTTATTTGAAACGTAAGTGAAAAAGAAAGAAAGTTAGAATGAATTTGTTTTCCTAAACCACTTCATGAGAACAGACAAAGTACAGAGCTCGATCGGGGCCTGAAACAAGCATTTTGTCGGAACCTTAACTAGGATTAGGATTTTATCCTCTACAGTCCTCAAGTTCCAATAAATCCTTATTCAAGATCACTTCATCGGCTAGTTCAGACTCACTTATTAATATCGCAAACTCTATCATCCTTGAAGTCAACTTGTACAGTGTGTGAATTGATTTAGCTCTTTCTGATTAGAGAACCAAAGAAACCGTCCATCTCGGCTATACACTTCTATGGCTTCCTCATCCCGCTACTCATTCCTCGGGGAGGGAAGTATTTTCTTCTGAGTTCAGTTCTGCTATGTCCACAATCGAATATAGGGAGAAGGTAGAAGAATGAGAAAAGAAGTGGAGTGCGACCAGTGTAGACGCATCTCCTTGTGAAGCTCAACCGATGTAGCTGTCTCCACTAAGATGTGCAGGCATTTTTGGTGGAAGCTTGGACCATTGTGGTCTTATTTGGTAGCTTCTGCTTTGCTTTGATTTTGTAATTTGCTTGCACTGCATTCATCTTTTTATGCCTCGACGGATATAGCATCTTTTTATTCCGTTCCTTTTTCGAGGTCTTAGAAAAATTGTGTCAGCAGATCCCTCCTTCATCCAAAGCAACTATCGCAACCCCAATCTCTCCCTTCTTTAGACATCAACGCCGCAAAGATAAGGATAGAAACGCACTACCAAGGTGTACTGCCCTTCGGAACTCCATGCGAGTCGAGCTAAGTGCAGAGTGCATGTGTTCAAGATTGGTTCACTTGTGTAGAGTTGTACGGATGACTCCAAATGGTCTACTTAAGCACATATGACTTGATTTCCCGAATATGGTCTTACGGAACCCAAAGATTTTAAGTCACAAGACCTGAAGAGTCTAAATTCCAGATCATAACCAGGCTCCTTATAACAAAAGTTAAAGTCCGTAATCAAGCTCTATCCTTTAGACTAGACTCAGTCCTTAGTTCTAGAAATCGAACTTAATCTAAAAATGCGAATGCAAATGCAACCATATTTTTGTGAAGTATAATTTCTGAATTTTACTCATTTCTATGGATTTTAAGGATTTTGTAATTTTTATGACTTTTAGGACTTTGTATTTTTTAGGGATTTTATGGTTTTTATAAACAAGTTTTTATACAAGAATTTTACAAGATATATTTTATTCGGTTTAAGTATCTAATGTATTTTACAGATTTTATCTATAAGGGATTTTGTAAGGATTAAATGGTTTTTACACAAATTTTAATAAATTGGATTTTAAATAAGTATTATACAAATTTTAAATACAAATTTTAAATACATATTTTAATTACAGATTTTAACTACAAGTTTTAAACATATTTTACTTATTTACAAGGATTTTATAAAAATAAATAAATATATAAGTTGATTTTAAATTAACCCTTACCCACTTTTTATGGATTTTATAGATATAGAAAATACATAAAAGTACGAGTTATGTAAAAAAGTATATGTACAATATATAAGCACCCCCCTATACTTAGCTTGTGCTATGTGCTCATAGCGTCAAAAGAGAAAAAGGAGGACATAACTCGTGCTAAGTAAAAGTGGGTGAAAAAGAATATCGCGTACAAGTCAGTCAACCCCCCCACACTTACGATCATGTCATCGTAAGTATCACGGGAGAGCAAAAACGGGATGACTGAATAAAAAAAGAATAAATAACGAAATTTCAGAAGGAAAAGAATATGAAATCATCGAAATCACTCGGTCCCCCCTATACTTAGGATAATGCATCCTAAGTATAGAAACGAGTGTGGTCAAAAATCGGAGACCAGTGATTTGTGTGAAAGAAATTCTATAAAAAAAGAATCAGAACAAAATATAAAACGTGAATCCGCGATCAATCGGTCCCCCCTGTACTTAGGATCTAGTATTTTAAGCATAGAAGACGAGCGAAAATGGGGACGACTGTGGTCTACGAAGAATGTACAAGTGTTGTAAATCTCCAAAATCGAATGGCTCAAAAGAATTCGTACAGGATGAGATAAAGTGAAAGAATGATCATGAATCTTGTACAAAATAGATTACTTCAGCCAGGATCATACTGAATTTTCTTGTTTTTATGTGCGTATTGATCGCTAGCTGCAAAAGTAGAGCCTCTTCTGTAAGTAAACTATGTACATGGCATAGCTATCTTTTCTGAAATATGCGTCTCTGGAGTCAGACTATAGAAGGTGTCTATATGTGTAAGCATTACACCATCCGACTCTCTACGCTGAATAGACTGTATGATCTGTGCAATGTAATCTACTGATTCTTGTTCCGTAATATGTGTTCTTTCAATCTACGGCACAAAGATATCCACTGCAGGTGACTGCTCATCTGAGTCTGATATGAACTCTGTCTCTGTATGTGAACAATCATCTGAAGAAATAGTTACTAAGTGATCTACCCTATCCTCGCGTAGGATATCAAGGGTATTAAAATAAACGCACTCAAGATCAGGAAACTGTGTCTTGTCTATGTTCTGACAATCTTCTGCAAGACTGGTGTCCTCTGAAGTAAATGCTAATACTGATCTACGACTGCTACATCCTCTCTCCATCTCAATGTGTATCTCTCCATTGTCTGTGCGGAATGATACTCTCCCAGCATCATAGTCAAAGAGTGCTCTTCTATCTGCAAGAATGGCCTCCCGAGAATGATTGGAACAAGATGTAACTGTGTAGGGCATGTCATGTCTAGGACCGTAAAGTCCACGGCAAACTGCGAGCCCTGAACGGTCACGATAATGTTCCTTAGCACACCTTTAGGTCTCTTTATAGATCGATCTGCAAATTGAAGTATCGCTCGTGATTTATAGAGAGGACCTAGCTTGAGCTTATCAAGCAAAGAGGATGGAAGTAAATTGATCGATGAACCATTATCTAAGAGAGTTCGATGGAATGTAGTGCCTTCAATATGGCAATACACATAGTGAGCTCCCAAATCTTTCTTTTTCCTGGGTACCTTGTTTCGAATTGCACACGAAGTTACCTTGGTCAAAATATGCTTTTAAACTCGTGATCTCTTTTTCCTACGCGTAGTACATTTGTTCCTCAACTGATTCTTGAGCGTAGGAAAGTGATCCAAGGAATCGTGAAGTGGAATCTTCAGAAAAATGTGATCATTCAATAGTCGTTTGGTTTCTGGAGTGACAACATTATTTTTGGTCTTTTTCTTTCCTTTTCCAAACAAAGCATCGGGAAAAGGAACAAAATCAGAAGTCAAAAAATCAGAATTTATATTAATTGTGGAATCAGCTTGTACATCGAGAGTCTCCAAAATATTTACAAAACTCTCTAAGACTGGGGAAGAAAGATTTTTCTCGGGGCTCTCTGCCTGATCTGGCGTGATGTCATCGTCTGATTCGCCAGTGTCCATATATGTTGTGTTGGCATCGCTCCCGTCTCTCGACTCTATAGAGTGGTCCTCATCATCTTGCTTGTGCTCCTCCTCAGCATCAGAATCTTGCGGTTCATGGATCTGCTCGTGCTCCTCTGATGTCCTCTCCTCTTCTCCAGCAGGTGCTTGTGGTGATCTACCCTCTTGAGACGAATGAAGTTAGATAAAAATTTAGGAAACGAGATCTTACATGTAGTGTCTACCTGATTTAGATGCCTCCTCTTGTTGTTCAGGTTCATCTGAGGCTGGGCTGGGAGAGTGGTCTTCATTGCGGTTAACTTTTCCAGACGACGGTTAACCTGCTCCATCTTGGTTTTGTGCGTAATCTGGAGCGTACTCAGCATATCCATGATCAGATTAAGTGCCTGGGGCTGTGAAGACATCTCTGGTTTGGTGTGGTGTCCCTGGCTTGCTCCTCTCTCCTGCCTTGGCGTGTAATGCTGAGAGGTGGAAGGCTGGGAGTATCGCTGAGGTGTAGAGGAAGACTGCTGCGGCTGCTTATAAGGATAATTCTATTTATAGCTAGCAGGGTTCTGATATGAATGCTGTCTCTGATGGTATACATTTGGGTGAGACTGCTGCGGCGTGAAATTCTGATGGTGCTGAAAATTCAGACATCCATACTATGGATGATCGTACGGTTGTTGCTGCTGATTCAGTATATCCGGCTGCTGAATCGGAGTATACCAAATCCTGTTGATCTCGAGAGTTGATTGCGGCTCCACCTCCATCTCTGTAGTGCTGGTGATCTGGCCGGGATTTGCATGATACTGATCCTCATGCCAATCGATCTACGGAATCTCGGACTGGCTCTGAACGTAGTGGATCTGACAGGTGGGTGGAGCAGGTGCGATCCTCCGGGATGGTTGTGCATTCGAAGAAGACTGGCTCTGTTGATACTGGAGCTGAAGATCAGAGACCTTCGAGAGATCACTCAGTTGCTGAGGTAGAGATGAGAGTTTCTCCAACTCTCGCAGCGGCTGTAGGTCTTGGACCTACTTCTGAATAACGTCCACCAACGTCAATTTCTCGCTAATATATCCCATGTTGGTGTTGGATTCAGAATCTGAGATGTTAGCCACCTTATGGTGATCACGGTGATGTGGTGACTACAGGGCTTTCTAAAATGCCCGAGTAGAGTTTACGACTCTCGAGTTCTCGTCCATCACTTCGAAGATGGCCCAGACTGACTCAGCATCCTTGTTCAAGTAACTTCCACCACATGCGGCAATCATGAGCCCCTGGATGTTTGGCTGGAGTCCTCCGAAGTAGTTTTGAACAAGCACCTTCATCGGGATCTCATGATGCGGACATCTCTCCGTAAGGCCCATGAATCGATCCCATGTCTCAAGGAACGATTCGTGTGGGAGTTGCATGAAGTTGGAGATCTGTCTCCTCATCCTGTTTGTCTTTCCTAGAGGAAAATATTTACGCAGGAAGGTGGACTTCAGATCATCCCATGTAGAGATTTCCCTCCATAGATGACTCAGCTAGTAAAGGGCCTTATCGACTAAGGCAAATGGGAAGGCCTTGAGGCGTACAACCTCCTACGTGACTCCTGGATAACAAGTCGTATCGCAAATCATTTTGAACTGTTGTAAGAAGGTAAACAGCTCCTCTGCAGCATTCTCGTAGTACTTGGGAAGCAAGGAAATGAAGGACGATCTCAGCTCGTATGGCCCCTGATTCGACGATAGCCGAATCCAATGGTGGAGCATCCTAGCGTCCGGGTTATACTAATCCCGTAAAGTCGCGGGAACCGCAGGAGGTAACTGGTTCCCGGCCCCTGCTTCTAGCGCGGCTATTTCAGCCTGCAGTTCATTCTGAACTCTAAACTGTTCTCGAATCTGTAGATTCATATGCTGATGTGTATCGAGAATCCCAGTAGTAACATCTGCGTCTGGTCTTCCTTCCTGATGTTCCCCAGATGGTGGCCTCTCGTCTGATGCTGGTCCATTGCCGTATGCCATTTGATCGTCTATGAAATAAAAGCTCTCGTAAGAACTCAATGAAAAATATGCTGGAGACCTAGATGATGTATTGAGGCAAGGGTCTGCCTCAATAGTCTGGCTAGGAGGCGAGGGAGTCTGGGTCTGACACGCCTCGAGATCTGATGGGACCAACACGGGAAGAGGGTCATCCCGAGCATGTGAAGATGTACGCTCGACGGTGGATGATCGAAAGCTCACGGAGTCTGAGCAGAAAAACCGTCGAGACGTCATCTTCGATGTCAAGAGATTTGATCAGGAGAGCACGTTTTATGATTCAAAAGAGATGGAAAAATACGAAAGCCGCGGAAACTCACGCCCCGCAAACAAACACAAAGCAAACCCCGTGTTCACCAACTCATCCCGATGAAGACCGTAAGAGTTCAGTCTTTTTATCTTGTCAGTGTTAGGGTTGTAATTAGCAAACAAGTCTTGTGGTTATCACAGGCTGAGCGAGCTGATAGGTGCCCGATAGTTTCTCCGAAACACTGGTCCGAGTCCTTACAAAAGATCAATCACACTCAACCAGTATGGGAGTAAGTACGGACAGTTTCCGGCTATCCGTGTTACTTGAGGACGGAGCCTTGCGCAGTGCCCTCTAAACCTCCCACTCTGCTAAGTAAACCCGGACCGTTTCTGGCTACCCGAGCTTACCCACTGAGGAACAGTGATCAATTGTATGAACTAAGTAGTATTTCGCGGGAAATACAGAGTTTTGGCTCTAACCTTATGTGTCAGCTCTCTAGCTCGCGCACTCTGAGAAGTTGAGCGGGGGTTACTCTCCCAAAACAGATGAATCGGTTTACGGCTTATAGAAGTCAGATATGATTAGCAGTCCCGATTTTATTTTGCGGTTTTTTTGGGTTTTTTCAAGCAACGTCTACCGATTTTTTTTCTTTTTATTAAAACCCTAAAATCATGCACCTAGGTTGCGAGTCCTAAAACTAACTACGTAGGCACAATCAAATAGAGTAAAAAAATTCTAAGCAAGCAACTAAAAAACCACGGAAAACTGATAAGCAAGAAAAACCACGGTGGGTGCCCTGATCCCTCGGATACACAGTATCCGGCGAATCAGACCCAGAAAAAATGGGGGGGGGGATTTGTTTATTGTCTATTACAGCTTCTCTCCCTTTCTCTCTCTTTTACAACAAAATGCTAACTAAATCTGCCCTCTGCAACCGACTTGTGAAGAAGGAGCCGGCCTCTGCTCTTTCAACTGATTCAGCTTCCGAAGAAGCCGGTTGATCCTGCAGGCCCTGCAAAAATTAGTTAGCAGAGAAAACCGATCGAGAAAAGGGCCGAGAGAGAACCGTAAGAAAAGCCGAAATATCTACCAAAATAAAATTAAAAGACGATGGAGAAAAGCTGTATGAAAAATCGTACGATAAACAACGAAAAATGAAACAAAAAGAAGAGAAAAAATAAAATCACAAAAAATGGAAAGAATCAAAATATTCTAATGCCTCCCCGGCAACGACTCCATTTTGATAGAGCTAAAAATCAGTTCGCCACTTTTTTAGAGAATAAAGGTGTCGGTGTAGAAAAAACCGTGAAAATCATATTCTTAGCTTGTATCAAATAAATTCGGTTTTTCGAAGGAAAACCTACACTAAATATTTATCCACGTAAGTGTGTCTGGGTCGAACTTAATGAGGCAGAATAGAAAATTTTGATTTTTTTGAGGAAATATTTTTGAGATTTTTATTTTATCTCTTCTAAAAGTGATCAAAGGAAAAGAAGCACTTTTTATTTAATTTTTATTTTTTATTTGATTTTTATCTTTTCAAATTTTTATTTAATTTTCAAAAAGGATATTTTTCAAAATGATTTATTTATTATATAATAGGTGGATATAGGTAGGTGATACTATATAATAGGTTGACGGTTCGAGCAACGAGCTCGAACTAAACACGAAAACAAATCAAGACGAAGCGGTTTTCGAAACAATCAAAACACGATGAAAATACAACAAAAACTCACGAAAATTTAATACGGACAAGTTGGGGTAGTTGCGTAACTACCCTAAAGAAATCAACAAAAAAAGAGGTCAAACGTGGTCCAAAAATCCCCTACAGCCCAGGGGCATAAGCATAAAAAAACTACTGAATTTATTCTGCAAATAAGTCCTCAAAGGACTGTTCTGAAAGAAAAACAAAGTACTTTTGCATTTAGGTCCCTGCGAAGGGACCTAAATGCAATATATGGAAACTAATGGAGCAGATTGTAAATACTGGAAGCCAATGGGTTTAATAAGCAAAATTCACACCCGTTCAGAATCAACTGCCAGGATTAGAAGCTTTCAGGCGCTGTTCAATGGTTCTGTGCATGCCACGTGTCCGCAAATTGTACACCGTCTGTTCATGAAGTTGTTCTTGAGTCCGTTGCGCGGTTGACGAAGGCATCTCTTCTCCGATTTTTCACGATCAGACGCCGGCGATCTGGGCGCTCCGGCGGGGCCAGAAGGGTGGCTCCTCCACCCCTCGAACTTGCCCGCGGTAGATGATGGTCGGCGGTGTTTTCGAGCGGCGGTGGAGGCGTGATAAAGATGACGATCCGCTACACTAGCGTCTGAATAACAGGTGGTTGCAACTTCTTTAAAATTGAATTTCGTGATGCTCGAAAGCTTCCAGAGTTTTGAAGTTGATCCTGATTGAAGATAGACATGGAATAACAAATTGGTATGCTCGATTCTCAAGGAATCGGCGAATGGATGAAGAATTCACAAGATCTAATCATAAAAAAAATACGGTTTCTAGAATTATTACGAATGCGTGCGAATGGCAATGAAATGAAATGCGAATCGAGGATGATTTGAAATGAAATGCGAAGGGATTTCGAATGGGCGTCTAACCTAAGTGATTAAGCGATCTAATGATGGCTTAAGTTCGCTAATATGTACACGAGAATCGAGGAGAAACTAAAAGAGAAATGGATGAACAGGTCTGGGGGTTTCAAGGTGTATTACCTGGAAAGGTAGCTCGACGGGCGACCTTGGTCGGAGCATGACGCAGCTCGAATCGGCGATTCAAGGCGGTGAACAGCCTTGGAACTCTTCCTCCGACGTCCCTCCTCCACGCGCGGCTTATCCTAGATGTTGTCTCCACCGAAGATGGCCGGTACAAGGTGGAGAAGTTGGGGGGTCGACTACTGGAGCAGAAGCTTCAGGTTAGTTGGAAAGTTAGGTCCGCGAATGGGATCTTTGGGCCCTTTTATAGATAGGTTTCGTGCATCCCAAGTCAAGATCGAATGGCCAGCGAGGTTCTTGGTTGTTAAAGGATTAAATCTAGTGGTTTAGATTGGCTGAAGGAGTGAAGAGGTTCATGGGATAAATCAATGAAGTCGGCCAGTTCAGCACATGAGGGTAGAACATATTCTTGGAGAAGACAACCCAGGTGCTGACAAGTGTCAGCACCTGGTTGGCCAGTTAAGTTTAATTCATTATAAAATCATTAATAAATAGTAAATAGAGTTATTTTAATTAGGTAAAAATACAAGAAATGTAAATAATTAAATAATCTTAATTATAGAATAAATACTTTCATAAATAATAAATATTATTTGAAATATAAATATTATATTAATAAATATGTAGTTTAAATAGGTTTTAGATTTTTAATTTAATAAATAAATAACTAAAAATAAATTTTATATTTTCTTAATTACTAGAATAATAAATAAGGTTTATGTGAAATTTTATAGATTTTAATAAATTAATTTACATATTTTAATAAATAAGGTTATAGGTTAGCCAGTTCATTTATACCTATAATTTAAGGTTTTTGATTTTATTAAATTAATAAATACTCTCCAATAATTATGAAATAAATTAGGGTTAAACTACAAGATCATGAAAATATAAAATTAAGAAATTATAAATCAGGTGTGTTATATAAAATAAATAGCCTAGAAACCCCGTTGTCTTTTGGTCCCGAAACTGACTTTTTACAAACGGACTCCGAATTCGATGAAACCACCTTTATTAATTAGAGAATATTATTTTATGAATTTTAAAGGTGAGTAGAGTCAAATTGGAGTTCGTATGAGGAAGTTATGATGTTCGGATGTTGAGATTTTGATGATTTATAGACTGGGTTTCTTGGCATATATAAAGGGTAATATTTTTAATTTATTTTTTTATTTTATATACATTTTTAGAAATACTTAGGAGAAGAGTTTGGTGAAAAATATGTACATAAGAATTAATTAAAAATCTTTGAAATTTTGTATTTATTTTATAAATGGTGAAAGGTGTATACAGTATGACTTAATTTATTTTTACGGTTTTCTTTCCTTATCTCCCCTACTTTTTGGTTTGTCGACCAATCCATGCTGACTTGGTCTCGGGGGTTAGGCTATAAATATACCTTACAGTTATATTTATATTTTAAGTCATATAGAACATATTTACATATATTCAATCTGCCTTTGTTCGTTTTTCTTTGTCCTTTATTTATTTACATGATTTTGATGGTTAAAAGTGAATATTTATACATGAATGAAGATTTGTTAAAAGATTGGAAGTAATGAATATTTACATGCATTTGATAAGGGTTTTAAGACAAAATGCGATAGAAAAGTTAATGAATCATGGATTCATCAAGTACGAGCAGAGCCAATCTTCTTCAACCGCACAACCTACACAGAGGATCTTACTCGCTCCACCTACCCGTCAGATTCACTACGTACAGAGCGAACCAGAGACTCTATATATTGATTAGCATGGTAATCAGTTTCATGCCAATCCCGGCCAAATCACCAGCGCTGCAGATATGGAGGTTGAGCCGCAAGCCACTCTCAATTTTAACGGGATTTGGTACACTATGATTCAGCAACCGAGCATACCACAACATCAACTGCAATCGTACAGTAAACCGTAGCATGGACGTCCACTTTTTCAGCACCGCCAAAATTTCACGCAGCAGTAGTCTCACCAGAATGTTTATCAGAAACCACAATCATACCACTATCCTGCTCATTATTCACAAACATATCCTTATCAACAGCCGCAACAATCTTCCTCCACACAGCAGAGATTCTCCCACTTCCACCTCTCAGCAATACACGCCAAGGCAGGAGAAAGAAGCAAGCCAGGGCCACCACACCGAATCTGAAATGTACTCACAGGCCCAGGCATGAAATCAAATCATGGATATGCTGAGCACACTCCAGATTGCGAATAAGACAAAGCTAGAGCAAGTTAACCGTCGTCTGGACGAGTTAACTGCACCGAAGACCACTCTTCCAACCCAGCCTCAGATGAACCTGAACAATAAGAGGAGGCATCCAGATCAAGTAGACAACACTACAAGTACGATCTCATTTCCTGAATTTTTATCTAACTTCATTCGTCTCAGGAGCGGTAGATCACCACGAGCACCTGCTGGAGTAGAGGAGAGGGCACTAGAGGAATAGGAACAAATCCATAAGTAGCAAGATTCTGATACTGAGGAGGAGAACCAGCACGTTGATGAGGACCATCACGAAGATCCAAGAGAAGGGAGCGTTGCCGATATAGTTGACATGGACACTGGAGAATAAGACGATCATATCACGTAAGACCATGCATATACTCTTGACAAAAACATGTCTTTCCCTGTTTTAGAGAGTGTTGTACATAATTCTGAAACTCTCGATGTACAAGCTGATTCCAATATCAATAAAAATTCTGATTTTCTGATTCCTGACATTGTTCCATTCCCCGATGCTCTATTTGGAAAAGGAAATAAAAATAACAAAATGAATGTTGTGACTCCAGATATAGAAAGGTTACTAAAAGATCACATCTTTTTGAAGATCCCGCTTCATGATGCCTTAGATCATTTTCCTACACTTAAGAATCAATTGAAGAACTGATGCACCGCACATAGGAAAAAGAGATCCCGTACAGAGAAACATGTTTTGACTAAGGCTACATCTTGTGCTATTCTGAATAAGTTACCGAAGAAGAAGAAGGACTCATGTGCACATTATGACAGATGCGAGATTGCAAATGCCGAATTTGATCGCACTCTCTTAGATAACGATTCCTAGATCAATTTGATACCCTCTTACTTACTCGACAAGCTCGGGTTAGGTCTTCTTTACAAATCCCGCACGATCCTTTAGTTTGCTGATAGATCCGTAAAGAGACCTAAGGGTATATTATGGAACGTTATCGTAACCGTGCAGGGTCTACAATTCCCAGTGGATTTTACGGTCCTGGACATGGATTGCCCTACACAGTTACATCTTACCCCAATCATTCTTCGGAGGACTTTCTTAGAGATCGCAAAGGCTCTCTTCGATTATGATACATGGAAGGTATCTTTTTGCACTGAGGGAGAGAAGGTACATATAGAGATGGCGAGAGATTCCAAAACATCTAGTGATGCATCTTCTGATTTTTTGAGTTCTTTAGCCACCTGCGATTACATGGATGAGGTCCGTCTTGACGACCTCGAAAGATATCATGTAGAGACCCAAGAGTTCTTAACAGAGGACGGGTCCGAGACTACTGTTGGAGATTCTTCAGAAGGTACTTTATATTTTAGTATGGATGATGAGAAGCAAAGGGAGCAGACGTCTGAGGAGTTTATTGCAGATCTTTCAGATTCAGAGATTTTACACAATCACATAAAGTACTTTATATTTTAGTCTGGATGATGAGAAGCAAAGACCGAATTTCATTTAGCTGAGTTGTTTTCCTTTGATCAGTTTGAGGATGAGCATAGTAGCGAGTCGGATGATGTTTTGAACATCTTCTGTAGTCCGACTCTAGAGCACATCGAAATGGTGGATAACCAAATCGCAGACAAATCCACAACCGATATAGATCCCAATACACATATGTATTAGTATTCAGCAGAGCCAGAATATACCTTACCAGAACTAAAACTTTGCCACCGAATATGAAGTATGCCTTCCTTGTAGGTCCACATCAATAGTTTCCGGTCATTATCAGTTCATCTTTGATCGACGAACAAGAATCTCGTTTGATGGAGGTTCTAGAAAGAAACCGCAAGGCTATTGGGTGGATTGTATCTGACCTCCGTGGGATTAATCCTGCTTTGTGTTCTCATCATATATATCTCGATCATGACAGCAAACCCTCCAGAGAGTATCAATATAGGCTGAATCCGATTTTACGAGAAGTTGTCAAGAAAGAGATTACAAAATGGTGTGATGCAGGGTTCATTTATCCCATCTCCAACTCTGATTGGGTTAGCCCATTACATGTTGTCCCGAAGAAGTTGGGAATTCAGATGATTAAGAATGAGAGTGGAGAGGAGATTCCAAAAAGAGTAACCACGTCGTGGCTGGTGTGCGTTGATTACAGAAAATTGAACATCGCGACAAAGAAGGACCACTTCCCTTTGCCTTTTATAGACCAAGTCATAGAACGGTTGGCATGGAAGGAGTACTTATGTTTCCTTGACGGTAAATCCGGATACAACTAGGTAACAATTGCTCCTGAAGACCAGGAAAAACCACCTTCACATGTCCGTTCGGCACGTATGCCTTTAGACAGATGCCCTTTGGATTGTGCAACGCTCCTGCTACTTTCCAAAGGTGTATGCTTGCTATTTTTGTGGACATGGTCGGTGATTTTCTAGAGGTTTTTGTTGATGATTTTTCGGTCTATGGTGAGTCCTTTGACGATTGTTTAGCGCACCTAGACCAGGTTCTTCGGAAGTGTTGTGAGGTAGATCTCGTTCTATCCTGGGAAAAGAGCCATTTTATGGTTACACAAAGGATCGTGTTGGGGCACGTCATCTCCCAGCGAGGCATGGAGGATGACCCTTCCAAGGTGGATGTCATCAAGAGCCTCGAACCACCATCCAACATCAAATAGTTACGGTTATTTCTGGGGCATGTTGGCTTTTACCGACGGTTTATCCAAGACTTCTCCAAGATTTCCCGACCGTTAACTGAATTATTAGGCAAAGACATCGAGTTCTTGTTATATGATAAATGTCTTAATGCCTTCCTCACATTGAAAGAAAATATTATCAGTGCTCCTGTCCTACTGTCGCCTGATTGGTCTCTACCCTTCGAGATTTTGATGGATGCTTCAGATTTGCGGTCGGGGTTGTATTAGGACAGAGGAGGAATGGACTTCCCATTGCTATCCACTATGCCAACAGAACCTTAGACGATGCTCAACGTAATTACACAGTAACAAGAAAAGGAGATGTTGGCAGTGGTATTCGCTCTAGATAAACTTCGATCCTATCTTCTTGGCTCTAAAATCACAATCTACACAGATCATTCAGCTATCCGGTTTCTGATGGAAAAGAAGGATGCTAAGGCACACCTTCTTAGATGGATTCTATTACATCAGGAATTTGATTTGGACATTAGAGACAAACCTGGGGTAAAGAATGTGGTAGCTGATCACCTCTCCCGATTACAGACATAACAACCTTCAGATGAGTACATGCAAGAGATTGCAGAGAGATTACCTGAAGAGAGCATCTTTGTAGTTATCGAACTTCCATGTTATGCAGATATAGTTAATTTTCTGGTCACACAGAAAAGTCCTCAAGGTTGGCCAAAGAATCGAGTTGATAGATTAGTTTTTGAGGCACGATACTACCATTGGGAGGATCCGATTCTTTTTCGTGAAGTACCAGATTGTGTTTACAGGTGTTGTATTCCTCATGAGGAATATAATAGTATCCTCACTTTGTGTCATTCTTTAGAGGCAGGGGGACATCACTCAGGGAAGAGGACAACGCAGAAGGTACTTAAGAGCGGATTATTGTGGCCGACTCTTACTAGAGATGCTTGTACATTTGTGAAGAGTTGCTCGGATTGTCAGAGAGCAGTAGGGGCAGTCAGTGCTAGAGATGCAATACCGATGCGACCCGTCATTATTTGCGAGATTTTTGATGCATGGGGTATAGATTTCATGGGACTGTTCCCTTCCAGCAGTGGCTTTGAGTACATTCTTCTCGATGTAGATTATGTTAGTAGATGGGTGGAGGCTATACCTGCACGAACCACAAACAGTAAGATAGTTTGCAAGTTCCTAAGGGAACACATTATTTCGCGGTTCGGGATCCCACATATTCTTATTTCAGATGGGGGTAGCCATTTCATTAATAAGGAGGTCAAAAAGCTACTTAAGCAATACGACATTGATCATAGAGTAGCTTCTCCTTACTATCCACAGACGAACGGCATGGCTGAAGTTTCAAATAGGGAGGTGAAATCAGTTCTCGAGAAATTAGTACAACCGGATAGGAAGAACTGGTCACAGCTTCTAGATCAGGTTCTTTGGGCATATCGTACTGCATACAAAACTCCCTTAGGTACTTCACCATTTAGATTGGTTTATGGATAGCCGTGCCATTTGCCCGTAGAGATCACGCACAAATCTGAATGGGCTATTCGAGAAATTTTACTAGATACACAGAAAGCAGGAGCCAAGAGAAAGATAGATCTAAATGAGCTGGTAAATATTCAAAATCAAGCATATGAGAACACTCTCATTTATAAGGACAAAGTGAAGAAATGGCATGACATACTTATTCCGCACAAGAGCTTTGTCCCTGGGTAGAAAGTTCTGTTGTTCAATGCAAGGTTGAGAATTTTTCCTGGCAAAATAAAAATCATGTGGGAAGCACCTTACATAGTCAGAACGGTGCACGGCATTGGAAGTATAACAATATCATATGTGTCACCTGGTGCAGAACCGTTCGTGGTTAACGGGCAGATGCTGAAGCCCATCATCGAGATTATTGATCATCTGGCCCGTATTGAGGTGATCTATTTTGTACAGGAATCATGATCATTCTTTCATTTCATATCTTCTTGTACAAATGCTTCTGAGCCATTTGATTTTTGGAGATCCACAACACTTGTATATTCTTTGTAGACCACAATTGTCCTCATTTTTGCTCTTCTTCTATGCTTAGGATACCAGATCCTAAGTATAGTTGGGGACCGATTGTTTGTTGATTGATGTTTTATATTTTGTTCTGATTCTTTTTGTATATCCTTTCTTTTTCACAAATCACTGGTCTCCGATTTTTTGCTACACTCTATTCTATGCTTAGGATGCCTTATCCTAAGTATAGGGGGACCAAGTGATTTCGATGATTTTGTTTTCTTTTATTCTTTTGTGCCTTCGTTGTATATTCTTTTTACTCAGTCACCTCATTTTTGCTCTTCCATTATACTTATGATGACCTGATCGTTAGTATAGGGGGTTGACTGACTTGTACTCGCTATTCTTTTTCACCAACTTTTAGTCAGCACGAGTTATGTCCTCCTTTTTCTCTTTTGACGCTATGAGGACATAGCACAAGCTAAGTATAGGGGGGTACGTATATATTGTATATATACTTTTGTCCATAACTCGTACTTTTATGTATTTTCTATATCTATAAAATCCATAAAAAGCGGGTAAGGGTTAATTTAAAATCCATTTATATATTTATTTATTACTTATAAAATCCTTGTAAATAAGTAAAATATGTCTAAAAACTTTTATTTTAAATCTGTAATTAAAATATGTATTTAAAATATGTATTTAAAATTTGTATAATACTTATTTAAAATCCTATTTATTAAAACATGTGTAAAAATCATTTAATCCTTGTAAAATCACTTGTAGATAAAATCTGTAAAATTCATTAGATATTTAACCCAAATAAAATATATCTTATAAAATTCATGTACAAAAACTTGTTTATAAAAATCAGAAAATCCGTGAAAAATACAAAGTCCTAAAAGTCATAAAAATTACAAAATCCTTAAAATCCATAAAAATGAGTAAAATTCAGAAAATATACTTCACAAAAACATGGTTGCATTTGCATTTGCATTTTTCAGAATAAGTTTGATTTCTGGAACTAAGGATTGCATCTAGTCTAAAGGATGGAGCTTGATTACGGCCTTTAGCTTTCATTGTAAGGAGCCTAGTTAAGTTATGGAATTTAGACTCTTCAGGTTTGTGACTTAAAATCTTTGAGTTCCATAAGACCATATTCGGGAAATCAAGTCATATGTGCTCAAGTAGACCATTTGGTGTCATCCGTACAACTCTACACCAGTGAACCAATCTTGAACACATGCACTCTGCACTTAGCTCGACTCGCATGGAGTTACGAAGGGCAGTACATCTTGGTAGTGCGTTTCTATCCTTGTCTTTGCGGCATTGACATCTAAAGATGGGAGAGATTGGGGTTGCAATAATCGCTTCGGATGAGGGAAGGATCTGCTGACACAACTTTTCAAAGACCTCAAAAAAGGGACAAAATAAAAAGATGCTATATCCGTCGAGGCACAAAAAGATGAATGCAGTGCAAGCAAATTACAAAGTCAAAGCCACCAAATACGACCACAATGGTCCAAGCTTCCACCAAAAATGCTTGCACATCTTAGTGGAGAATTAGCTACACCGGTTGAGCTTCATAAGGAGATGCATCTACACTGCTCGCACTCCACTTCTTTTCACATTCTTCTACTTTCTCTCTATACTCGATTGTGGACATAGCACGAACTGACCTCAGATGGGAATACCTTCCTCCCCGAGGAAAGAGTAGCTGGATGAGGAAGCAATAGAAGTGTATAGCCGGGATGGACGGTTTCTTCGTTTCTCTAAGCAGGAAGAGCTAAATCAATTCACACACTGTACAAATTGACTTCTAGGATGATAGAGTTTACGATATGAATAAGTGAGTCTGAACTACTTAATGAAGTGATCTTGAATAAGGATTTGTGGAACTTGAGGACTGTTGAGTATAAAATCCTAATCCTAGTTAAGTCTCCAACAAAATGCTTGTTTTAGGCCCGATTAAGCTCTGTCCTTTGTCTGTTCTCATGAATTGGTTTAGGAAAACAAATTCATTCTAACTTTCTTTCTTTTTCACTTACTTTTTCAAATAAGTGTTTGCTAAGGGACTAGTAAAGTTTAAGTATAGGGGGTTGATGAATCCATGATTCATTAACTTTTCTATTGCATTTTGTCTTAAAACCCTTAACAAATGCAAGTAAATATTCATTAACTCCCATATCTTATAAAACAACTTCATTCATGAATAAATATTCACTTTTAAGCATCAAAATCATGTGAATAAATAAAGAATAAAGAAAAGGAAAGAAGGAAGATTGGAGATATGTAAATATGTACAATATGACTTATAAATATAAATATAACTGCAAGGTATATTTATAACCTAACCCCCGAGACCAAGTCAACATGGATTGATCGACAAACTAATAAGTAGGGGGAGATAAGGAAAGAAAACCATAAAATAAATTAAGACACACTTCATGTACTTCTCACTATTTATCAAATAAATACAAAACTTCAATTATTTTAAATTAATTCATATGTACATATTTTTCACCAAATTCTTTTCTAATTATTTCTAAAAATGTATAAAAATATAAAAATAAGTTAAAAATATTACCCTGTATATATGCTAAGAAATCCAGCTTTTAAATTGTCAAATTCTCAACTTCCGAATATCATAACTACTTCATACGAACTCCAATTTCACTCTACTAACCTTTAAAGTTCATAAAATAATATTCTCTAATTAAAAGAGGTGGTTTCATTGAATTCGGAGTGCGTCTGCAAAAAGTCGGTTTTGGGACCAAATGACAAAGGGGTTTCTGCGCTATTTATTTTATGTAGAACACATTATCGATAGTTTTAATAATTTTATAATTTATAATTATTTTCATGATCTTGTAATTTAACCTTGAGTTATTTCATATTTTTTTGAGCTTATTTATTAATTTAATAAAATCCAAAACCCTAATTTATAGGTAAAAATAAACTGGATAACTTATACTTATATTTATTAATATATGTAAATTAATTTATTAAAATCCCTAAAAATTCACACATCCATTAATTTATTATTCTAATAATTAAGAAAATATAAAATTAATATTTAATTATTTATTTATTAAATTAAAAATCCAAAACCTAATTATCAATACATATTTATTAATATAATATTTATATTCCAAATAATATTTATTATTTATAAAAAGTAATTATTCTATAATTAAGATAATTTAATTATCTTCATTTTTTGATTTTATACCTATTTAAAATAACGTTATTTAATATTTAATATTGAATTTATAAGCCATTTTATACATTTGGCCTACCAGGTGCTGACACGTGTCAGCACCTGGTTCATCTTCTTCAAGAAGGTTGTTAGACTTTCTGTTCTGGCTAGCTATCTTCAACTATTTTTCTTGCGCGCCTTGTAAATCATTCAAGCAATTTAAACCCTTGGATTGACTCTCCTAACAACCAAGATTCACGACCACCCTTCGATTTAACGTGGAGCTCACGAGAATTTTCTATATAAACCTCCAAAGTTTGCAACTTATAACTAACTCTCCATAACCACCTGCATCTCAGGCATTCAGTGGTCGAACCCCTCTCTTCCTCGCCTCGCTCCGCTCGTCCTGGAGGTGACAGCTCCAATCTACGGTGCCCGTGTGGGAGAAGGAAATTCAGGGAGGAGTTCCAAGGTGATAGCTTCGCCTTGCATCGCCGCCTTGCGCGCGTCCAGCTCCAGCAAAGATCGGCCGTCGAGCAACCATTTGAGGTAATACACCTCTACATTCCCAGATCTACTCATCCACCTTTGCTGAATTTTATCTTGATTCTCGTGCCACGATTAGCGTGGTTAATCACGTAATTAGTCAATCTAATCCACTAGCTTAAACGCACAACCAAATTCAATTCCAAAATCGTTTCAAGTTCCACTCGAATCGCAATACAATTCTCGAGTATTTCTCACGCCTAGTTTCATTTATTCAGGAAACACATATTTTAGCTTACAAAACTATAATCCATCGGCCGATTTCTCATGAATCGAGCACTTACTTCTTATTTGCAGGTTCTTCTTGAATCTAGAGCCATTCCAAAGCATCTGGAGCACTAAATCATCAACAAATTCGTGATTCAAAGAAGGCGCAACAACCTCCATCGACGCCAGGAGCCGTTGACCGCCACCTTCATCAGAAGATTCCCGCCACTCTAAGCCATCTCCGACCGACATCCATCGCGTGCGAGCTTGAGGGTTAGAGGCGCTAACCCTCTGGCCCCGCCGGAGGCCCTAAGTGAAGAAGCTAGTGCCCGTGGAAAATCGGAGAAGGAGCACTCATCAGCCACATGTGTAACAACTCATGAACAGTTGAAGAACAGCTAGAGCACAATCTCTCGACACGTGGCATCTGCAGACGCTCAAGATCGAATCTCACATTCTAATCATGTCCGTTGAAAGTGAAGCGGTGGAAGATTTGCACACTAAACCCAGAGGACTTCCAGAATTTCAGCCCAGCTCCAAGTTTTCCGGAAATTACATTTAGGTCCTCACATAGGGACCTAAATGTAAACTTTCTTGTTTTCTTCACAAAATAGTCCCTAACCGAGGACCTTTCTGCATAATTTTGTTTCTTTTTCTTGCATTTATACCCCTGACCTGTAAAGGAAATTTGGATTCCTTTTTGACATAATTTTTCGTAGATTTTTTTAGGGTAGTTACACAACTACCCCAGTAAGGTTTTCCAGTAATATTCGTGTATTTTTGTCATTTTTCATCATGTTTTGATTTGTCACAAATTGACTCCATTTTGATTTGTTTTTTTGTGTTGTTCAAGCCCGTTGCTCATTCCGTTTCACCTACTATATAGTATCACATAAATTTCACCTATATTTCACCTATTATATAGTAGGTAAATTGTGTGAAAAATATCACTTTGGAAAATAAATAAAAATTGGAAAAATGTAAAATCAAATAAAAAAATTAAAATTCAAAATTCATAAAAATTATCGCTTTTCCTTGATAGCTTTAAGAAGAGATAAAATAGTCACAAATATATTTTCATCTAAAAATTCAAAATATACTATTCTGCCTCCTTGTGTTCGACCCAGGCACACTTCCCTGGTTAAATAATTAGTGTATGGTTTTTCTTCAAAAAAACCGATCTTTGTTTGATCGACTAGGATCTCTTTGCGGTTTTTCTACATCGACAACCTTTTCTTTTAAAAACTGTAAACTGATCTGAGTGTCGCATCAATCAATCTCCCAACCACCCCCGTGATCTCCTCCACCACCAATCATCTTCTTCTATCCATAAGTCATCGACCCTCATCCCATAAAAAGCCATCGCCGGACTCCCTCAAAGATCCATCCATCGACAACATCTACTTCAAGGAAGAGGGGACTGTGATAGAGTCCCCCACCCTTTCCATCTTCATCGACGAGATCCAGTGTCCTCCTCGACACCGTCGCAGACCGCCCTCCGCGCGCTACTGCTTTGCTTCAACACCTTCGCCGTCAAGCCAACTCCTTCGAATCCATCTCCGACTTCATCCCCCTTCAACAATCTCTATCATCAATGACTCCAGAATATTAATGGCAACTGCCAGCACTTCATCGTTGGACCTCTGCATTCTTCATCGACCGTCATCGTCACCACCGCACCCACCCCCTGGCGGTTCATCGCTGGTGGCCTGCCGACGCCATCAACCGCCAGATGATCTCCCTCCTCCGCCTTCGGTCCTTCGTCTTCAACAAATCCAACGTCAGCAAGCCCCCACTGCCTCATGGAGATTACTCCATTGTCCAGGAGCTCATCCACAACTTTAACCATTGCAGCGCTGCCCTCGCGGGGCCCCATCTCCGCTCTTGGCCAAACCTCCACCACCGCTCCAGCCACTGGGTGTGACCTTGAGATCCCCATACACGTGCCTTCTGCATTCGTTGGGGGAACTCGCAAGAAGGCCCTCCAATTTCGGTTTAATCACAGAAAGTCCCGCATCCTTGAAGGCATGTGCTCTGCACGTGCCTGGTTGGAACAATTGCAAGCGAGCCGCCGAAGATCGGCCATATTACCAGAACAGTCCCCCTTTACCCAGGGGTTACGTGACATACACTTGACTCCCTGGGAATTTTGCAATTGAACCCCCCAGGGTCCTAATAATTAAACTTCAGTCCTTCTCTGCATATTTTATTTTAATTTATTGTAAATTGCAAACTGAACCATGTGTTCATGCTCTATTTTGACCCTATTTATTGCATTATTTTAATCAATAAAAAATAGTACTGTGTTATTTAATTAATTTTCTACATCATGGCATAGATATGACATTTTTGTGATATGTGGTTTCATTATTTTCGTGGAAAATTGCATATTTTGCCCATTTTGTTCTTGAAAATTAGTTATTAATTAACCATTGTTCTAAAAATCGCCAAAAATACACAAATTTTAGAATTATTGTTTATTACATCATGCCCAGAAATATTTGCATTTGCATGCATGGTTTGTTTTGTCAAAATCATTTTGCATATTTCTATATTTAATTCTTCGTAGATATTAAATCTCATATTTTTGAGGTTTAGGATTTTTCTGAGACCGATCATCTAGTGATATATCTTGGTTAATTTTATACCTTGAAAATAAAAAGGTTTAATATTTATTATAATTAAATATTTACATTCGCATTGTTTGCATTCATAAAGTCATAAAATATTTATATTGCATCAATAAATTCCAAAAAAAATACAGTACATACATTTCACCATATTTTACATCTAGGCCAAGTTTTGAATTTTTCGGACATCGTTTGATTGAAAATCATATTGTAGTCCCTAAAACTCTCCACATTTGCATTTTTGCATCCCAAAATTGAATTAAAAATACAAAAAAATATCGTCTCGAAAAGTATGCATGAACTTTGATAGACAAATTTCTAGATTGTTCCTTTGCCTCCTTGAGTTTGACATTGGGACTTGCTCAAGTAAAATAAACAAAAAACCACTTGAATGAAAATTGAATTAATTTATTATGGTTATTTCTTGACCGATTCTGATTGCTGTCTACAACGAAACAACATTTGTAAACGCTCGATAATTCACGCAAATTAAGCGAGGCATTTCACGACTCATCAGATGGTGAGACTGAGGGTTTTGCGAGTTTTAGTAGGGCCATTGGCTTGTACATGATCCAACAACTAGGATGAGCAGTACTAAAGTCAAATAAGGTTGACTAGGTGAGAGGTGGTTGACTAAAGGGGCATAATAAGAATAATGGGAGGATGGCACATGATGAGTTGACTAAGACCCGACTTCGACTAGTGTCGAATAATTTAGAAATATGTAAACTAAAAATACAAAATTGATAAAAATGCAAAAATGCTCAAAATGAAAATTGTATATCTAAATGATTTCTTCATGAAGGACCTAGAAGCAAATGAAATTATTTGTGCAAGTATGTTTTTTAGTGATATTTTATGTGTATAACATATAATTTTTATATATTTGTGAATTTTATTTGGTTTTATGTTGATAAATTACAATTGAAATCATCAAACATGATGTAAATATATATAATGGACATAAATGTATTTTTTGTATTTATACGTGTTGTTAAAAGGTCAGAAAAATTAGGGAAGGGGGTTATGTACAGATGGATTAGGTCAATAAGCTCAAGTTAGAACTGGTCCTTTTTAATGCTTTTCTAATTCTTTTGGGTTTGGATTTTTATGTAATTAGTTAAAACATTGAATAAATTAAAGTAATAAAAAATAAAATAATAAAAATGAGTGAAATATTTACATGAAATGATAGGTAAAAACCAGTACAATTGTCTAATGCACAATTAGATCCCAAAACCCAATTTTCTCAAATGAACTTCAAATTTGATAGAGTTCATTTGGACACTATGCGAGAGAGAGATATAAGCATTTGTGCCTTTTTATCCATAAATTAGGTTTTGGGTTTATTTCAAATATACATGGGTTAGTCTTTTTTAGGATATATAATTAATTAAGGTTAATGATATTTACACAATGAAACTAGTTTCAGGTCAGTTGGAGCTATCGTGAATTATTAAAAAATGGGTGAAGTTAGGTAAAAATATAAAAATAATTATTAATGCGAAAATAAATGCTGATTGATGCAAATTATTTACAAGTGCATGAAAGATAGTTTTATGATATTAACAAATGAGTGATCCTAATTGATCGGGATGAGACATTATTTTTAGTTAATGAGAGTGATGAATCATAGATTCAACAACCCCTTATACTTAAACTTTGATCGTCCTTGAGCATCTAGAAATGAAGAGGTGAAATGAGATTTGGTCCTATACTAAGATAAAGAGAAAAATGAGAAGATAGAGCTAGACCTGACCTCTGGATAAATAGTTTGGCGAAACTCATGTGAGAATCAGGGTTTCGAAATCAACAGCCTTGAACTTCTACACATCATCATTAAAGGTTCAGCTCATAAGTATTCGTAGATCAATCCTCCTACCAGAGCATACCCCATGGACATTGAAAAGCTATCTCATGTGTGTGAAGGCTGTTATCTCTTCCCATATGAAATGTCAGACCATTGTGCAAATCTCTCCTCTAGTAACTCGTCCTTAAGGAGTTATGTATTTCCATCTAAGTTCAGGTACATGTTAGTTCATTGCAAATATGGGGGAGAAGTTTTTAGAATAATTTAGAAATGAACAAGAAAGTGACCGATGTAGTTACCCCTCCTATGAAGCTTGGCCAGTGTAACCAAGTCTCCACCACGATTTGCTGGATGTTTGATGGTTTGACCTTTGTGGTCAAAAATTTATTTAATAGTTAGCTTCTTTTCATCTGGTTTTTTGGTTGCTCTGCATGGATATTTTTGTGCCCTGATATATATAAAATCTTTTGTTCTACACATGTTTTGAGGTCTTAGAAAAATGATGTTAGCATTCCATTCCTCTTCCAAAGGTTTATTTCAACCCATGATATGATCGTTAGATGTCCACGCTACCAAAAAAAAGACTAACACAGTCTTCCAACACCCCGTCTGAGTTGAGCTAAGTGCATAGTGCTACAATATAGATTTATTACCTATATGGGTGTCGTACTCAGAATGAGGTGACCATGGTATGCACTAAGAGTCGAAGTCTTAGCACTATTACACGTATCTCGAAGATTTAAGTCCAAGACCTAAAGCTTCTAAAATCCTATTTCTTGGCGAAGTTCCTCTAAAAATTAAGTAGGTTAAGGTCAAGTCAAGACCAATCTCGAGTTCTTCTCATAACTCAGTTAAGAACCCATGGGCTTTCACTAATGTAGCTGCATGAAAAGTCAAATGAAGTAAAAATACATGAATTGCAAATATTTTTTAAATTTTGTGCTTTTTTAATCATACGATAAATGTTCACAAGTATTGCACATATTTTGCAGAATTTACAAGTTTTACAATAATTAACCTCACCTCTTGTTAGTCTTATATACAGATAAATAATACCATATAGTACAATTCAATGCAGAGTTTTTACATAGTGCAACTCACCAACCATACATAGCACATGCTAAATATATAAGGATGCAAAAGAATAAATGACAGAGGTAGAAATCGACAACCACCTGTACTTAGGATCTTGGTCAGCCTAGGTATATAAGAGAGCAAAAATGGGAAAGTTGATGGCAAGATGAGGAGAATGTGAGTATAAACATGGGTGGTCATCGATCCCCACACCCCATACATAGGCCTTGGCCTAAGTATAGAAGAAGTACGAAGGGAGCCGATGGAATCGGGTGAGAATGTACAAAAGTTAGGAGTTAGATCACTCTTCAGAGAGGTGAATTGTGCATATGCAAGGTGTCATGCAAAGCTTTCGGGTATGTATCTTAGATTTTCTTCCTACTTGGAGATTTAAACGATTCTTGGTAGCTAGTCACCAAGTCCTTCAATAGCTGCCCATTAACTAAAAAAGCCAGTGTACCATTTATAAGTTCTAAAATCTCAACGCTTCTACTTTCATCCATTGCTCAGAAAATGTAGGGACCCATCCACTTGGATTACAATTTTCTCTGTAAAATCATTAACTTTGCATTTAACAACCATACCTTTTGCCCACGTACAAAAACATTTTTCCTAATATGTTTATTTTGCCATTTCTTTACATTGTCCTTGTAGATCATGTTGTTGTCATATGCTTATTTTCTAAAATCCACTAGCTCATTCAGTTCTATCTCTCTCTTATTCTGCCCCAAGTGATTGTTCCCGTTGATATTCTTAATGGCCCATTTTGATTAGTGCACTAATTCTGTGGGCACATGGCATGGTTTCCCAAAAACCATCTAGAATAGGGAAGTACCTAATGGAGTCTTGTAAGCTTTCCAATAGGGACCAAAGAACTTGGATTAGGAGTTAAGACGAGTTCTTCCTATTAGGGCGGACAAACTTATACAGAATTCACTTTACATCCCTGTTCAACACCTAAACTATGCCATTAGATTGTGGGTGTTATGGGCTAGCAACATGGTATGGTCTAGCAACACGGTGTTCGAAGACGTATTCCTTCTACAACTTCTTTAGCTCCTGGTTCACGAAATAGATACCCTAATCATAGATCAATAACTTGGAGACAACTAATCAAGAAATTATGTTCTTCTTGATAAACTTACAAGCAGTTTTGTTGTATTCTCAAGATGGGATGACCTCTACCCACCTAGAAAGTGGTCTACCACTAGAAGGATATATTGAAAGCCTTGGCTCCCAGGGAATGGGCCAATGAAATGAATGCTCCACGCATCAAATACATCACATAGGATGATTGAGTGCATTGACGTTAAGTCCTTGGAACTGACGGTTCCTCCACTCGCTGGCACAACGGACATGACTCCACGAAGGAATACGCATCACGGAATAAAGTTGGCTAGTAGTAACCGCATTGTACTTCCTTCCATGCGGTCCTCTTCTTGGAGTAATGCCCCCTTACCTCCAGAGTATGATAATGAGTGAGGACACTATTGTATTCCTTGAGGAATATATCTCCTCCAGACACAATCCGATCTTTCGAAGAAAAGGAATGGTCCTCTCAGTTCTAATTCCTGGATTTCGACTTGAGTCGGTCAAAGAGACTCTTGGGACAATCATGCGGAACATCTCCAGAAACCATGTAGTTCACAATATAGTCTTACCACAAGAGAGAGTCAACAATAAAAATTGACTTGTCTACGAAGGAGTCTCAAATTGGAGCAGGGTCGGAAGATTCTTCTTGTTTGAGAGGGGGATGTGATCGGCCCCTACATTCTTTACTCTATATCGATCTTTGTTATTCAAGTCAAACTCCTGAAGCATAAGAATACATCTGAGTAGACACACCATCACATAGTTCTTTTTCATCAGATATTTGAGTGTTGAGTGATGTGTAAACTCTCACTTTCTATTCTATAATGTGTGATCTGAATTTGTACAATGAGAATTCCACAATAGGAATTTCCTTCTCGATAAATATGTAGTTACACTAAGATGAATATAGGGCCTTGTTTCACAACGAAGAGCGAATGGACACCCCCTTCGTTGCCCTAACACAACCCCTACCTCAAAATTGGAAGCATAAGTCATGATATAAAAGTGAAGAGACCAATCAGGAGCATGAATGATTGGGGTGTCCATAATTATCTCCTTAAAAAGCTCGAAGGCCTCAAGAAATTTATTTTTCACAATAAACTATGTGCCATTTCCTAAGTGCTTAGTTAACGGTCGGGCGATCTTTGAGAAGTCATTAATAAATCTTCGATGGAATTCAACATTCCCTAAGAATGATTGTAACTGTTGGATGTTGGTTGGTGGTCAGAGTTTACAGATTACGTCCACCTTGGAAAGGTCCACCTCAATTACCTTCTTATTTATAAGAATAAAAAAATCATAAAAATACAAAGTTCTAAAATTTAAAATTTTAAAAAACTTTAAAATCCCCAAAAATGAGTAAAATTCAATAAAATGCACTACGCAAAAACGTGGTTGCATTTGCATTAGCATTTTTCACAATAAGATTGATTCCTCTAACTAAAGATTATGAATAGTCTAAAAGATGGAGCTTGATTATGGCCTTTGTCTTTCATTATAAAGAGCCTAGTTAGTTACTTGAATTTGGACTCTTCAGTTCTTTGGCTTAAATCTTTGGGTTCCATGAGACCATGTTTGGGAATTCAACTTAGACTTGCCTAAGTAGAACACTTGGTGTCATCCATTTAACTCTCCAACAATGAACCAATTTTCGGTACATACACTTTGCACTTAGATTGACTTGCATTGGGTTGCAAAGGGCTGTTCATTTTAGGGGAGAATTTTTGTCCTTGTCGAGTCGTCTAAAGATCGGAGTTGTGGGGTTGAAATAAAGCTTCAGATGTGAGAAGGATTCGATGGCACAAGTTTTCCAATACCCCAATAAATGGACGTAGTGAAAAGATGCTATATCCGTCGAGGCACAAAAGATTCATGCAGAGCAAGCAACATTACAAACACTACCAAAAAGAAACAAACCCCCAAATACAAATATGACCACAGTGGTCCAAGCTTCTAAAAAGCATGCACATCTTAGTGGGGAGTTAGCTACACCAGCTGGGCCTCACAAGGAGATGCGACTACACTGGTCACACTCTAGTTCTTTTCTCATTGTTATACATACCCTCTTTATTTGAGTGTGGACATAGCACTCCCTGACATTAGAAGAAAATACTTCCTTCTTTAGGAAAGAGTAGCTAAATGAGGAACCAATGGGAGTGTATGAGTTGAATGAGTGGTTTCTTCCCTTCTTTAAGCAAGAATAGCTACACAATTGATACAATGTAAAAATTGAATTGAAGACTAATAGAGTTAGCGATATGGATAAGTGGATCTAATATGGCTTTTGAGATGAACCTAAATATAGATATCGTGAAATTGAGGACTGTTGAGATTAAAATCCTAATCCTAGTTAAAGCTTCGACAAAATGCTTGTTTTAAGTCTGATGAAGCTCTGTCCATTCTCCGTTCTCATGAATTGGTTAAAAAAACAAAGTAATTCCAACTTTTTCTTTTTTTTTCAATTTAGTGTTTGCTAAGGTACAAGCAAAGTTTAAGTATAGGGCGCTAATGAAGCCATGATACATTAATTTTTCATTCACATTTTGTATTAAAACCCATACCAAATGCATGTAAATATACATTAATTCTCACTTTTTAATAAAATCATTATTCAAGAATAAAAATGCATTTTTATGCAATTAAAACATGTAAATAAATAAATGAGAAAAAGAAAGAAAATAAAAAGAGATAGACTGTAACTATGTATATATGTACAATATGACTATAAAATATAAATATACCTGAAGGACATATTTATATAATCAAACCCTCGAGGCCAAGTCATCATGAGTGGGTTGACAAACAAAAATGCTGGGGGATATAAGGAAGAAAACCATATTCTTAAATACCTAGAACATTAATCCTTGTTTACCAATTATTTTATCAAAACATGAATGATTTTTAATTATTTCATTTGTATTATTTTTCACCAAACTCATCTCCTATTTATTTCAAAAAATCATATAAAAATATAAAAATCATAAAAAATCGCAACAAGTATATATGCTAAGAAATCCAACATTCAAATTGTTTATTTCTCAACTTCCAAATCTCATAAATTCGTCATATGAATCTAATTTCACTATACTCACTAATAAGGTTCATAAATTAATATTCTTTAATTAATGAAGATCAAAGCTAGTTTTAGAACCTAATGACAACTAAGGTTCTATGCTAATTATTTTATTTTAAACATTCAATTGATGGTATCATTTATTATATATATATATATATATATTATTATGTAGATTGTGCATAAATTATTTCAGAATTTTTCAGCATTATCTATTATTTTAAATAAATCAAAACCCTAATTATTAGATGAAATTGAACATATACATGCATTTAGTTATATATATAAATTAATTTATAAAACTATAGAAAAAATTATCATATTTTATTTATTATTCTATTAATTAATAAAATATAAAAATATTATAATATTGATTAAATTATTAAAAAAATATCAAAATCCGATTTAATAATGATACTATATACCTATTTATTAATATTATATTTATATTTCATTAAAAACTATTATTTATAAAAAATATATTATATAATAAATTAGTTAACTTTGTTATCTATTTTTTTAAAATTTTATACCTTTTTAAAATAATGTCGTTTCTTATTTATCTCACAATTAATATATTATTCAATATCCTGGCCTACCAGGTGCAAACACATGTCAGCACCTCAAGCATTTTTCCTCAACAAGAGGTTGTTAGTAGTATATTCCACTGGTCCTATTTCACCGTTTTATTCCTACATCCCCAAACATCCAAACCATGATCTTCACCATTGATCCTATAGTCCTAACAACCACTATCCACGCTAGCCCTGGGATCATTATCAACAACTTATCGATCATCCTATTTATTGATCCTAACTTACTACTTCTTAAACTAACTTCTCCTACATCAAAAAAAACTAGCTGAGACCTCCATCTTACTCACTGTTCTCCACCCGCCTCTTGCGGTAACAACACCCAAATGTCGTCGCGCATGGCGGACTAGTCATTAGAAGAGCCGTTCCATGGTGTCGTTCGCCTTGCATTACCACTGTCATGGAATGGAGCTCCGGTTAAATGAGCCGTCGAGGAAAGACCTTGAGGGTCTGAAAACCTCATCTCCCAGGTACCCTTCCATCCTCGTTTGCATTTATTCGATATTTGCACCGTACTTAGATCATATAATTACTCAATTAGGCCGCTCTAATCATACTTATTTTGACTCTAATCTCAAATCCCCATACAATTCATCCTAGTTCGTTTAAGTTGGCATCCGAACATCTCTTTCTTGGAACCATTCTTGAATAGCAAATACACCTAATTATCGGCTGATTTTTATTGAATCGACCAGCAAACTTTCATTTAAAGTGTCACATTTTCTTTTGGAGTAAATTACTTAACATTCTGGAACACATATATACATCTAGGGCATCAATTTGAATGCAAAGTAGTGGATTATAGTGGATTTCCCAATTCAAAAACTCTATAACCATAACTGACATTCACCATTGTCGCACCATCCATCCTCAACCACCACTTGTTGCAGGTGATCTCAAGGGGATAGGAGATCCCCTCCCGACCCTGTTGGAGGAGCTACAACTGTCTTGTTCAGCCGAAGACTAGAGAAAGATGAAATTGAGCGCTTCCAATCAAGATTTTGGGAAGAACGCACTGATGAACTCGAGGTGTAGTTTGGCAACCTGTGGCATCTCTGGACGACCACGATCACATAAGAGTATTCCAATACCGGTTGTAAATTGTGATTTGGTGTGAAAATTGTACATTTAGACCTAAAGTTTTATGTGATCCAGTCCCACCTCCAGAAGATTTGGTAATTGCATTTAGTTGCCTACACGAGGACCTAACTGCAAAGTTCTAGGAAATTTTCTAATAAATAGCTCCCTGACCAAGGACCTATTTGAATGAAGCATTATCCTATTTTATTTCTTTAATTGTAATTTTTTCTACATTGATTTTGGATACTTTTAGACATCTTGGAAACTATTCTAGCATCATATTATTTTTTCTTCATTTTATTTTGCTTCGTATTTCAAAGATTTCTATATATTTTATATTTGGATTTTGATCTTCAAATTGTGATCAATTTTTTTTCTTTTCATATTCTTTCTTGAGCCCACTCCTTGAATATTTTCTCTAATATATAGTATGACTATCCTCTATTATCACAAACTATATTGTAGATAACTTGATTGAAAAATACCCTTTTGAAAAATAAATAAAAATTGGAAAATAAAAATAAAATAAAACTAAAAACTAAAATTCAAAAAGAGATTTCTTATAAAGAAGAGAATAAAAATATAAAAAATATGAAATAATTTTCATCTGTCGGAAATTTTCAAGTGGGATTTTCTTCCTCCTTGTGTTTGACACGAGAGTACTTGCCTAGATAAATAAAGTTAGTGAAAATAGTAAAATTTAGGAGAAAACTGACTTTCTTCATTTTCTCATTCTCTCTTTCTCTCCACAATTTTAATGTTTATTTTTGTTTGATTAGTTGGATTTTGCTTCAAGCCATTTTCTACAACCGACTCCCTTTTTAACTACTTGCTATATCCATTTATCACTCATCTCTAGATGACATGCATCCTGATGAATGCATTCTCTTCCTACATCGATGTTGGTGGTTCTCTTCCTCTTCCGAGTCCTTCTCAGGTGGATTCTCGGATTTCTCCTCCTCTCTCTCCTTATATTGATCAAGCATTTGCACATTCCTTCTGCTCTTGAGAGATATGTTCTAGTTATCATCACGGGAAAAGATCTCATTGCCTAATAATGAATATTCCAGCTTTTAAACCTGATCGTTTGTTCTTTGCTGTAGTGGATAGTTCAGGTTGTTGGGATTAACCTGAACATAGGAGGGGAGCGAGGTCTTGGGCACAAAGTGCTCATACTGCCAAGCGACATCAGATTTATATCAATCCTGATATCATGCATCCCAATAATGATCCTCTAGAGTTGCTCTAAAAACTGTTGGAAGTTTGAAGTGCTTGGGTTGGACATTCCAACCTCTTGCCTTTGGGAAGGCTGCTAATAGTGATAACCAAGTGATGGTCTCTGCTGAAAGTTCAATTGTGGTTGTTGGTACGATTGTTGACCTGTGGGTGGATCTTGCTGGCCTAATTGGTATTGCTATATCTGCTGCAGCTACTAATTGGTGGGGGTTGGAAGGTTCTAACGTGGTGCGGGAGCGGAGAACGTAGGATCAATGTATACATACTCTATTGATTTCCCAAACCTGTAGAGGCTCCTCTTAAGCTACCTCAATTGGTAGCTTAGTCTACTAGTATTTCTTAATGCAAAACTACTCCTGGCTGATGTACTGGATATGTATAGTATTCTCTAGAATATGAAGGACTCGATGCATGGGATAAGGAGTTACAGTTGGGGCCAGAAGGCACGATCAGGCTGCCATCTTAGCTAAACTTCCCACCTGCTTTGGCAATTCAGTGAACTTGTGCAAGTCACAAACTTTTTTAGTCATCTAATCCATTGAAGTCAGTTTATCAAAGAAAATCCCGATATTAGGAACTGGATCCTCTATTACTGATGTCATAATTCTCTTGCCCCCCTTAGTGGTTGCTTGGGCATGGGGAGCTTGGTGGTAAACTCCACCAGCGGTTAAGAAGCGACTCGTATCTGCCATTTATTTGAAGATCTTTCAAATGGTATCAACATTCTTGTTCAATTAGTTACCTCCATAGGTAGATATCACTAATCCTTGCATGTCAAGTGTCAGTCCTCCAAATAAGCTTTGTACATGAGACAGCTTAGTACTATGATGACAAGGACAATTCCGAAGCAGATCCTTAAATCTTTCACATTCTTCATGAAAGGGCACATGAGAGAACTACATGAAACTCATTATGTGGGCTCCCATCTAGTTGGTCTTCTTTAGAGGATGAAAATTCATCAAAAATAGGTCATTGAATTGATTCCATGTAGACACTATGCTTTCCAATTTTTTCAGCCAGTAAGATGCCTTATATTTCAAGGCAAAGGATATCTCACGAATCTAGATATAACCCTGACTTTCCCGAGGATTACTCAAATTAACGCAAATCATTTCAAACACACATATGAATTCAAAGGGTTCCTCTATCTCATTCCCACTGATTTTGGGGAGTAGTGCCATGACATACAACTTCGGGTCATATGCTTATTGAGGTGGTACCCACTAAAGCCATCTTTGAATATGGTTCTCTATAGGATTGTATTCATCTTACATGGGTCCATCTTCTCCTCCTATGGCTCTCAAACGGGTCACCTCGTCTCTACTAGTCTGATTATTTTGTTTTGTATGCACCAAAGTAGCTAATATATGCTTGATACGATCATTTCGGTCATCTTCTTTTAATGATGGTCTTTTTGGCAGCATCTCTGTGTCTTCTTCACTGTCAATGAAAATTGGATTTTTGTATGTTTTTGCCGAAGAAAAACATCTAGAGGCATCTAAAAGAGGGTCTTGCTCGGTGGTAGAGGGGACTTGAGCATTGGTCTATGTCTACCCATACCCTAACATTAGAGGTTGATTTCCAGTTCTAATAAGAGGATCTTCTAGGAATAGATTCGTCCCATGAAGAAAGTTATCGCAAACTAGGAAAGATGTGAGATTTGGAGCATTCAATGATTTTCTTGTAGAGTTCGAACTAAAATCACTCCAAATTTCCATCTTTCGATTTTAGAAGATAGTAGTAAGATCATGATATTCAAGTTAAGAGGCAAGAAAATATGTGAAGTATGTAATGCATAGTCTATGCACACACACAATTCAATATGCATTTCTACCCCAATTTCACCAACATAACATAATGAGGGTTGTAAAGATGTTGTCATACATCTTTTCAATTTTAAGCTAGGTACAATAGAAGGTTTGAATCCGTTACATACAACTGAGTCTCTCTACCACCCTATTGTGTTTCTACTACCCTTCCATCGAAGGAGTGATCTTCCAAGGCTGACAGGTTATATCACACCCCTAGATGATGTAGTAGACTTTCACACCCAAAAATATCTTTCTAAGGTCGGAGGCAAGCTCTTGCAGCTCCTAAAATCAACAAGAGTTGGATCCAGATACTTAGGGTACAAGTCCATGGTTTTTGGCTGTAACCTTAAGGTTTTGTCCTCACCCACTCATAGTATGAAGGTAAGTTCCTATGTATAAGGATCAGGGTTACTCTCTCGTAATGCATTTATATCCAAGATTTATTCGATTTTTATTTAATCAATATTATTTAGTAGTACCAAATTTTTTTGGCATTCACTTATTTTGAAAGTTAAGAACGAAGAACATCTACTGACCAGTCCCAATTTCTTTAAACCATAATTGAGAAACACAAAGAAAGAAGTCAGAAAAGAAGATGCAATTTGACAAATCAACGATGCATTCTCAAATACAAATACTTACTACAATCTTTGGAGATGTTACAAAAAATTGAAATATAATATATATGAACGCAATGGAAAACTACTCCGAGATAGATAGTTCTATTAGCGAGAGAAGAGCAGTTTAAATTTGGTTTAGTAGAATATCTAGTGCTTCTATTAATTGTGAATGTGTGAACCAAGGACTAAGAGCGCAATAAATGAAACCTAGTAGCTCTAATAGCCATTATGCAATCCTAAATCTATGTTAATCACGACAAAAAATAAGGCTTAATAGGATGAGTATCCAATCCAGGTATGAATGTGATTTTTCAAATGAAAACCGTTGGAAATAGAAAATTATAGCAATTTTTTTAAAAAATGAATAAAGAAAACACTCTTTCTTCACAAATAAATGCTAAAATAAAAATTCCTTCATGCATGACCAGTGAGCTCGATCACAGAATAGCTCGGCTCTGGTTTCTGCTAGTTGTGTCCGCTTCCGAGAAAGCTGCTCCAAGTTCACCTAGTGCCTTCCACAAAAAATAAAAAAAATCAAATATTAGAAATATTCACCAAAAAATATGTATAAAATAAAAGAAATAAAAGTCATGTGACATAACCAGAGAAATAAATACAATAAAACCCGGAATCAGACTATCCAGAGATAGAAAACCTAAAATTTAAATAATTTAAAAACTCATCCTAAACCATATACATCCCTAGAAATGGTGCAATTTTACGACTAATAAAATTGCCCTTGCTAATTTAATCTTTTACTTGTTGTCGTAATTGTAATTGGGGAATCTAGAGAACCATAAAAAATGATCACATTCAGAAATTAACAACGATAATTGATTCAATGCTGTCGAATTTCTTATTTTATTTGGGTGAGTCCCAAGGTTGAACTTAGGGAGATGATATGAAGCTTCAGATTTAATTATTAAATACTCTAGAAGATTAGGTTTCAAAGAGAAATGCATATTTGGTGTTTTTATCTTATTCACATTTTAAGGGTTTTAAATATGTGATGTAACTAATCAATGAAAGAAATATGATGCATGTATTTTGCAAATATTTTTTAATGCAACTAAAATAATGCTACGTACGTGTTGAGAGAGAAATAATGAAATGTTAATTTTATTATGATGAATGTTGTGAAATGTAAGTATGTGCAGAATTAAGCAATCAAGGCCTAGAACCAACCCAAGTAATGCCGATCAATCCAATAGCCTTCCTTTCAATAATGTTCATCGAATAATTATCCAATTAAACTCAGATTAATATCCCAAGACAAATCCCCTATCAAATTACAAATTGTTGTGAAATAAAGAATCAATATCAAAGAATAAATATGTTGAATGAAAATGAATGTTTTCCATAAATAATTGATGTTCGGAAATATCTCCAAATAAAATTATAGTGTTCTACAAGATAAATAATAAAATATTGATTAAAATGACATCAACAATGTGAAAATCTGGTCAAGAATGCTCTAAATAAGAATTAAGCAAATTTTAGGGTGCAAAATGTAATAAAAATAATTAAATATTCATAATTTAGACATTAATAGGGGATTTTTTGCAATTCTGTAAAGACAACAGCCTTCCTCTGTAATTAACTGATGTGAGGGGGTATGGATATAGTTCACTGAAGCTTTGTGGAGTCGGCAACAATAATTCCAAAGTCACACGGATCCCATGTGTGACTTAACCTGCTTGCAATTCTAGATAGGCACAGGAGTATTCTCCAATTCTCCTTTCTAACATGTGCGTCAGGCTTGGGGAGCGGCTAGTCTTGGTGGCTCGAAGCTCCATATTTCACATGAAGAAGCTTCAGTTATCCCGAAGCACAAGGCTCGGGTGTTACGGCTTGGGATCAATCCAATACCTTAGATCTTGTCAATGTTATGGATGGACTTTGGGCTTTCTTTGACAACTGAGATATGAAGGCATTCTTGATCGTAGGGTATCTAGTCCTTCGACTTTGGAGTTGGGACTCTTCTTCTTTCGTAGCTTCTCCTTTGATGTTTCCTTGTTGTTCAGAAGACAGTGAGGTGAAGGGTGCTCTCGATGAGGCTATGGAGAGGAGAATAATGGTGGAGATCATAAATAAGATAGGAGAGGAAACAGAGAGGTTATCTTAGATTGAGGTGATTTGGTCAGGCATTGAAGTTTCTCTGAGGTCTGGAAAGATGGGTTCGGTGGAATGAAGCAAAATAGAGAAGGAGAATGAAGAAAAAACGAAGAAGAGGTGTGGTTTTGCTTGGAGATTTGGAGGAGAAGTTGGTCTCGCTCCAGTCATTGCTCGATCATCATGGTGGAGGCAAAGAGATCTTGGATGCCTTCACAAGGAAGCAACAACACAGAGCATTGCTCCATGGATCTCGCCTCGAAAGTTCATCTCATGAATCATGAGGCACTATCATCTTCTCCAAATCCGGCTCCCTCTCTCTTGTGTTCGTTAATGGTAGATGATGTTCATTAGATGTCGGGTTTGGGTTTTCAATAAAGGAGGGAGATGAAAGAAAATGGAGAGCAATAGGGTTGGGATTAGAGGTTGCAGAGTTGGAGAGATTAAAGAGGACAAAAGACACAGAGGTAACATGATCGAAGGTTAAAGGCAATAATGATGACATGATTAGAGTTGTAGAGAGTTGGGCGATGGTGGTTGGGATCTGATTTGGATTAGGGCTCCAGTCGATGGGTTTCATTGATGGTTTCCGCATGTTTAGGAAGAAGGTGATCGAGTATAAGGTTAGTTAGTGGTGTAGGTGGTGATCAGAGAGGAGGATCGACGTATTTGAAGAGGGAGGAGCGGGCGGAGATGACGCAAGAGGAAGGTGGAGGAACAACAGTCATCGTGAGGTAGACGAAGACCTACAGCTGCTGTTGGATCGTGGATATCCAACGGTAGGGTGGGTCACGCGAGTGATGATGCTAAGAGTTATGTGACTTTTATTAGGGATGGTGGATTATACTTTATCCAACGACTAGGACGAGGGGAGGGGTACTAAAGAAAATAAGGTTGACAGGGTTAGGGGTAGTTGACCAAAGTGGTAAAGATGGACTAATGGGAGGATGACACTTGGTGAGTTGAGCAAGACCAGACTTCGCCTAGTACAAAATAGTGTACCAATACATAGATTAAAAATAGCAAATGGACTCAAATGCAAAAATACTAAACATGAGAAATGTATATCTAAATGACATCTATAATATTCATGAAGGACACATTTGTAAATAAATTGATCTTTGCAAGATGTGTTCTTTTTGGTCATATTTTATGTGTATAAATTATCATTTTTTATAGCTTTGTGATTTTTATTTGTTTTTTTGTATATAAATAGTGCATATAAAAAATCAAATATGATGTAAATAAATATAATGGACATAAATTTATTTTTTTTGTATTTTTATGAGTTGTTCTAAATGTTAGAAAAATTAATGAAGAGGATAATATATAGATGCATTAGGTCAGTAAGCTCAAACTTGAACTGATTTTTTTAATGCATTTCTATTTTTTTTTGTATTTTAATTTTTATGTAATTAGCAAAAATAGAAAATAAAATAAAGAAATTAAAAGGAAATAATCAAAATGAGTCAAATATTAACATGAAATGATAGGTAAAAATCAATTAAAAGGTGGAATGCATGGTTAGATCCCAAAATCCAATTTTCAAAAATAAGATTCGATTCTTTTGAATTTGGTCTTACTTAGTAGATATTTGATCGTTCATAAATAAAAAAGTGAGTAGAGTTCCTTTGTGACTTTTTTCCTGAAATGAGGGTATGGACTTATCTCAAATATTTAAGAATTAGAACTTTTAGGATTTTTCATTGATTATGGTTAGTGATATGTAGACGGTGAAATTAGTTTAAGGTTAATTGGAGTTAGCATGAATTAACTAAAATGGGTGAAGCTAATTGGGAATATGCATATGGTTATGAATGCGAAATGAATGCTAATTTATGCATATTATTTACGTGCACGAAAGTTATATTTATGATTTTAGCAGCTGAATGAAACTAAATTATCAGGAGTAAGCTCTGTTTTGAGCTAATTAGACTGAGGAATCACATACTCATCAAAGCCTCAATAGCACCATCATGGGCATGGTCCGCTCATTGATGAACAAAACACATTTCCCTCGGTTTCTGGGGATATATTGTAATACGCATTTTATACACTATGCTTTTGAATGTTATCAAGTGTTATACGCGTTTAGTACACTATGTTTTTATCAAGTGTTATTTCAAGGAAATATTGGATTGATAGTGTAATACGCGTTTTGTACACTATGCTTTTGAATGTTATCAAGTGCTATTTCAAGGCAATATTGGATTGATAGCATTCACACTTTACGGATACCATAGTCAATAGATTCGCCTTGATGTAATGATTTCATTGAAACTTGTTGTGTTTAAATCAGAGACCATCTTGTATAAAAATGGACTTCAAAAAGATTCTCTGAATTGTGTAGCACATCAAAACATAGTACCACATCTAGTAATCTAGAATTTTGGTAGTACCTTATAAGTAGTAGAAGCCACTACTAGCATAGTGCCCATAATGTTATAGATTCATATTCATTAGACATAATCACATCATTAAGACTAATTAAGCATGATTAGTGCTAATTACCCATCATTAGTGATAATTAAGTGTCATTAGCAAAAGTAGGACACATGGAGAGGAAATCATGGGACACGTGTCTTTATATAGTCAGGACAAGTGTCAAAAACTCAATAGTGCCATGTGTCATCATCCTAAGACTAACTCGTGTCTTGGTGTAGCCTCTTGTTTGGGCAACAAGTTATCTCGTGGATAAGCCAAACCTCTTGCTTGGGAAACAAGTTATCTCATGCATAAGACTAGCCTCTTACTTGGGCAACAAGTTTTCTCATGATTAAGCCATGTGCCATGCCATGTGTCTTCATACATCGATAAGAGACAACATGTGTCTTGGAGCCTCCCTTACATGTTGACACATGTCACACATGTAAAGGGGGTGGAGGCCTATAAATACCCAAGGCCCCCCATACTCCTCCTCACTTCATCCCACGCCCATCTCTCCACCTTAGAGCCGCAAGGCCGCCGAGGTTGCGGGAGGAGCACGAGAGGAGCCACGGCGAAGCTCTGTCGGTGATCGAGAGCGTTTTTAAAAGCCGTAACGAAGTTCAGTCCGTATCGAGCCGTAGTACTCAAATCTAGGACGGCTATAGAGGGAGATTTCACAAAAGAAGGCGATCTCGACTCGAGTTAGATATCGATCAGGTGAGGGATTCTCAAGCGCTATTTCAAAACACTAGTCTTTAGATTTTATGCATGGTTTTGAATAGAAAGTATGATATCATGTTTTCTAAAGCTTTTACGCATGAATTACAAGTACCATACAGTTGATAAGAAATCAGGGCTTTAGAACGTATTTCAGACTTCGTTTCAGGTGTTTTATCATGATAGCACGTTTTAAAGCATTTCATTCTTTGTGGAACATGAAATATAAGTTTCACTACTTAGATTCGAGCCTTTTATATAAGAAATATGTTTTGTACAGTTATTATGTAATATGTATCAGTTTTCAAGTCCTTAATAGTTTTTAGTTACAATAATATGCATGTTATGCCAGATTGTTTTATGATCATGAATTAGAGCTGTTATGAGCATGAATTAGCAAGACTACGGATTATTAGTGACAAGAAAAGAATCAGAATCAGAAGATAAGTACCACAGTAGCTCTTTTATACAAATCATGAACTAGCCATTAGATATGGTGATGTAATTAGATATGACCCTGAAACCGCCATTAGATATGGCAAACCATTAGATATGGTATCAAGAGGACTTTGGGTCCGCATTCTGTATAAATATAGGCTTTGGGTCATATGCAGGGTGTTTTTGGTCTTTGGGACCGTCTGCGCGTATGACTTAGCTTTGTTTCAGCATTCATGAGTCAATAAATTAGCCACAGTGGTGATTAGTACAAACAGCTTGATAGTGATGATTATGTTTCAGTTTATCTGCTTTTGAAGTGATTTCAGCGTTCAATTTCAAAACTATCATGTTGTTATATGTAATTTCTGTCATAAAGTCTCTTTCAAGCTATTTCGCAGTATTCAGCATAAATTTTTGTCATGATGCTCATATTTCATATTTTATCTATATGTAAAAAGCTTGAGATCCTTTCACTGGGTCTAAGCTCATAAATGGGTTTTGACTCATCCATTTATATTATAATTATGTATAGATCAGCAGAATCACGAGTAGCAGGGGAAAGGACGGTTGATACACTAGGAGGACGTGGCTTTTGATTTTCGTTATTTTTTTTTACTGTATGTTGTTTTGTATGAAGATGTAACATAACTTGTGTAATACACTTCTTGGTGTTGTGAAATTGAAATACTAAGATGTTATTTTTGAGATTGCCACATTTTACTTGAGGAAAAAGAAGAAGAAAGATCTCTGTCGCGGCACGTTCTGGTTAGCGGGATGGGTCGTGACAACTTGTGGTATCAGAGCAATGGTTTTAGGACCTTGAGCAAGAATTATATTAGGAATTGACCTATAAGTATTGGAAGATAATTTAGTTATTGATACTATAGTCTTGTGGATGTCTAGAATCATTACTGGAGGATTTTGTTGATGAAGGATCTAATTGAGATTTTATTTAGGAAACAATGGCAGTAGAGCAGCCACATGCGACCACCCAAGGTCCTAGTCAAGAGAATGATAATAACAACAACGTGTATGACACATTGACCTTGATAGCTCAAACACTAGGAGGCATAGCTGCCCTGTCTGTTAAAAGACATAAATTAGAGCTTCAGTTGCCATTTGGACATGAACCATTTATAGGAGAAAATTATATTGAAGTAGACCTGATTCCTATGGAGATAAGGAAATTTGATGCTATCATAGGAATGGATTGCTTAAGTACCTATCATGCTCTTCTAGACTGTCATAAGAAGCATGTTACTTTTAGAAAACTAGGTGATGTTGAATTCACTTTCTATGAAGAAAGAAGGTTTTATCCTACCCATGTCACTCTTGTCTCTTAGCCCGGAAGTTGTTAAGAAAGGGATATTCCACTTATATTGCTTATGTGTTTAATACTAAGGCAGAAGCAATCAGTTTACAAAATATCTCTATGGTGAAGGAGTTTCCAAAAATGTTTCCAATTGAACTGCTAGGAGTTCCTCCCGATAGGAAAATTGAATTCACTATTGACCTCATTCCGGGTACCAATCCAATTGCCTTAGCCCCTTACAGAATGGCCCCAGCTGAACTTAAAGAACTCAAAACCCAATTGCATGAGTTGACAGATAAGGGATTTATACAGTCCAGTATGTCACCATGGGGTGCTCCTGTTCTATTTGTCAAGAAGAAAGATGGCTCCATGAGACTTTGTATAGATTACAGGAGACTAAACAGAGTGACTGTCCGCAATAACTATCCTCTGCCTAGAATAGATGACTTATTTGACCAATTACAAGTGGCCTCTATATTTTCCAAAATTGATTTGATATCTGGCTATCATCAGTTAAAGATTAGAGGAGAAGATGTCCCTAAAACTGCATTCCGAACCCGATATGGGCATGATGAATTCCTAGTAATGCCTTTTGGATTGACAAATGCCCCAACTACTTTTATGGACTTGATGAATAGGGTTTTCCGTCCATATCTGGACAAGTTCGTGATCGTATTCATTGATGATATTCTAGTATATTCTAAAACAGAGGAAGAACATAGAGAACACTTGAGAATTGTACTTCAAACTCTGAAGGAACACCGATAATATGCAAAGTTTGATAAATGTGAGTTTTGGTTAAGGAATGTTGCATTTCTAGGCCATGTCATATCTGGAGAAGGAATAACAGTGGATCCATAAAAGATAGAAGCGGTTTTTAGATGGGAACGACCGATAAATGCATAAGAAATCCGAAGTTTCCTTGGATTAGCTGGGTATTATCGAAGATTTGTTGAAAACTTCTCTAGAATTGCCGCACCATTGACAAGATTAACTAGGAAGAATGTGAAGTATAATTGGAACGAAGAATGCGAGAAGAGTTTTAAGGAACTCAAGAGTCGCCTCACCTCAGCACCTATACTTAGCCTTCCATCAGGGAAAGGTAACAATTATGTAATCTATAGCGATGCCTCAAGACACGGGGTGGGATGCGTCTTAATGCAGAATAATAAGGTGATTGCTTATACTTCTAGACAGCTAAAACAACATGAGTTAAATTACCCAACTCATGACCTTGAGTTAGCTGCTATAGTATTTGCCTTAAAGATCTGGAGACACTACCTATATGGAGAAACTTGTCAAATCTTTACGGATAATAAGAGTTTGAAATATAATTTCTCTCAGAAAGAGTTGAATTTAAGGCAAAGAAGATGGTTAGAGCTAATAAAAGATTATGATTGTTCCATAGAATATCATCTGGGGAAAGCCAATGTCGTAGCTGACGCTCTCAGTAGAAAGTCTAATGGTCAGCTATCTCACTTAAAAGGAGAATATTCTCAGTTGAAAGGGTTACGTACAAAGTTAACCATAAATAGCTCTGGAGCCTTATTAGCATCCTTACAAGTGAGAACCATATTATATGATAAAATTAAGGAGGCACAAGTTCATGATTCTGAAATCATTAGAATCATTGAGAAGATTAAGTGAGGAGATGAAGCCGGGTATAAAATAGATGGTCAAGGGGTCTTATTCTTTAAAGGAAGATTGTGTGTTCCAAAGAAATCTGATATAAAGACTGAGATTCTGGAGGAGGCACATAACTCCATGTATACTATGCACCCAGGAAGTACTAAGATGTATAGAACACTTAAAAGTTACTATTGGTGGGCTGGCATGAAGAGAGAAATTGCAGAGTACGTTTCTAGATGTCCTATATGCCAACAAACAAAACCGGAGCGTTTGAGACCTGTGGGGACATTACAGCCACTTCCAACACCAGAATGGAAATGGGAACACATCACTATGGATTTTGTTACAGGATTTCCAAGGACCCATCGAGGTCATGATGCAATATGGGTCATAGTAGACAGATTAACTAAGTCTGCACATTTCTTAGCCATTAACAGGACATACAGTCTAGACCGCTTGGGAAAGATTTTTGTTAATGAGATAGTTAGCCGTCATGGGGCTCCTGTATCAATTGTTTCTGATAGAGATCCACGATTTACTTCTAAGCTTTGGCCAAGCTTACATAAAGCTATGGGAACAAAGTTAGCATTTAGTACTGCCTTTCATCCTCAAACAGATGGTCAATCAAAATGGACTATCCAGACTCTAGAAGACATGCTTAGAGCTTGTGCACTGAGCTTTAAAGAAAGCTGGGATGAACATCTCTCACTTATAGAGTTTGCATACAATAACAGCTATCATACTAGTATTGGGATGGCACCTTATGAAGCAATGTATGGAAGACCATGTAGAACACCTATCTGTTGGAGTGAGGTTGGAGAACGAAAATTGGTTCAACCTGAACTAATACAAAGCACAATAGAAAAAGTTGATGAAATCAAGGGATGCTTAAAGGCAGCGCAAAGCAGACAGAAAAGTTATGCAGATAAGCGAAGGAGAGACTTAGAATTTCAAGTGGGAGACCATGTGTTTCTAAAAGTATCTCCATGGAAAGGCCTAATCAGATTTGGGAAGAAAGGGAAACTGAGCCCTAGATACATTGGGCCTTACGAGATCACAGAGAGAATCGAAAGTGTGGCATATCGTCTTCGACTTCCATCTGAACTAGCAAGGATACATGATGTCTTTCATATCTTCACATTTCGGAAGTTTATTCCAGATGCAACTCATATGATACAACCCCAAGATATTCAATTGAAGGAAGATCTGTCATACGAGGAGGTTCCTGTGGAAATTCTAGATTATAGAGTACAAGAGCATCGTACAAAGAAGATTCCTTTAGTTAAAGTTTTATGGAGGAGTCACGTAATAGAAGAGGCCACATGGGAATGAGAGGAAGAAATGAGAACTCAATATCCCCACTTATTTTCAAGCTAGCAAAGGTACTTAAATTTCCAGGACGAAATTTATTGCAAGTAGGGGAGAATTGTAATACGCATTTTATACACTATGCTTTTGAATGTTATCAAGTGTTATAGACGGTTAGTACACTATGTTTTTATCAAGTGTCATTTCAAGGAAATATTGGATTGATAGTATAATACGCGTTTGTACACTATGCTTTTGAATGTTATCAAGTGCTATTTCAAGGAAATATTGGATTGATAGCATTCACACTTTACAGATACCATAGTCAATAGATTCGACTTGATGTAATGATTTCATTGAAATTTGTTGTGTTTATATCAGAGACATCTTGTATAAAAATGGACTTCAAAAAGGTTCTCTGAATTATGTAGCACATCAAAACATAGTACCAAATCTAGTAATCTAGAATTTTGGTAGTACCTTATAAGTAGTAGAAGCCACTACTAGCATAGTGCCCATAATGTTATAGATTTATACTCATTAGCCATAATCACATCATTAAGACTAATTAAGCATGATTAGTGATAATTACCCGTCATTAGTGATAATTAATTGTCATTAGCAAAAGTAGGACACATGGAGTGGAAATCACGGGACACGTGTCGTTATATAGTCAGGACAAGTGTCAAAACCTCAATAGTGCCATGCGTCATCATCCTAAGACTAACACGTGTCATGATGTAGCCTCTTGTTTTGGAAACAAGTTATCTCGTGGATAAGCCAAACCTCTTGCTTGGGAAACAAGTTATCTCATGCATAAGCCTAGCCTCTTACTTGGGCAACAAGTTTTCTCATGATTAAGCCATGTGCCATGCCATGTGTCTTCATACATGGATAACAGACAACATGTGTCTTGGAGCCTCCCTTACATGTTGACACATGTCACACATGTAAAGTGGGTGGAGGCCTATAAATACCCATGACCCCCCGTACTCCTCCTCACTTCATCCCACGCACATCTCTCCACGTTAGAGCCGCAAGGTCGCCGAGGTTGCGGGAGGAGCACAAGAGGAACCACGACGAAGCCCTGTCGGTGATCGAGAGCGTTTTTAAAAGCCGTAACGAAGTTCTGTCCGCATCGACCTGTAGTACTCAGATCTAGGACGGCTATAGAGGGAGATTTCACAAAAGAAGGCGATCTCGACTCGAGTTAGATATAGATCAGGTGGGGGATTCTCAAGCGTTATTTTAAAACACTAGTCTTTAGCTTTTATGCATGGTTTTGAATAGAAAGTATGAAATCATGTTTTCTAAAGCTTTTACGCATGAATTACAAGTACCATACAATTGATAAGAAATCAGGGCTTTAGAACGTATTTCAGAGTTCGTTTCAGGTGTTTTATCCTGATAGCACGTTTTTAAGCATTTCATTCTTTGTGGAACACGAAACATAAGTTTCACTACTTAGATTTGAGCTTTTTATATAAGAAATATGTTTTGTGCCGTTATTATGTAATATGTATCGGTTTTCAAGTACTTAATAGTTTCCAGTTACAAGAATACGCATGTTATGCCAGATTGTTTTATGATCATGAATTAGAGCTGTTATGAGCATGAATTAGCAAGATTACAGATTATTAGTGACAAGAAAAGAATCAGAATCAGAAGATAAGCACCACCGTAGCTCTTTTATACAAATCATGAACTAGCCTTTATATATGGTGATGTCATTATATATGACCCTGAAACCGCTGTTAGATATGGCAAACCATTAGATATGGTATCAAGATGACTTTGGGTCCGCATTCTGTATACATATAGTCTTTGGGCTGTATGAAGGGTGTTTTTGGTCTTTGGGACTGTCTACGCGTATAACTTAGCTTTGTTTCAGCGTTCATGAGTCAATAAATTAGCCACAGTGGTGATTAGTACAAACAGCTTGATAGTGATGATTATGTTTCAGTTTATCTGCTTTTGAAGTGATTTCAGCGTTCAATTTCAAAACTAGCATGTTGTTATATGTAATTTCTGTCATAAAGTCTCTTTCAAGCTATTTCACAGTATTCAGCATAAATTTTTGTCATGATGCTCATATTTCAGATTTTAGCTATATGTAAAAGGCTTGAGATCCTTTCACTAGGTCTAAGCTCATAAATGGGTTTAGACTCATCCCTTTATATTATAATATGTACAGATCAGCAGAATCACGAGTAGCAGGGGAAAGGACCGTTGATACACTAGGAGGAAGTGGCTTTTGGTTTTCGTTATTTTTTTTACTGTATGAAGTTTTGTATGAAGATGTAACATAACTTGTGTAATACACTTCTTGGTGTTGTGAAATTCAAATACAAAGATGTTATTTTTGAGATTGCCACATGTTTACTTGCGGAAAAAGAAGAAGAAAAATCTCTGTCGCGGCACATTCTGGTTAGCGGGATGGGTCGTGACATATATAGTAGATACTGCAATATAAACAGAATCCTAGTAAATCTATACACAAAACCCCTGACGAGATTTGGTTTGGAACCAAGCCTAGTGTTAGACATTTAAGAATTTGGGGTTTCTTAGTCCATGCAAAGAATGTCAATGGATGTAAGATGGAATGTCACACTCAAGAATGATTCTTCATTGGGTATGTAAAGGATAACATTGGATACCGGATTTATGACCTGGAGACTCAAAAGGTTTTCATCTTTAGAGATGTAAAACTCTTTAAAGATGAATTCCTTAAGAGACAAGATAACGATGAAGAAAGGGAACTCATTTAATCCCATGAGGATATCTTGCTTCTTGAACCAGATACTGATGATGTAAACAGAGATGAAACACATGTACCTCCTTGAAGGGGTTCGAGGGTAGTTGTACCATCTGAAAGGAACGGATTACATCTATCAAGTGAAACTGATAATTATCCAACTTCATTTGATGAAGCACTCACGGATCATGACATGGATATATGGAAGCTAATAATAAAGTCCAAAATAGGCTCCATGTACAAGAACGATGTATGGACCCTGGGGTATCCACACAGAGATGTAAAACCCATTGGGTGTAAATTGATCTTCAAGATGAAGAGGAGCTTGATAGGAAGGTAGAGACCTTCAGGGCACGGCTCATATCCAAGGGATACAAACACAGAGAAGGCATCGACTACGATGAGACATTCTCACCTGTGGCTATGCTTAAATCCATCAGGGCACTGATACCTATAACTGCTTATTTTGACTACAACTTCTGACTAATGGATGTCAAGACATCATTCCTCAATATCTAAAGCCCCATTTTCTTTCATTATTTCCCAAGTTCAATGGGAATGCACATGAAGACCCATATGCCATAAGAGGCTTCAAGATGGTTTGTGACAACCTTAGGAATCCTAGGGTTAGTCAAGAATACATTAGTCTCAAAGCTCTTCCTTTTACCATGGGCGATAAGGCTAATTTTGGTTGAAGAACATAAGGGTAGTTATAACTACCAGATGAATAGCAATTCATCTATGTTTATTCTACCATTTTGTCTTTAAATACCTGTTAAAATACATATAGATAATGCTAACTTTTACAAATTAGCATTCTTTGTTCATCTATAATTTATACATAATTACATGTATTTAATCAAAAATAAAAGGATAAAGAAAAATAAAGAAAAATAAATGAAGTATTAAGGATATTGAATGACCATAAGGCCCACGACATGGTTAATATTGTCTTGATCGACAAGGAATAAAGTAGGGGGAGATAAGGGCCAAATACTATATATAAAAGGAACTCATATGGTATAAAAAGAGCAAGCACGTGGATAGGAAATACCACATCATTCAAGAGATTCAAAAAGCGTGGTGACATCAACATCAACATGGTGGCCTCTACTGATAATTTCGATTACCCCCTTACCAAACATTTACACCAAAAGTTTGTCGACTGTCATGTAATGAGCATGGGTTTAAGGATTGCACCTGAATGATTATGAGGGCCAGTGGGAGATTGATAACCATGTGAGCCCAGGGCAAACCATTTCTACCTTAATGTTATTGTAATATTTAGTATATCAATAAAGGTTATTTATTTATTTGAACTCCTTTTACGAGATTAAATGAGTATAAAAACTTTCTAAGGTCCTATAGTACAATTATGATTATGTACCTTTGTCCTTTTAATAATTACACAACTATTGATTCATTGGTAGAATCATAGAGGCTCGTGCATGGATGATATGTAAATAGTTAGATTGAGGACTCATTAGGCACCATCAAATGATTTTTAATAAAGGATCTCCAGCTTGAGAAGGAGACGCCAATCTCTCTCTAAAGCCTGATATCTAACTGACCTCTTGATGTAGGTCCTTTATGTAGGAATAGAGATTCGGAGGTGTCAGATAAGTTAGGTTAAAGAGTTGACATAACGAGATCGAGATAACTAAGGCCTATTGTTTAATAGAATTCAACAAGTGTCTAAAATAATATCCTTACAGAGGGCGAAGATATATTATCATTAAGGTGACTGCTCACAAAACCCAATTAAGATATAAACCCACACAATGTATAGAAAAAACAATGCAAGCAAATGTGAATCAAAATTTATTATAAACACTACAAAAAATTGTAAATATTGGTCAAATATGAGTAAGTTATCGAATACAGGGAGAACAGGGGATAGACAATAAAAATTGGCTAAAAAAGACAACAAGTGTTTTTTGTGGTTTTTTTAGAGATTTCTGAATTTTTGTGGGTTATTAGTCTTCTATTTTTTTGGATTTTTTGTTTTAAAATTTTTTCAAATTCTTAATTTTATAATTTTTATCTCCTATTTATATTTTCTATTTTTTTATTTTTCCCTTTTTTAATAAGATAATATAAGTATAAGTACTAATATAGACAATATTGCTAATACTAATATAGATATAGTCATAAATACTCAAAAATCACAAAATAATTTTTTTTCTTTTTATATTGTTCCTTTTTTTGGTATTTTTCTTATAATTTTTACTTTTTCCAATTTTTAGTTGAGCTAATAAGGCATAACAATAACTAATATAAATAGGCCAAACTGTTTTCGAGTTTAAGAGTAGCTAAAATCCTCAACATTTTCCAAAACTATTTTTAATATATAAATATAATAGATAGAATTCAAAAATAGAAATATATATTTTAGTGTTTTTTATATTTTTATTATAGTTTTTATAACACTTTTGGATCTTTTTTTAATTTTTAGTGTTTTTCTTTTACTCTTATTCGGGGTTTTCGGTCCACAGGTTCAAAATAGGTTAATAAATAAAATATATATTTTTGGATTTTTTTAAAATTTATTATTTTTTTATTTTTCTAAGCTAGACATGATAGAAAAGCTCTGTTTTCTTATTTTTAATATAGAAATATAAGATAAAATACCTTCATAAAAGTATACGTGGAAGAATGATATATAAGGTATTTATCCTATTCTTTTAAAAATTTTTAAGGAATATGAACTATTTTTAACAAAAATAAAATCTACAAAAAGAAAATACACTAATGTAAATATTTAAAGTTTATAGACTAATCCCGAACACTACAAAGAATTATAGGGAAAATGTAAATTTCCTATATATTTTCAATAACATATACTCGGAGGGGTATTTCTACAATTAATACAAAGTACAGGAGGCTAAATGCAAAATTTATAGAAAATATTACACTAATATTGGCAAAATATGGACAGAAGAAAAATATAAAAACTTGGAGGCGGTCCCTTCAAAATGTACAAATGCCTCACACAGACATGCACAAGAGGTGACCTAGACTGGACTTCTGTGCAAATAAAGGAATGCTTCGGGTCTTAGTTTCAATTTTTACAAAAATAGAAAGCGTTAAATAAAGTATTCTGTATTAAAAAATAAAAACAAATGCATGCAATAATATATTTGAAAAACTACCCTTTAGGTGCGCTATTGGATGATAGGGTTAGATTAACTTAACCACGTGTCAACTTCTGGATGACGGATGATGTTTCGACGATCAACAACTTTGATCAGGTCTTGATCCTCATATGACTATTGAAACGAGGTGTGATCTAAAAGTCAAGATTAGAAATGAGTGGCCCGCTTTAATCGAACGGATGTTGCTATCCTTGAAGAACAAGGAAGAACTCTCTTCTCTGAACTTCACTATATCGAATCTCCCTCGTCTGATTGTCTCTCTCGATTCTCTAATGATCTTCATGATTCGGAGAGGCTTCCACAGCTACTGGATGTCTCAAAACGTTTTGGGGCCCGTTAGAGGAGCCCTGGAGCATGATGCCAGCAGGGGCATTTTTTCCACCATGTATTCTCCTTAGAAGGAGCTCTTTTTGCTCAATTCCACTAGAGTTAACACAAGCTTACAAAAATGAAGCTTCCATTTGTGTGAACGGGTCGATAGGTGTGAAGATGAGTGTGGCGGTGTTCTCCAGCTTAGGGTGGAGAAGGGAGAGAAATTTTCGAGATCAGATCATGATCTAAGTGAGTTATAATGCCTGAGATGAAGGGGGAGAGGAGGGAAAGGCGGTGAGGGTGTTGGAGAGGTTCGAATAGGTGCAAGCATGATAATATGAAGGGCCAGAGCTGGAGCTCTTGCGAGCAATATTTTTGCATTTTCTAATGATTCAAAGCGAAATTAAAAGGAACAAAGGCATATCTAAACTACTGATATCATAGGAAATAAAATATGAAAAGAAAGAAGGCTCGCAAGACCAGGGGTAGTTGGGAGTGGAGCTCACAGCAGATGAGTTGGTGGAGATCGAATCGACACCAAAACCAGCCCCTAAAGCATGGAGGACCTTCCTGTAGTCACCAAGAGGTTCAATAGGCACTATGGTTAGGGTTTACTCGACGGAATAGGGATCAATGATAGAAAATGGGGTGCAACGATACTATATAATCGGTGACCTTTGACCTGATATTGTGCTTGAATCGACGCGTTTCAGATCGAGAAATCAATCCTAATTGGATTACCTCATCCCCTAAGAGACAAAATCAAAAGAGAAAATTGAAGATAATATGAAATGAATTATTAAACAAATAAATAAAAACTCAAAACATTAAAATTGTTAAAATATTAATATAGTATTTTTATATCTATTTTATTTATATTTTTTAAGTTGATTTATTATATATTTACAGGTAAGTGTACAATTATAGGTATTTTGAACTACGTTTTGTGGAACTTATTTTTCTTCGGTATTTTTGTAATTTATTGTTTTATAGACATAGTTTATATATTTATAACTTATTTAACTACACTCAAATATTTTTGTATTGCATTTTTCTGATGTCTTTAATACACTTAAATAAATATATGTACTTATTATATATGTATAATTGTAGGTAATTCATCAATAATTTTATATTGAATCTTTTTTTTATTTTATTTAAGGGTTTTTATTTATTTTAATTATGTTAATATTCCATAAATAATGTTTACAAAATTATACAATTATTAAACAATGAAAATAAAAGATTGAAAAGATTTGTTGTACAATAGGGATCCAAAACCTAAATTTTGCATCTTAACTCCAAATTAAATAAAACCACTTCATTAAATAGATAATAAAAAGTTATATGCAATTATAGGTGATTGTGATGAATTTTGAGTTCATATGGAGAAGATATGGAACTGGGATGTTTAAATTTTGATTTTTTATTTTGAGTATAGAATGCACCATTCACATCATTTTTATGTGAAATAAATTTTATATTTTTCTATGTATTTTTATCTCCAACTGTAGAAAGTTTTTTGATTTGACGTATAACTAAAATAAGAATAAAATAGGTCACAAAAATGCATTATTGGGTATTTATGAATTAGAGTTTCTTCTATTATTGGACCTTATCTCACACAACTTTATTCCTTGTCGACCCACATCGTGATGAAGGATATGGTGAAATCGTTAAGCGCATAACGGAAGTGTGAGGATCGTATCGTATGCGACCAGGAGCAACTAGTCTCACTAGTAGCTCGAGGCAACGGAATTTAAAAAATTTCATGCGATGAAACAACATGATCCGAGAACACTTCTCGGATTATTTAATCTGAACCACAAACAAGTATTAGGGTTACATCTTGAAGCGTATTTGCGATCGAGTCTCTAAACGAAGAGACCTCCTATCTCAAGTCCGATCCGACGGAGGAGACGGTTGCGAGCGCTTTGATGAAACACATGCTCCTCGCAATCCATGTTGATTATCCAAGCGAGGGATCTCCTAATCTCATCACAGAAGATCCAGCATCTTCTTCACAAGCGAGGCACATGGAAGGAGACTGAGATACATGAGCAAATAATCTGGCAGCATAACGACGACACTGCGGTGATGGCGACTCTCTCTAGGGCATCATGGTGGATGGCCACAAGAAAGAGAGAGAGATGGCCACAAGAAAGAGAAAGAGAGAATGAGAGATAGAGCATATGTTGTTATCTCCAACATGTGTAAAATAAAGGGCTAGGGCTACCCTTCTATTTATAATATTTTAGGAGTCCATGGATCACAATCCGTGGACTACACAAAATCAATGGATGAGATTGATTTGTGCTTCTTTCAATGTCCAAGAGCTTGTTGTGAAAACACAGCAACAATTAATTTAATAAAGATTAAATATATATTGATAAATCAATACAAATTAATCCCAAATTAAATCAACCATGCATTGGAGATTATGGAATGGAGATTGTCTCACCATTTCCTAATGAGAGTTGGTAGGAATCTTATGTAATTTCATGAGATTACATTATTCCATGGAAATCTCCAATATTTACGGCAGCATTTATTATAAATTATTCTACAAAAATAATTCATAATTATTTTGTGAATATTGCAATCTTGCCATTGGAAAATTGTGAATCACATTCACAACCCAAAATAAAATGTGAATTACATTTTCAATTAACTGTCCAATGTGAATCTAATTCACATCAACATTTAATTCACAAATGTAAATTACAAATAGCTCTCTCTCATATATTATTAATCACAATTATAATATATATGATTAATATGGATAGTGTTATCCACATTATTCATATCCATTATAATTAGATCACATTTAATCATATTGGATCTCAATTCTCATGGGCCTAAATAATATGAATCACATTCTCATTATTCACTTCTTTGATAAATAAATCACATTTAATTATATAGGATAACTCTCATAATATGAACTAAATTCATATTATTCATGACAATTAAATGATAGTTAATTATCAATTTTCTCAATGCTCAGATACATATATCAACAATGAAATTGTCCTTTAACTCTTTCAAGGATAATGCACTTTCTCTACAAATACTTGGAGATAAGGATATGGCAATTGTATTATTCCACGTATAGTGACTTGAATATTGAGATCAATCTCAAATCCATATCTTGTGGACCTCCCAAAGATGCTTGATTAAATTAAGGCCGCAAATCTAATCTTCTCATTGCATCTGAATCACATTCAGATCAACGCCCAATATTTGTACCAAGATCAGATCACTTCTCTATTGAGAGGAGTCATTAAAATCCAGACCCATTTCATCACTCTCAAGGAATGGAAGAGTCATGGTTATACAATCGTTTATGATCACATCTCCCTCAGGTATTCCTAATACTTGTACATCCAGCATAGTGGAAGGCCCAGAATAAACCCGAAGTATAAGATCTATTTTAACTGTCTACTTCAGGGTTTCATCAATAAGTTTCTCATTTGATATTCGGAGTTGGTATCTATCATATACTTTCCAAAAGCATATATCATACCCATATGTTGATCATATACTTTCCTAAAGCATATATCAAACCTACAAATTAAGTCAAGCTTCCAAAGCGAGACGATCGTGCATGGAATTTGATTCTTCCCAATATCTCATGAGTGAGATCATGTCTTCCAGTTCAGTAAATGAATCTATATAATCCCTTTGAGAGATCGTATTACTCATATGCACTTGTCTGCACATCAACGTGTTGGTGCATAGACCGTTATTAGATCATCAACCTATTGGTCTGCTAAATGTACATACTCAGACATATAGTGACTTCTGTCTCCGATCAGAGGATGCGTGCCTATATCATGACAACATACGAAATAGGACTTTGGTTATGTCAATCTCTTTAAGTCAACTCTTTGACCTAACTAATCTGACATCTCTATATCTCTATTCCCAAGTAGAGGACCTACATCAAGAGGTCTGTTAGATATCAGTCGAATGAAAAAGGATTGCATCTTCTACTCAGGATGGAGATCATGTCTTAATAATCATTAGATAGTGCTAGATGAGTCCTCAATCTAACTCTTTAGATATTCATCCAAGTACCAGCCTCTATGATTCAATTATTGAATCAACAATTATATGATCATTAAGATGTCCATGGTACATAACCCTAATTGTACTAAGGGACCTAATATGCAAATTAATTATCCTTCATTTCATATCAGGGAATGATATTTGCAATAACATTCATTGCATAATGGCTCGTCGTGGGCTCGCATGTCCAACAATCTCCCACTAGCCCATGGAGCCACTAAAGGACTAATCTTAAACCCGTACTCATGTGACAATCATAGGCTATTTAGAAAAATAGCTAGGTAAGCTAATCAATCACTCTGATCCAGAGAGACTATGCCAAGTCCTTTTATAGCACTTGCATATCTCCTAGTAACAGTGCTCGTATATAATGCGGATGTTGCTTCTTATGCAACCAATACTCAATCTTGTTAGTTATAGTGTCCTTGAAACTACATATCAATAATTATTATTACCAGTATGTAATTTCCATTATTCTTATTAGAATACCCTTATTCCTGAAGATCTCTAACTCCTAAGGTATCCAAAGTTAAGATATTTATATCTCTATCTATAAAGTCTTAAGTTCTTGAAGATAAGACTTGGAGGTCACTATCTCAAAAAATCTTGTCATCTTTAAAGATATTGTTATTACTGTAACCAAGTGTTTTATTTTCATGGTAGAATTAGTAACAGTTTAATACTCCAACTGCATGGCAGACATATGTCTTTTGTACACATTTAGCATAAACTAGGCTTCTCATAACTGATGCACAAGGGAAAGTAGTTCGAGCATTCACTTCTTCAACTCTTTGAGGTGGTATCCCTTCCGATAGGTCACTTCCATATCATAAGGGAAAGAAGCCTTTCTTGGAATTTTCTGGAAAATGGAATATGTCCAAAGTATACCACTAATGTGACGGTCCCAATACCCTCTTCTCTTTGCTTTTGAAGAACTTCAGAACTAAGATCCAATAGGTATCCTTAAGATCATATCTCAAGGTATGGAATAGCCAGACTATAAAACACTTATTATTATCATTATCCTTATATCATTCCAAATGATTAGGATATTATCTACATTTAGCATGATGAACACATTGGTACTCCCACTAAGCTTAACATGGTACATCAAGATTCTATTTGAAATCATAACCTTTATAATTTCATCAAATCTTATGTTCCAACTTAGTATCTTATTTGAGTCCATAGAAGGAGTTCTTCAGCTTGCACACCTTGCTTTCCTCAACCATGAAGCCCTAGGGCGACTTCATGTGAATATCCTCATAGAGTTATTCATAAAGTAATGCAATACTGACTTCCTTCTTGAAGTTGTCAAATTGAAGTTGTGTATTTATAGGTAGCAGAATTCTTATGGGTTCAAGCAAAGTCACTGAAGAGCATGTCTCATTGCAAGTGATGTCTTCTCTTTGGTATGTATCTTATGGATACGAGCCGTGCTTTGAAGCTCCCTACCTTCTCATCAGGTTCCGTCTTTCTCTTGAAGATCCATTTACACCTTAACATATCTTACCCATATAGGTGGATCCTCAAGGATCCATATACAATACTTATATATGAAGTCTACTTTAGTCTTTATTGCTAACATCCATCGTTCCATGACATGATATTAAGAAGCTTCATCACATGAAGTTCTATCATTGTCAGATTTCTCTAATACATGGAATCCATCCTCAAACTCATTTGAAGAGTTATTAGTGTTTCATCTTTAATTTTCCTTTTAGTTTCCAATTTCAGGAGCCTCATTATCTTCTCTAGATTCAATGAGTTCCTTTACTTCATTTTCATCTTGATTCTCAATAGTCTCAACCTTTAAGAATCATATCCTTAGAGTTGAAATCTTTCAAGAGTCTCAAGGTCATAAAGTAGGTATCTAATACCATCCTTTATAATCCTAATGAAGTAGAACTCTCTGGTACTAGATTCTAGCATACTTGCATGGAACCATATTAAGGATATACATTGTAGTCTCTATTATATATATACCTTAGAAACAAAGAGGTAATTATGCTAATATTCATCATTGATCAAATCATGTCACACAAGTTACAATTGTATCTCCCTACAACTCTCTCGAGTTTTGGTGTATTATGAGAAAGGAGATAGGAATGATATTCATATCTCTATAAGGTATTCCTTGAATCATCTAATAGGTATGGATTACCTAGGTTAGATCATATTCATTTCATCTTCCTTCAAACGTTGGTTCTAATCCAAAATTGTGAACTCTATGAACATTTCAAAGCTTTCTAAGGTGAAGGGAAGAAATTTCATAACACAAATAATCATCGAATGATATCACATATCATCAATGTTTATTATGATGCATATGATCAGCATACATCAATATGTATGAGATCTTGAATACCTTGACATCTTACACCATTATCATAGAAGGTGACATTTTTACTTTGAAAACAATATTCATAAGTATGTAAGTTTTGAACTTTCAGACGTTCTAAAGTTTCATCTCTTACTACTCTATTGATCTCATTAACAGACTTACGTCCAAGACATTATGCCAAATCATTGTTTAATCATCTTCATCCTCCTATTGATATTTTAAGGTACATTTTCCATTATTATAAATGTTATTGAACCATTCATTAATTTTCTAATTTAGTATAGTCCACTAGATGTTAGATTACTATCTGAAATATATCCATCATAACTCTTTATGATAGGTCTATTCCAGAATGCATGTTTATTACCAACATTTAGAAATAAACAATGAATATATTCTATTATCGAGGTCATAGAGACATTCTCTAGGACTAAGGGATCTCCCACTGAAAATATAAAGTCTATTTATCCAATGGAGATGGTTGCAACAATTGCATCAATTTCAATGTGGACAACTACTACACCTCAAGATCAAATATCCAATCTTCTAGAACATATGCAGCTAATTGAAAGGGTTATTTACAAGAATGAGATACAATTATTAGACTTTGATCCTATCAAATAAGAAAGTCAATTTCAATGATTAATGGTAGATATAGATTATTCTGATGCACTATCTGAATCCTTCTCTAAGGATCCTAGATAGACTGATAATCATTCTATCAATACATCATCTTGTTGCAGTATTGACATTCATCCAACTCTTTGGACGTCATATGGAAGCTATAGAAGTACAATCAAGTCATTGAATTTCCTTCTTACTTGGGTCCGACCCATGCTTCCACTGTGCTCCCTTCATTTATAAACAAACATTGCTTAAAAAGAAGGATCTCTTATTTTGAGTTCAAATGATTTAAATATAAGTATATTTCAAAATTTATACGTGCTTCATTTAATTTATACAATATGAATATTATGAAGTTTAATGAATGCTAGAGTATAGATAGTAGAATGATGGCACTCATCATATATACATACATCTTAACGCTTAAAGACTAAGGTTCATGTAGGTACTCAAACAATTTGAATAGATCATCTCTTACAGAGCAACCATTTTGCTTGATGCATTGAACCATGTCATTCATGATTAAATGTCAAGAGCACATATGTATGGCAGAACATCTTCTTAGACTTTTATAAGGATTATTTGATAATTGCGATCATCATCGATGTGTCACTTCCAAAGTACATTCGATGAGAGATCAAGACTACAAAGACATACATACCCTAGGGTTGTAGTCCTATTGTCTATTTAATTGTCATTCATCATTATTATGAGGAAAATTGCACATTGCAACCACATAAATTTTGTGTCCAACTACAAGTAAAATATCTTATCAAGGATCCAATCCACGATATTTTACTCGTTATTATTTTGTATAGTATCAAGTGGGTTTAGTTATGGATTATCTGAAATAATATAATTTGCATAAATCAATATAAATATATATTTTACTTTGATTTAAGAATTTTTATATCAAAGTTGTCTTGCCTTATCAACATTGAAAGTTCATTACCTTAATTACTTTCAACGTATGAAATATACCAACCATTATATCTCAAGCAAGATCTGGGATCTCCTTTCTTATCTTTGTCGCATCCCAATAATATAAGAAATTGTAACTCGGATAAAAAGAAGCGGGAACACATTCTGCCTTGCAAGTTGAACTTGCATTCCCAATTCGGTCTGGAACACCCGGGCTCACCACCCCTAAGGTTATGTTGACCCATCGTTAATTGAATCAACTGTCAACGGTATTGAACTCTCTATGTGCAATCCAATATCGCCCCAATAATATGAGGACCCGATATTGGGGTCATTACATATACGGCCTTACTCTTTTGAGAAGCAAAGATCATGATCCAGATGCTCTTTTATGCAGCAACTGTCACTTCAGACATGTGTCTCCTACATACAATCCCTGGCGATGAAACCCTTCGCCTTACGATAGACCATGGATGTCACTTATGAGATCTTCCAGATCATGTTCAAATTCTAATTAATCATTATGAATCATATTCATTACGATTAATTCTTCCATGGGAAATACAACTCTATTCATAATAGAGTGTTTTAATTTTAATTGGATTCCAATTAATCTGATCATAATAAATTAAGGATCCAATTAATATCCAACAAACATTCTTAATTGTTACTTGGAATATGGTATTATCTCAAATACTTATTATTTCGAATTTTAATAATTAGAAAAGTATATCATGATCTCTCTAGAATTATTCCTTCCCTACCTTCTATCATGGTCAGTCTTGACGGGAGTGGGATAGACTGCACACAGTGCAACCTGCTACCCCAATGCTCCCCGACTAGACACCATATCTGCCTCGGGTTAAGATAATGCCAAATCGATCATCATGTACTTGAGATGATAATAAATTTTTCAATCTATGTTAAACCATATAATAATAATCAAAACCATTTTGATTATAAGAAATTTACTAAAAAAATTCACAATCCTATTAAAGAAAGTTTGTTTGTTGGAATGAAGATTATGTAACCAATTGTGATATATATCATATCTAACCAATTATTGGTTAAGGCAATGTCATTTAAGGAAATGCTTATCAATCAAATATTTCTCAAATATTTATCCATATTTATTCCAGAATTAACCATTAATTTCACTAATTGATTAAATGACAACCACAAGGTTCTCGATTAGGAATGTAATTTCCAGCAGTGACTCGTACTTACTAAAATTAGCATATATCAATCAATTTAAGTCCAAATCAAGAAAAAAAAGTTTCCATAGTTGGATAATTTGATTTACAATAGAACCTAAGTGATTTTCATGCATTTCTCGACGTTTCAAAAAAGTAATTAACTCCTTAATTACGTCACGATTCGCAATCTCCGAACCAATGGATACATGTTCACTAAAATGATCATAACTTAAGTAAACAGATTCCAAATCACGCAAACTCAAATCCCACGGTTTCCTTATTTAATGTAAAACATAATCCAAATATTAATTTCTTGTTTAAACAATTTAAAAAAGAACCGAAAAAATTCAGAAAATAGGGCTGCGTGAATGCAATGCGATAAAAATTTCGCAAACCCCAACGAGCCCAAGTCGTCCTAGGTTTATGGATCGTATCCGAAACCTCCGACCTATGGCTCTGATACAACTTGAAGGATATGGTGAAATCCTTAAGTACTTCATGGAAGCGTGAGGATCACACCGTATGTGATTGGGAGCGGCTAGTCGCACTAGTTTCTTGAGGCAGCAGAATTGAAAAAGTTTCATGCGATGAAACCACGTGATTCAAGAACACTTCTCGGATCGTTTCATCTAAACCAGGAACAATTTTTAGGGTTACCTCTTGAAGCATGTTTGCGATCGAGTCTCTAATCTAAGAGACCTCCTGTCTCAAGTCAAATCTGACGGAGGAGACGCAGAAACGCGTGCTCCTCCCAATCCATGTTGTTGATCCATGCGGTCAATCTCCTAATATCGTCAGACGAGATCCGATGTCTTCTTTATGAGCGGAGTGCATGAAAGGAGATGGATATCGATGAGTAAATAATCTGGCAGTATAACGGTGACACTGCGACGATGGTGACTCTCTCTAGGGCATCATGGTAGATGGCCACAAGAGAGAGGGAGAGATGGCATGTAGAGATTGAGAGAAAGAATGAGAGCATATGTTGTTGTCTCAAACTTGTGTAAAATAAAAGTCTAGGGCTACCATTCTATTTATAATATTTGGGAGTCCATGGATCACAATCCATGGACTACACAAAATCAATGGATGAGATTGATTTGTGCTTCTTTCAATAGCAAAGATTTTGTTGTAAAAACACAACAATAATTAATTTAATAAAGATTAAATATATATTGATAAATCAATATAAATTAATCCCAAATAAATCAATCATGCATTAGAGATTATGGAATGGAGATTGCCTCTCCCTTTCCTAATTGGAGTTGGTGGGAATCTTATGTAATCTCATGAGATTACATTATTCAATGGAAATCTCTAGTATTTACAATAACACCTTTGTAAATTATTCTACAAAAATAATTCATAATAATTTGTGTTTATTTGAATCTTGACGTTGGAAAATTGTGAAACACATTCACAATCCAAAATAAATTGTGAATTACATTTTGAATTAATTGTCCAATGTGAATCCAATTGACATCAACATTTGATTAATAAATGTAAATTACAAATATCTCTCTTTTATATATTATAAACCACATTTATAATATATATATTAATATGGGTAGTGCTATCCACATTATTCATATCCATGATAATTAAATTACATTTAATCATCTTGGATCTCTATTCTCATGTGCCCAAATAATATGGATCACAATCACAATATTCACATCTTTAATTAAATCACATTTAATCATCTAAGATAACTCTCGATATAAAATTAAATTCATAATATTCATGACAATTAAACCACATTTAATTAATCACATTTAATTATCAATTTTCTCAATGCTCGGACACATACATCAGCAATGAAATTATACTTGATCTCTTTCAACGATAATGCACTTCTCCACGGATACTTGGGGATAAGGATAGGGTGATTGTATTATTCCACGTATAGTGACTTGGATATTGAGATCACATCTCAAATCCAGATCTTGCGGACCTCCCAAAGATGCTTGATTAAATCAAGGCTGCAAATCTAATCTTCTCATTGCATGTGAATCACATTCAGATCAACGACCAATATTTGGACCAAGATCAGATTACTTCTATATTTAGAAGAATCTAGACGCGTTTCATCACCCCATAAGAATGGAAGCGTCATGGTTATACAATCATTTATGGTCACATCATTCTCATCTATTCATAATACTTGTACATCCTGCATACTGGAAGACGTAGAATAAACCGGATGTATAAGATCTATTTTAACTATCTACTTCATGGTTTCATCATTAAGTTTCTCATTTTACTATTGGGTGTTGATATCAATCATATACTTTCCAAAAGCATATATCATACCCATGTGTTGATCATATACCTTCAAAAAAAATATATCAACCCTACAAATTTAGTTTAGCTTCCAAAGCGAGACGATTATGCATGAAATTTGATTCTTCCCAATATCTCATGTGTGATCTCATGTCTTCCGGTTTAGTAAATGAGTATAATCCCTTTAAGAGATTGTATTACTCATATGCCCTTGTATGCTAACCAGCGCACCAGTGTTTGGACCTTTATTAGGTCATCAACCTATTGGTCTGCCAAATGTACATACTCAGACATATAGTAACACATCTGTCTCCAGTCAAAGGATGCATGCCTATATCGTGATAACATACAACATAGGACTTTGGTTATCTTGATATCTTTAAGTCAACTCTTTGACCTAAATAATCTGACACCTCTGAATCTCTATTCCCATGCAGAGGACCTGCATCAAGAGGTCGGACAGATATCAGCGTAATGAGAAAAGATTGCCATCTCCTATCATTGCTGGAGATAATCTCTTAATAATCATTTGATGGTGCTTGATGAGTCCTCAATCTAACTCTTTAGATATTCATCTAAGCACCAACCTCTATGATTCAATTATTGAGTCAACAATTGTATGATCATTAAGATGGCCATGGTACATAACCCTAATTGTACTAAGGGACCTAATATGCAAATTAATGTTTCTTCATTTCAGATCAGGTAACGATATTTGCAATAACATTTATTGCATAATGGATGGTCTCGCAAGTCCAATACATAATACCTGGGTCTCAGGGTTTAAGATCATTCAATACATTTGGTATTTCATTTCCATTTCTTGTATTTTCATTATTCTTTTTTTTGGCTTTAAATACGAAATTCTATACAATATTCACACAATAAATAGTATGTGTTACTCAATGCCAAATAATGCTATTTATGTGCATTTAGTTGGGGTTTAAAGGCCAAAATGAAAAAATAAATTTGATGAAATGGAGATTCATCACCTATGCAGTATGTTGTCACGATGTAAGCACACATCCCTTGAATGAGACAAATGTATTGATATATGTCTAAGTATGTACATTTGTTAGACCATTATATTGATAACCTAATCAAGGTCTATACACTAGCAAGCTAGTGTGCATACAAGGGCTTATGAGTAATATGATCTCTCAAAGTGATCATACATGTACACTACTGTACTAGAAGTCACAAGCTCACTCATTAGGTATTAGTACTTATCAAATTCCATGCACGGTCGTCTTGATTTGGGTGCTTGACAAGAATTTGTAGGTATAATATATCCTTTTGGAAAGCATGTGATCTATACCGACTCATACTGTCCGAATGAGAAACCTTTTTATGAAACCATGAAGAAGATAGTCTAAATATGATACAAAACTTCAGGTTTCTTCCAGGTCTTCTACTATGAAGGATGTACAACGATTAGGAATATTCGAGGGTGATATAATTGTAAACGACTATATAACCATAACACTTCCATTCCTAGGGAGCGATGAAATATGATTGGATTTCAGTGACTCCTCTTATAATATTAGTAATCTAATCATGGTCAAAATTTTGGGCATTGATTTGAATGTGATTCGAATGCAATGAGAAGATTAGATTTGAAGTTTTATTTAGTCAAACAACTTTGAGAGGCCACCTTGATCTAGTAAGAGATATAATCACAGTATCCAAATCAATATACATGCAATGTATAGTCGCCATCTCCTTATCTCCAAGTATACATTGTGAAAGAACAGTATTCTTGAAAGAGTTCAAGAATAATTCTATTTTTTATAATGTATCTGAGCAGTCGGAAACTGATGATTATATGTTATTTAATTGTCATGAATAATATTAATGTGATTCATATTATTTAGACACATGAGGATAGTTATCTAAGATAATTAAATACGATTTAATTATCGAAGATATGATTAATGTGGATATCACTATCCACAATAATCATGAAATTTATAAGTGTTATTTATAATATGTTGGAGAGATTTAATTAGAAATACTATTTATGAATTTTAATATTGATGTGAACTGGATTCACAATGAACAATTAATTGTAAATGAAATTTAAATTTTATATTGGATGGATGAATATGATTCATAACTGTTAATGATATGAATGAAATTATCACAAATTAATTTAGAGTTATTTTGATGAATAATTTTGCAACAAAAGTTATTGCACATGTGGAAAATTAGGTGAGATATGAAATCTCTTCAAAGATTGAATGAGAGAGACTCCTTACCATAATAGGAGTGGATGACCACCTTTAGACCTAGTTCTTGGTGGTTGTCCACACTATATATGGAAGGAGGCTTGCTCTCCTTCCAAGTATTTCCATATTGTTGATTTAATTTAAATTAAATTACATTTATGGATCTTAAATATACATTTAATTTATTTTAAAATAGTTATTTATTGTTAAAAGATTTTGCAATAAAATCTTGGCCACTGTTTTGAAAGCACAAATTAATCTACACCATTTATTATGTGTGCACATGGATTGAGATCCATGGACATCCAATTTGTTATAAAAGAAATGGTAGACCTAGCTCTTTATCTAACAACAAGGAGAAGAAACATCTCTCTTTCTCTCCATTCTCATTCATGCCCAAGCTCTCTCTCTCTCTCTCTCACTCTCTCTCTCTTTCAATATTGTGGACGTCCACAATATTGACCTAGACAGCCTCGGAGTCATCGCTTCGCCATTGTTTACTGGATCGACTACTCATGGATCTCCATCTTCTTCGGTGCATCTTTCTCGTGAGGAAGGCAACCAATTTCTTGATATGTAATCAGGAGACTTTGCACTCGGATCATCAACACAAATAGTGGGATCTACGTATCTCATCCACATACTCGCAAGTGCATCTATCGTTGGATAGGAATTGAGACATGTGGTCTCTTAGATTAAGACACACGATGACAATCATGCTTCAGGAGGTAATCCTTTGACTTGTCAGTGATCTTTATGAAATGATTTGAGAAGTGTTCTCATATCATGTGGTTTCATCAAATTCAATATTTTTAAATTCCACTGCCCATCACAAATAGTAAGACTGGTTGCCCAAGACCATATTTAATGTGATCTACAAACTTTCATGATGCGCTAAGGCCTAAATCCTAGAGAAATGTGGTCAAGTCGGAGGCAGTTGTGTGCACTAACAATGCGAGTTACGCAATTGCTGCGAAGGCTGCACTCGACCAACGATAAATTCAACAATCAACCAATAATTAATAATCAAATAATGAAACACAAGTGGGTAAACATTTATTATAAACCTTACCAATAAATGTGTATAGTGTGCATACATGTTGGGTATCAAACTCAAGGAACAATGGGGTGCAGCATGATTATTATTTATTTCCAAATAAAAATGTGTTATATATATAACAACACAACATTTACTAGATGTTTTTGTGAGTTTTTTTAATTATTTAAATTTTTATATTTTTATATTTATATTTTTTAATTTACTTTTTATAATTTTAATTTCTTGTTCAAATTTCTAATTTTTAATTCCTTTTTTTCTTTTTTGTATATAATAAGTATATATATCACTATTAAATATAATAAAATTAGTAGATGTAAAAAAAATATCTTTTTTATTTTAAAGGATTTAAATTATATTTATTGTATTTAGAATAATTAATGATAATAGTAATAAGTACATGTAATATTATAAATGTGTATATAAATTATACATGGTATTCTATTTATAAATATAGATACATATAGTCAAAGATTATAAAATAAAGTCTTTTCATTTTATGACAAATTTCTATTTTTGTGATTTTTTGTTTTTTACTAATATATATATATATATATATTTTGAAAAAGTACAATATCCCAAATTATAGATTAATGAAATAGGCCAATTTGTTTTGAGATTTTAAAATACATACATAGCCCAAAATTTCTCAAAACTAATTCTAATATATAGAATATGTAAAAATATAAGCGAGAGAAAACTATTTTTTGTGATTTTTTTAAAATATTTTATCTTTTTTTGGGTTATAGAGGGTTTGTAGTTTTTTTGTTTTTCCCATTATAATGTTTTGTGATTTTTGGTCGATTGTGATAAAATTACATGATAGATAATATATATTTATTGAATTTTAAAAAAAAAATGTTTTACATTTTTTTATATTTTTAAAGTCAAACATGGAATAAATGTGCTCCTTTTTATTTTTAATGAATCGAAAATGCAAGATATATGCTAAGTGTAATTCACGACATTAATGAGCGATAATCAAGAATTCATCCATATTTGTGCTTTATTTTTGGAGCATGAGGAGTATTTACTGAAAATAAAATTGCAAAAATAAAAATAATACAAGATGATAAGGGTATATTTGTAATAATAAATAAATACGAGTGTAGTATGCAAAATACCTAGAACATTTGAACTGAAACTTGATTTTTTTATACTAAATTGTAATATAAAAACACGAAAGGTATACGACAAAAATTGCTAACTCATGTGGGGGGCACACGAGTTGAGCTGGTAATGGTCCTACTTGTAATATTCAAAAGTTACTGGGGTTGCATTATAATTTCTCATGAAATTTTTACCTAACTAAATATATAAAATATTATTTAACAGATACAAAAAGTACAAAGGCTGATCAAGCAATTTAACCACATAAACGCCAGTTCATCGGGCCATTTCTTGTGTACCACGTGGACGATAGATCGGTTCTCGTCACGTACCCTTCGAATAAATTGGACGATCCAGATTAAATCTTGGGCGTGTTCATGATTGAGTAATTGGGGAAGCCTCTTGATGAATAGTCAATAAACTCTTTGGCATCCTCTTCGAGCTCCGATTGTGGCTATGGCTTGTCGAAGGTACTATGCACGTTCGTGTGGGCTCCAAAGGCATCCACATGTTAGCGATGATTATCTAGAGCTCGAGGCGTTCAAGATTGGCCTAGATCTACTCCATGTGATCTTGTGAGAACCAAATGGCTCCTCGAGTCATGTATCATGCACCAAAAGATCGAGCGGCTCATGGGCTTCTTCCTCGATCGATCTGTGAAGCTAGTAGCAGTGAAATGGACGGAGGTCGAAGAGCTTCAGGAAAACAGTGATGGAGGAAGCTCGATTCCCAGATCCACAAAGGATATGGGTTGATCAGATGTTGGAAAAGGTGGAGAATACATAAGAGATTGGACTGTCGTAAAAGATCTGAGCGAAGAATGGATAGAGATAAGTGAATTTGGCCTCGAGCTCAAGCTTCAAGTCAAATCAAGGGTTTCTAATTACTCCTAATCTAAGAACTACAAATAGAAAAGAAAAATAGGAAATGGAATAAAGACAAAAGTATTACCAAGAAACTGATGAAAAGTGGGCTTAATTCGACCAAAGGTCAAAGAGGAAAAACCACCGACACAAGCTCCAGCGATGGAGTTGGATCTTGTTCATTAAGGCTTCTCCTCTCTACAACAAGGTGGTTCGCGAGTCCTATAACTAGTAGGAAACCAATAAGTCGAACATAGGGGCTGAAAGCAACTCCAAGACGGATCAACGACAAAATGGTGGAGAAAGTGGAGGTTTTATAAAAAGATGATTGGCTGACTTTGAGGTGATGTGGCATGCAATGGTGAGGGGGTGGTGAAGATTCAATAGTAGGCGGAGGTGATGAATGTGCAATCTATGGATGTGCGAAGGGCTCAAGGGTGAGGGAGGTGAGGTGTTGGCATGAAAATGGTGAGAAAATGGGGAAAACCAAGGTATGACAAGCTGGCTAGCATGGGCTAGACCATTGACCAAGTTCAACAATCGTTGTAATCTGGTTGGTCCACATGGTCCAACCAGATAAATACAGACTAAAAATCATTATAAAATCGATAAAAAAATAAAAAATGAATTAATTATTTTTTAAAAAATTAGAAAAAGTTTCTAATTTTATGTAGTATTTAATGTCTTTTTTATTTATTTGGTTATTTATGGTAGGTTTATATTTACATGTATATATAGGTAAATATACTTATATTATTTGTATTTTATTTTGTAATTTATATTTTATAGTTTATCATGATGTACAACTATGTTATACAATTTTAAGTTATTTAATTATATATTCATATATTTTTGTTACATTTTTCTGATTTTATTTGCAAATATAAATAATCGTGTACATATATCGTATAGGTATATATTGTTATATTTCATCTATATATTAAAGTGCTTTATTTATTTTATTTTTTTAATGGTTTATTTTTTTATATTATTGAAATGTGTTTTAAATAATCTTTACAATTTCATAGAAATATACGAAATTTAATAATATAGAGAATAAATATATTGAATATAATATACATGTTTTGAGCGTGGAATTTTTTGGGTGTTTAAATCAGTAGAATTATTTGTAGCGCCATTGCAACCCTAAAAAATCCTCATCAAAAATATATTTGTTTTTATTCATAGCTCAAGCCAACAAGCAATAAAAAGAATGTAAGCACAAGAAAAATGAGTGCTATTTATTTACCTATATAAGGTACATGATCGAACTTTGGGAGGCTACAAAAATCCAGAGATTATTCTATTCAATGAGAAATCAATGAAAATATAGGAATTCTATAAACACTACTCTTCATTTTTGTATTTTTTTTATTTTGTTTTTTATGGAATTTAAATTTTTAATTTTTAATTTTTTAATGATTTTATATATTTTATGTTTTTTATCATTATAAAAGAAATTGTTTTACGCATAAGATATTAAAATGCTAAATAAGTAAAATGAATAAATACAATTAGCCACTCTTTTTTTAATTTCCAAATATTTCAAAAATAAATGGAAAAATTAAACAAAATTATTTATGAGTTTCTGAACTTTTTCTGATGTTTTTTGGTTTTCCAATGTTTTAAGATTTTTTTAAGGCTTTTATATAAAAAATAGATTAAAAAAGAAACAGAAAAAATGAGTTTTTTTTTTACTTTTCAAATAGCAAATGAAAAATAAAATGGATGTAATATGCACAAACAAAAAGATAAGTTTTTATGGTTTCTAGAAAGGTATTTTATATTTTTTGGAATTTTCAATGTCTTCCTATTCATATTTTATGTTTTTGAATATTTTGTGATTTTTTGACTTTTGTAAAGAATAAAAATGTGAAATGGCATATAAATTAAAAGAAATGAAAATAGACATTTTTGATTTTTTTTATATTTTTTGCAAAAGTTTTATATTTTTTTACTGATTTTAAAATGCAAACAGGGAATTTTATGATGTTTTTGAGTTTTTAAAATAAAAAATGTTGAAAATGCAATATAAAAATTAATGATGAAAGACTTACTAAACAGAAAGCTAACGTGATTTTTGTAGATATTTTAAAGATGTTTTGCTAAATTTTATAAGATTTTAAACTTGCAAAAAATGCAGATGCACATGGGTATGGATGCAAATATTGATAAATGAAATATTGAGTGATAATAAATAAATAAATATGGTACCAATTGTGAAAATGACAAAAAGTGTCTACACAGGCACGTGAGTCAAGTTGGATTGGATTTATATGCAAATAAAATAGTTCCAGTGACCAAATAATAACACAAAACGTGCAAGTTCTTTATTGCAACTTTCATGAGATATCAAGTGCAAGGCATATTATGGAATTTAAAATGGATCGAAATGCAAATATAATAAACTGAAACAAAAATGTAATTGTTCAATACATAGGATGCATACACGTCTCCAACAAGGGACTTATTTGCAAGATAAGTAAAAGAAGGGTTAGGGTGCAATTTTACCCTTAATCGACGTGACACCTTAGTCACTTAATACATTTAGGCTCTAACTGGAAGTTACAGATCGAATTAAGATTAAATGGCCGTGATATGATCTAGAAGATAGAATCCACAGATGAAATTTGGGGGCGAGTGTGCGGTGCGGATTTAATTTGGGGAGCTTGTTCTTGATCGTGCGGTGAAGACAATGGTTGAAGAACTAGCTTGTATGTCACCAACGATGAACTTCGATCGTCCAAGTCTCAACCAATCTCCATCCACAATGACTCATGAGTGGCTTTCTAACCCTCGTCACTGCAACCCTCTTTTGAAGCTTTATTGCAACCCACAACATTCTATCATTAGACCTCGTCACTGCTACACCAAGTTGTGGTACAATGTCCACAAATGTGTGGCTTCTGATGTTTCCAATAGCTTGTGACTCATGCCAGCAAATCCATCCCTCTATCACTTCAACTAAGGTGAGCAAAGTGCAAGTGCCGGTGTGGAAGGTAGGTCATTATCAACAATATTCATGCATTTGCTCTGAAGTATTCTACTATGGTAGTCAATACGACACTAAACTAAGTCTTGTGGTTCCCTAAGAATTAAGTCTATAAACCTAAAGAATCTCAATTCCATATCCCATAAGGTTTCTTTGAAATTAAGTGGATTAAGGTCTAGCCATGCTACATTCTTCGACTTTATTCTAGACTAGTTTAAGCATTAATACCATTCTGAAAAATGCACATGCAAATGCAAGAAATATACAAAACATTTTTTAAGCAAATAAAAGAAAAATCTTTTTGAAAAAGTTTTCAATGGATTTTGTAAAAAAATTTGGATTTTAGACACACATTTTTTAAAAAAGAAAAGTGTTAGTAAATTGAATGTGTCTACAAAAATATATACAAGGATTACATAAAATTTATACAAGATTTTACAAGAGTGTTTTAGGCACCACTTCTAGATACAAGTTTTATAAAAGAGTTTTATATACACAAAGAATTATATTTACTGGAGGATAAGTGATTAAGGTTTTTATCCACACATTGATTTTACAAATATATGTACATACCATAATATATAGCCCACATGACAAAAATAATTTTACAATTTTCTACAAAACTTTTCAAAATTTTTACAAAAGGTTTACAAACACATTTTAAATGTTTTACACATGATTTTGCAAACTATTTTACAAACATTTTTATAAATCCTTTTTGAAACAATTTAATAAACAAGTTTTTACAAATGTTTTACTTTCAAAAATTTTACGAACATTTTGTATGATGTACGTAGTTTCGATATAGATAATATTTTACAAACATTTTACAAACAAAACATTTTTACAAATAATTTTGCAAAGATCTGTACAAAAAAAATATTTTACAAATTTTGTTTCAAACATTTTACAAATAATTTTACAAACACTTCACAAAAGTTCTTACAAAATATTTTACAAAATAAATTCTGCAAATATTTTAACAAAAGTTTTTTTAGAATCATTTTACCAAATCATTTCTCAAAACATTTTAGTAATAGACATATTATTAATAAAAATACAAGTTATGGCTAAAGTATATATACAATATATACGAACTTAGCTCGAACTATGTCCTCAAATATTTATTCTTTAAATAAAATTTCAATTTTGTCTTGTAGCGACCTGACATGGACGAATCACGTCAGGTCGTGAGTTGACCGACGGTCAACTTCCCCCATGCTTATGATTTGATGTGGACCCATCTTTTCCCACATTTTCTTGCAATTTTCCCAGCTGATTCATCCACCCATAGATTTCACATGCTTCATGAATAATCATCATCGTTCATCCGAGATTCACGTCGAGATCTTGGATCCCCGGTACATAGCGGCACTTCTTTGATCCGGCCTGGTCAATAAGGGTTCTCGTTATGTTGATAAATAAGGACCTCCATCTTCCTCCTCAAATTTGGTCACTTTTCGTCCCCCCTAAACCCCATGTCTCGGCCAAAGTAGAGTATCCCTGTGACAGAGGGATATCCTCTGAGCTCAGGGAGGTGGACAAAAGGGCGGAGGTGCACCCAGGCCACCGCTCTGGCGTGGACCTACTCCTTGGCCCTCAGGTCATGTTGGAGCCTCGCTTCGACCGTCAAATAATCTACAGTGATCTAATCTCCAGCGTCCGTTTGTGAAGTGGTACGGGCCATTGGGATCGCGCCACATGTCAAGTGAAGTCTTCAGTGTCGTTCGATCGCGTCTCATTAGTGGTATATTGCATATTCTGCCCTGAAGTTTAATATAATTATTATTTAGTCCAGGAAATAAAAGTTAACGTTATTAATAATTTGGATATTTTGCAACTAAGCCCCTACTTTATTTTATTTACATTGGGTCCAGTCTACGTCACATCACGTGCCGTCCCACGAGAGGTGGCGAAATTGTAGGGATGCCCTTACAAGTTTTTGTAATTACTAAATAGTCCATAAAAATTAAAAGCATGTTACTTATTTTTGAGAAAATTGCTTGGACATCCCTGAACTTTTTGATAATTACATTTTGCTCCCTCCCAGTTTGCGTCACGTATAGTCCCACGTGATAGGTAAATCATGTCTATATCCCTTGTGTTTTTATACTTGCTGAATTGTACAATAAATTTTTGAACTACATTCTAAATTTTTGGCAGATTAGCACAAAGCATCCTGAACTTTATTTTATTTGCAAAAATACCCCTGCCAGAACATGTATTTTTGTAGCTTTTATCTATTTATTAAAAATAGCTAAATTGCTCCTAAAAATCCACAAAAATAGGATTAGATGCTATATGTTATGTACTTTCATGCCATGTGTCTGTTTTGCATATTTTACATTTAATATATTTATTAAAATGAAAAAGGAGCATAAATAATTCCTATCTAATTTATAAAATACGAAAAAAATAATAAAACCTTTTTGAAAAATCCCAAAAAATGTATTTTATATTTATTTATGTATTTTACAACTTCAAACAAAAAATCACTTAAAATATAAAAGAAAAATCAAATGATAGAAAAACTTTAAAAACCATTATGAAATTTATAAAATCCTTAAAAAATCTAAAATTTTTTTCCAGTTATTAATTTTCTTTATTTTATTATCTTTATTTTAAAATTAAATGGAGAATTTTCGTCACTATTTGCTATGTTTAATCTCAAAATCAGTTTTGCGTATTTAATTAATCCCTTATTAGCGATAATTTGAAGTTATAATATACAGAAAAATTAGCAAAAAATCCAGAAAAATAAAAAAATAGAAAAATATAAAAATATAAAAACATCTTATTACTCTATTTTGACTATTTTTACATATAGATATATCTTATATTGTATGTATTTATAATATCTATATATATCTTATATTGTATATATACATATAGATATATATTATATTTAAATCAAAAAGAAAATAAAGATTTTGAAAAATCAAAAAAGAAAATACAAAATTATAAAACTAAAAAAATATTTAAAATTTAAAACATAGAAAAACAATAAAATGGATAAGAGACAAAAGATGAAAAATTCTGTGCATTGTATTTTGCCTCCTCCTCCTGTTTGCTCCTTGTGTTCAACCTCTACACATACTTACACACTGTACACATTGTTCTAGAGTTATAATAAATTTTAGCTCCATATTTTTTATTCATTACTTTATTCATATTGTGGGTTAATTGTTGATTAACCGAGGATTTCATCTGAGGTCAAATCAGCGACTGTCTGTTTTGTGGATTGACACGACTTCGTATCGATTTTTCTCTATTATCACATCCCCTAGTTTCTTCATATCTCTCGAAGGACCCACCTCATCAGAGCGCACGTGCCCCGCATGTGCGCATGTGAAATTTGCATCTACACCTTATGGCATATAGGTAATAACATTGTAGTCCGTCATCATATTTTATCTTTAGCAATTTTATTCCTGTATTTCATATACATCCCTATGTTTGCATATTAATTTGAGCATTTATTTTGCATCATTTCTTCATTCTAATAATTGCTCATTGTATAACAATATCTACTCCATCATTATGAAGAAGTTTTATATTTTTTTGAGCATTAGTTTATTTAGTATATTTTTTTAGTGAAATATTGCATATTTTACACACTGTATATTCTGGAGATGATATTAAATAAATTAGTGCTCCAAAAATTGCGAAAATTTCACAATAGGTAGAGTTTGAGTAGTAGTTCTATTGTGTGCCCAAAAATAGTCACCTTTAGACACATGATGATTCTTAATAAACTAATTGGTGAGTTGTGCAATTAATTATTATTAATTCCTCACTTAATAGTTTTACGAAATAAAAATTGTTCTGAATATTACTTAAATAGACCTATCTAGGATAAATTGATTTGTGAAAAATATTGACATTTGATATTTATTAAAATTAATTTTGCAAAAATTAATCTACATTCATATTTAATTCATAATTAATTCATATAAAGTCAAAAAATTCCAAAAATGCAATAGCTTAATTTCATAATTATTCATCTTGGTCAATGTTTGAGGATTTTTGAAAGTGATTTGATTGAAATTTATATTTCAGCACTCGTATTAGCCTAAATTGCATTGCTTTTATTGATTGCATTTAAGAAAACAAAATATGCTTTTCTGAAAACCTGGCATCTATATCGACTGAAAATTAATCTAAGGAGAAAGTTGCCTCCCTGAGTTTGACCTTAGGCTTGCCCAAGTAAAAAAATGACCGCTCGCTTTAAACTATAAATTAAATTTACAGTTTTTGATAAATCCAAATTTTCCCCGACTGCAACAAACGAACATTTATTTTATTCTTAATTCGATTAAATTAAGAGTGTGAATTTTGGATTTTTCACACTGTTCCTCTTAAGAAGTCCTCCGCATATCGGTCCCTCGCATCAAAGTCAAACAAGGAAGAGTGTTCGACAGTATAAAATAATATCAAATAAAATCAAGCATAATTTATTGAAAAATCTAGACAAGATAGAAGAAACATATAAATGAATGCAATCTATGTGGTGTTGCTCCCCGACAACGGTGCCATTTGTTGGCAAGAGATTTTATGCAGGTTAGAAAATATCCTAACTAGAAAAATATCGAAGATAGAAGTATCGCTGAGGCAACCCACAAGAATCTCGAGTCATACAACAATTAATCCACAAATGAATATAGCAATGTAGAGCGAAAATGTGTGGAGTTAATATTTATTATAACTCTACAAAATGTGTATAGTGTGTAAGCATGTGTAGAGTATCGAACATAGGGAGCGAACGGTAGATTGTGCAAGTAAATGCAAATTTTGTTACTCTTCTCTTCTATTCATTCGCTTTTTATGTGGGCTTTTAATTTCATATTTTTTGGATTTTCATTTTATATATATTTCTTATTTTTAATTTTGTTTTTTGTTTTCTTTTTATATTTTCTGATGTTTGCCTTCTTTTTCATTTTAATATATTATATAATAATATATAAGGATATATGTACAATATAGGATAATAGAATTACAAATATTAATATAATTAATCAAAACACAAGGAAAAATGTTTTTAGATTTATATAATTTTCTTTTATTTTTGTTAATTTTGGGGGAATTTTGGCTAATATATATATATAATGTCAAAAATATACCAAAATATGGAACAAATAAATAGGCCAAATTAATTTGAAGATTAAAAATTACAAAAAAGTCCAAAATTCTTCAAATTAATTTTAATAGATGGATAATATTATAAAGAAACTTCAGAAACAAGAATAAATATTTTTGTAATTTTTGGTGATTTTTCCTATTTTCTACTGGATTTTATGATTTTTAATTTTTTTTCTTTTCTTTTTTCTATTTTTAGGGGTTTTTGCTCTTGAGTTAGAAAATACAATAGTAAACAAAATAATTTTTTAGGGAACTTTTCAAAATGTTTTTATATTTTTTGGTAATTTTTAATTCAAATAAGGTTAAAATTTCCTCTTTTTATATTTAATAAATATATAAAATGCAATAAATGTGGCTTGAATAAACATGCTAGCAATCATCTAACCCTATTTTTGCATAAGTTTTGGAGCATGGATACCTTTTTTAATAAATGAAATACAAGCACAAAAATACAAGAACCTTGAGGGCATATTTGTAATTAAAATAAAGTCAGGGTTGGTTGTGCAAATTTACCAAAGATATACAACAAATATTTAAACTTTATGGATAAATTTCTATTTTACAAAATCCTAGGACATATATGCAAAATGCCCAGCTTACGTGGGATGACAAGTGAGCTAAGTTGGACTAGACCAAATTATCATAACAAATAAGTATAAGGATCTCTATGCAATATTTATAAATTTAGATACACTACAAAATTTATTTGAAGGAATAATATAAAACAAAAAGGTGGGGGCTATATATGAAATTTATCGCCAAATAGGTGGAGATGGATGGCTCAGATGTCTTCACTTACCATGTGTCTCCTTCTCCGCCCACAATGACGGTTGAGCATTGACGCCCGCGATTAGATCTCAAGTTTGAGATCGACAGTCCTGACTCTATCTCTCTCTCTCTCTCCTGATTTGACGTCTCCTACTACATTTGTAACTGGGCTCTTAATCGAACGGCTAGAAGAAACCCTAGAAGAACATGGAAGAAGGAGCATGAAGGGCTCACTCGATCGGCTCTAGATGCCTCCACTGACCACCGATAACACTACTGAAGTGCTCGAGAGTAAACTGGATGTACTCCGCATTGATTGGATGCCTCAAAAGTGTCCGAGGTGTATTGATCGAGCCTTGGCTCTTGAGTGTTCCTGGAGGTGCTCAAAGACTGCAACATGGGCTTAAAACCCCCTTCTAGACATGCAATTTGGCTAAAAGCAAGGCAAGACATGGGCGACGATGTCCGGGCTCTTATTGGTGGTTATTGAGGATGGAATGATGAGGACGATAAGGTTTGGCGAAGGGTGACGGAGGTGGATTTCGATTCATAGATCCAATGAGGACCTGGGTGATCTGGTCATTGGAGGATGTGGAAAAATGGATAGGGAAGGTAATGGGATGGTCACAATGCTCGGAATGAGTGAGTAAACGTTGAGCACGGTGGCCATATCTCAAGAGATCCGACGAGGGCTAAATCTAAACCTAGGATAAAACAGTAAATGAAACACAAAATAAAAGGCATAAAATAGATCTACGAGTTAAAGCTACCTAAAACATATGAAATGGTGAAGCTCGAACTAGATGGTGGACTAAGGAGCAGGACATGTCGAAGCTCCGCTGTGGGTCACCTTTCCTCCTCTGTTAGCCATGCCAACACCTCATGTGTATACCATTTGTCACTTGGAGATGCTCTTGACTGAGGGTAACGAGTTTTAGGAGTTAAAAAAAGGACCAAATTGAGATCGAAGGAAAGAGGCTTTATTTATGAACACAAGTTCCAACTAGGTTTAATGATTTATTAGGGTTATGTATAGAAGGCCCAAGGTGTGGGCGAGAATCAGGGATGATCAAGGAGCATAAGTGGTGAAGGGCTCAAGGGCTTCGGAGCGACGAGAAAAATCAAGGAAGTTGGACCGCTCAAGACTTCTGACAAAGTCAGAGGCAGGGAAGGATAGATGACTCTGGTCAACAATCCATGCCTCCTTAGTAGTCCACGTAGGACGTTACAGGATAAAAGAGAGGTCTTTATTTAAAAATATATACTTTAAATATATTAAATGAATTTACTAAATTTTTGTAATAAAATATAAAATGTATAATATATTATGTAATATTTAATATGAATTTTATTTATTTTTATGAGCTAACTTATTACAAGTTACTATTTACAAGTGTATTTATAGGTATATTGACTATTATTTTCTATATTTTACTGCTATTTTGTATTTTTTGTTTTATTATTTTATTATCATATTTTATATATTTATAACTTATTTTTGTATACACAAATATATTTTTATTGTATTGTTTGATGTATTTTATACACTTAAATAAATTGGGGTATATATTATATAAGTATAAGTATATGTATTTCATTTATGTATTTTTGTAGGTAATTTTATTTTAGTATTTTGCTTATGGTTTTATTCTATTCTAAATTGGTACATATATTATAAGTAATATCTACAAAATTATAAATAGAAAATGATAAAAATTATAAATAATAAATTAAATGAATATTTTATTAAGATATATTCTACAATAGTCGTCCAAAACCTAACTTTTGCATCTTAGCTAAATGGGATGAAGCCACCTTCCTATCCTATTAAAAGTTATATACAATTAAAGGTGATTTTGATTCATTTTGAGTTTTTATTGAGGAGATATGAGTCTCCGAAGTTTGGGTTTGGGCTTTTTATTCCAAGCATAAAATGTACATTATATAATATTTTTGTATGATATAAAATTTTTTTTATCTATATATTATTATCTATAACTTTTATGTACAAAGTTTCTTTATTTAAAGTCAATCAATCATAAGGAATAAAATGTGTACCAATTTTATGAATAAATGAATGTGATTTTTATTATATATTTGGCCCTTGTCTTCCCTACTTTATTTCTTGTCGACCAAATAAATTCTTGACTTGATCTTGGGGTATAGGGTCATAAAATTCCTTTGATATATTACTCCTTTTGTTTTCTTTTCTTTATACTATAATTTTGGCATTAAAAACTATAAATTATAAATAATGAATGTTAGTTTCTACTAAATAATGCTATTTACATGCATTTAGCTAGTGGTTTTAAGATCAAAATTATAGAATAATGGTGATGAAATGAGGATTCATAGATACTTTATAGGTACAATCACCTACGTAGTTAAGTACATTATTTATTTCGATGTATTTTTATTTATTTTATTTTAGTTTTATCATATACTATTATCTCAAGTAATATTCACAAATTTATAAAATAAAAGAATGTAAAAAAATAAAGGAAAAATCAATTGAATATTATATACAGGTACTTTGCACAATTGGTACCCAAAACCAATATTTTGTATCATAATTCCAAATTAGATGAAACCACCTACATTACATACATTATTAAATGTTATACACAATTAATGGTGAATTGGTGAATTTTTAGCATATATGGAGAAGAAGCAGGTCTAGAAGTTTCCTTATAGCTTTTTATTCTGTGTCCAAGCACATTGTATTATTTTTGTGTGATTTTTTTCGTATTTTTCTTTGTATTATTATGAATAATGGTCATGTTCAAACCTTGTTGATTTGAGGAGTAAAAATATGAAAATAAAATGAGTCCTAAAATGTATATATTATCAAAAGAATTAGGGTTTTAATTTTTCTTTTTATGTAGTTTCTCTATCCTATCTCCCACTACTTTATTAGTTGTCGACTATGTCAAGGCTTGTCTTAGTCTCGAGGGTCAGGGTCAATTGATATCTATGATACCTCCTTTAGTTTTCTTTTCTTTTATTTATTCCTTCATTTTAGGGTTTAAATATATGTATTTATGTATAATATATATATATGAATATACATGTATTAATTCATGAGTGTTATTGGTATTTACATGCAGTTATCTAGGGATTAAAGCCTAAAATGAATGAATAAATGTGCATGAATGGTAATTCATCACCCCTATATACTTGGCTTTACTAGTCCCGAGCGAACACTTATGATAGTACGTTCATGAGAGCAAAGAAAAGAAAAATAAATTCTTATAATGATAATGATTATTAAACTTAACTTCATAAAATCAAAATCCGAAGCTCCACTAGACTTTTGGATTGTTAGTTTGTTGGAACCTTAATGAGAATAACATTTAAAACTTAACAACCATTAAGAACCACAATCCTCTGTTTTGGTCTCCTTAAAAGCCATATCAGAACAAACCTTTTCAGATACAAACTCTTATGACTATGAATCTTTCTTGTATAGTGTTAGTGATATATAGCTCCTCTTGGCTGAAGCGTTAAAGAAAAAATCTTCTCCAACATAGTGACCCTAATTCCCCAATCCATCAACTCTTTCCTCGAGAAGCAGGGTATTCACTTCTAAGTTCAAGTGCAATTGGCTTAAGAAAAGGAGGTGGAGAAGAGAATGGATGGTAGCCAGTGTAGCTACCTATCATTGGATGCTTGACCAATGTAGCGAAGTCATCCACTTACATGCTCACATGAATACTTTGACTTTGAAGCATAAGCTTGCTTATTCGATACATATATACATGCTCCGACAAGATTTGTTTTTTATTTGAATTTTTCCCAGCCATTAATTTTGGAGTTTTTGATTTTGCATTTTTTTGAATATAATATACAACATCATTTACATAAGGACTTTTTCCTCTTGAGCATGTAGATTATACCTCTTTTGAAGCTTTATTGCAACCCACGACATATAGTCATTAGACCTCTTCTCTACATGATCGAGTTGGGGTACAATGTCCACAAAATTGTGATATACGATGTTTCCATTAGCTTGTGTCTCATGCCAGCAAATCCATCCCTCTACTACTTCAACTAAGTTAAGCAAAGTTTAAGGTGCAGGTCTCCAAGTTAAGCCACTATCTAAAAAGTCATGTGTGTCTCTCAAAATATTCTACTTAGGCATACGAAGATGACATGTGGACATAGTTTTATGATCTTAAAGAATTAAGTAAAGCTGACCTGAAAAGCCTCAAATCCAGTGCCTATAAGGCTTCTATAAATTTAAGTCAATTAAGGTCATACCAAGCTCCAATCTTCATATTTTACTTAGACCGGTTCAATTGTCATCACCAATTCAAAAAAGTGCAAATACTCCAAAGTATGAAAAATATTTTTGTAATGACTTTTCTAGTTTTTCCCTCTTTTATGGATTTTTTCAGATTTTTTTGTGAATTTTTATAAATTTTTGCAGTTATTTTATGGTAATCAGGAAAGCTTTCAAATTTTTAGTGATTTTTCAAAAAATAAAATTTTTGGCGAATAATTATGTGCATATATATACATGGGAGTGTAATTGTTATTATGTTTAGGTGAAGAATTTACACCAAATTTTTATAGGTTTGTGTACAGAGTTTATGATGAATTATTTATTTGAATTATATACATGTTTCTCAAAAGTATTTGAAAACATTTTCTCAATTATTTTAAAAACTTTTTTTTTAAAAATAATTCAATAAATAATTTTTCAAACATTTACAAAATTTTAAAATCCTCTTGTAAAGATTTTTCAAACATCATGTGTAGATTTTTCAAACTGTTTTTGCAAACATTTTCCAAATAGTTTCCATATAGATTTTCAAAACATTTGATCCAAACAAATAAAAAGGACATTTTATAGACAAACCATTTTTACAAAGGTTTGAAAATATTTTACTCAATATTTCTCAAACAATATTCAAATGTTTTTTCAAATATTTTTCCATCCATTTTTCAAATAATTTTCAAAACATTTTTAACCGGCTTCTTAATCATAACTACAAATATTTCATTTTCTTTTTGAAATTTATTAAGGAGCCATATTATTGAAAATACACAAGAACGAGTTATGGATAAAGCATTTACATCATATAGACAACCCTCCTATATTTAATTTGAGCCATGTCCTCATAGATCGAAGAGAAAAGGAAGACACAACCAGTACTAAGTATAAAAAAGCCTATACTGCAACAATTAAAGAATCAAGGCATAAGAAGTTGATCATCCACCCATACTTAGGATCAAGTAATACAAAGAATAGCATATTATAAACCAAGCAAGGACGGACGAGGATTTGAATGTACAAAATCAGTGACTCGACTTGTCTCCCCATATACTTAGTGTCAAATATCCCTAAATATAGATGGAATATCAACAAGTTAGGAGACAGGCGTGGAGAAAAAAGAATGAACACTCAACACACTCACCCCCATATATTTAGGACAAATTCAGCCTAAATAGAGCATTGATGAAAGGGGTGAGTGAATAAACAGAAGAAAGAATGCTAGAAAAAGAAAAGGGAAAAGAGTAAAAATATCAGAGTATTTTTGTGCTCAAGATTATGAATACTCTTGCTATTCATTTTTTCTTGAAATAACACTTCAACTAAGTCAACCACATACTTGAATGTATCATGATCTATATATGGCTTCAGCAACTGTCTGTTGACTATGAACTATTGTGCATCATATGACAATTTGAATATGAGAATGTTTCCATTGTCATGCATAGTCTTCACCATAAATGATCTTGTCCACTTGCTCTTTAGTTTGCCCGAGAAAAGCTTTGAATTTTGCATCAACTAGCCAAACCTTCCGACCTGTCTTGAAAGTCATTCTTCTGATATACTTGTCATGCCATCTTTTGACTTTCTCCTTGTACATGAGGCTGTTGTCATATGCTTAACCTCAGAATTTCAAGAGTCTGTTCAGATCTATCTTGCAGTTCTGGACACTACGATATGACTCCAAATTACATATGTTAACTACCCAAAGTGATTTATGAATTAACTCAACCGGTAGATGGCATGGCTTTCCATAAACCAACCAATAGGGAGACATTCCCAATGGTCTTATAGGCAGTCCGATAAACCCATAGAATGGAATCAAGGATTTGAGATCAATTATTCTATTTGGACGTACAAGCTTATACAGAATAGCTCGAGCTCCCAATTTGGATAACTCAACGAAGCCATTAGATTGTGGGTGGTAAGGAGATTCGACTCGGTGTTCAATGTTGTACTCCATCATGAGATTTCTGACTTCTTTTTTTACAAAATGGCTTCCCCCATCAGATATAACATTCTTGGGTATCTTGAACAGTGAGATAATGTTGTCCTTAAGAAAGCGACAAATAATACATCTATCAGTAGAACGAGCGAGGACAACCTCCATGCACCGACTCCATAATCCATGACAACTACGATGTATTCAATCCTTGGTTGTTAGGAAAAAGGTCCCGAAACGTCAATACTCCAGGCATCAAATACATAAGAAATTTGGTTGAACTTGAGTTACATTGAATTTTTGGAAACAGTGATACTCACAATTACGACATTCAGTGTATCCTTCCATATATGTCGTGCCATCCTTGAATAGTGTGAAACACCATAGGCTACAATGTAATACTTCTGATGTGGTTCGATGTCCAGATTGGTGTCCTCCTACTTCGAGCTTATGACAATGCCCGAGGGCACACGTGTACTCCTCTTGAAGAATGCACCATCGCCATCCACACCTCCCCTGTAAACGTAAGGGTCATCCCACTAGTAGAAATGGATGTCATACAGAAATTTATCCTTCTTGACATGAGTCAATCTTGTGGAACATTCTTGATCATGAGATAGTTCACAATCTCGACATTTCATGGGAGAGAACCAATATTCAACATCGATTCGTCAAGAAAGGTCTCAGTGATAGGTAAATGCTCAAGGGAGTCTTTGAACTTTCAAGTCATGACAAATGGTCTACTACCAGATTCGTAATTCCAGGTTTGTCTCTTATTTCTAAATCAAATCCTGGAACAGAAGGATCCAACTGAGCAATCATGACTGGGCACTCTTCTTATCCTATAGATACCTGAAAGCAGAGTGATCCGTGTAGGCAATGATTTTTGAACCAAAGATGTGAGATCTGAACTTCTGAAGGGAGAACACAACGACCAACAGTTCTTTCTCTATCACAGTATAGATTCTTTGGGCATTATCCAAGGTTCTGCTGGCATACTATATAGCAAATGGAACTCCAACCCCATGCTGACACAAAATAGCTCCGATAGCAAACTCTGAAGTGTTAGGCGGCTGAAGGATGGGAGATTGAGTAACCAATTTATTCAAGGTGATGAAAGCAAAGAGCACCTAATCATCAACAAAAAACACAGTATCCTTTCTAATGAATATGCATTTCATCATCTTTATTCATTTATTTTATCTTAAAATCCATTATAAAACACCTGTAACTATCAATAAATCCATTCTTTTACTAACTAACATTCTTGTGTAAATATTGTATATATATCACCATTTCAACCTAAAAATTATAAAGAAAGAAAATAAAGTAAAAAAAAAGAAATAAAGATTGTATATATGTAATATATAGAGGTTGACTCTAACCTCGAGATAAGGTCAAGACCTGACCTGATCGATAAGGAATAAAGTAGGGGAAGATAAGACCTAAAATACCAAAATTACATGAAAATCAATTATCACTTGTATATATTCATCACTTGTACACTACTATATATGATACACATTGTTTTCTTTAATTTATTCATACACAAATTCAACTCAGATAAAAATAATTTCTTCTTGATTTTTTTCAGAAAAATCTTTTGCAACTAATAAAAATAATTGAAATAAAAATCAGTGTATTTTCTATAAATTACAACACTCTCAAAAAGTTGCAAATCTCAGCTTCATAAGATCAAAATCTTCTCCACAAAAATCTAAATTCATTAAACCTACTTTCATTGTACTCCAAATTAAATAATCTTTAAAATTGAGGTGTTTCATCAAAATCAAACTTAAGGTGTGAAATGTGGCGAATTGGGGTATTATTGTATATAATACAAATGTATACTATGTACATTATTCATTCATATATTTTCTTGTACATATTTTAAAATATTGTAATTTTAGTTAGTTGTAAAAATCATATTTGGCTTATATAAGATAAAAATAAAATTCACAAAATAAAAAATCAACAAAAAAAATACTGTGAATATTGTATGGGAAACACAATGTATATATTGTACATATACCTATTTATTTAACCTAATTATTAATTCCTAAAAATCTAACAAAAATACCATTAAAATCCTTGTAAAATTTTGTAAATTAATAAAATATTAAATTATGTAATTATTTGTATAATTAATTAATGAAAAATAAAAACCTAGTATATATATGTTTACAAACCTACGAATAATACATTTTATTTATTTCAGCCCTTGTAAATACAATATTTAGTTAATTAAAAATCACCCAGATTAATTATATTTAATCATTAACATTATTCATTTACATTATTTATTTTTTAAATATCATTTTCAATTTTTTATCTAATTTATTTAGCTTTTTCCTTGATTTTTATCGTCTAGCCTATTTGTCTACATCCTCTACGCGCTCGCATTGGTTGACCCAGGTCAACTACCTGGTCCCCATCATTTGCCCGCACATCTCGCGTCCAACCCTTCCATCTCCCATTTTTCCCACGTGCACTGAGCACTAACTCTCCACTCATTCTTCTACAATATTCTCGCCCTAACCAGTAACTCCATCGCTAGCCCTTCAGGTCCTACGATCTCGCATTGATATACTCACTCTTCAAATTTCAAAACCGGATGTAGCTGTCTCTATAAATACATACCCTTTAGCTCCAACAACTGTTTGATCTGATTTTGGCCCCTTATTGCATGAGGTTGAGTGACAGAGGTTAGTCTTCAGTGAGAGAGGAGCGAATCTCCAATTGGGAGCGTGATTAGAGTACCTCTAGTCGCGATCTAGCGATTTACTGGACCTCTATCAGTGAGTTTTTTCCTCTCTGGTGTTCGTCGCAGATCGAGGTCGATCTTCACCGTCATTCATTCCTTATGTAGCCTACGTAGTTCCTGAATGTTTTCTTCCTTGATTTATCATTTATTTTTTTTTCATTTAGCTTAAATCAGATCTTCATATTCTTCCACCGACCTACAAAATCAGAGTTATTCCGATTAATCCTCCTTCACTCCAACCATGCCTACTCCTCTACCTGGTCGTTCTCCATCTCTTCCACTGTCTGACCACCTTCATATCGTCCCAGATCTAAGGATCGACTCCCATATCCAATCACCTTCCTCGGATCCCCCATTCCTCCACTATCTTCAATGTATTTGGCCTAATATTTTAGCCAAAGACTTCATCCTTGAGCATCCATTCATCAGCAGGACATAGGAGCTCCAGATCTTAAGTGTAGAAGATGATCTAAGGCTTGGAGGAGGTACCTAGAGTAGTCCAGGTTCATCGTCGTCCATTAAAAGATCCAATGGTTTCTCGATGATATGCAGAGCAGAACAGATGCAGATTTGCAGGAGCTTTCATTAGAGATCGAGAGGAGGTGGAGATAAGCAAAGACGAGAGAGATCAAGGCTGATCAAGGTCGACGAAGCTTAGGCGCATCCCTGTTCTTCGAGGCAGATCAAGTACCGTAGAATTAAGAATGCCACGTCCAGATTCGATCATAGCCATCCGTGAAGCCTCAAAGCTGAACCATTACATTGTGATTTCAGATCAGATTGAGACCCTCTAGGCACGATTTCACATGCACCGTCCAATCAGCTTCCAGATTCATTCCAGCCATTGATTTCGCCATGCGAATAAAGGCTATATTTACACCCTAGACCCTTGCATTTATTTTATTTGCAAATAAATCCATACTGGACATGTGTATGTTTATCTTTAATGGAACATTTGCATTTTATTCCCTATGATTTTTTATTTGCTATATAGTCCTTTTGGAACCTCAAGGTGTGCTTCGCACGTGATGTTTGAAAAATTGCAATAAAGACACCTGCATGTTTTCAGTTATTATTTAGTCCCTGGAACTATTTATTTGCTATTAAATCAAATCCAACATGAATCACATGGAGACAAACGCATATTTTAGACATTTTACATATTTCACCATGTGCTTTTTATATGTGTTATCATTTAGTCTTAAAGCTATAAATATTTGCATCCATGCTCCTGTAAATTTGTGTAATAATTCTGTGTTAAAAATCAAAGAAAAATGAGCAAAAAATCTTTAAAAAATCGAGAAAAATCATTCTAGATTTCTGTTAAGTACATCATTCATTACTCATTTTTATTTTGCATTTAGATCCTTTTTATTATTTTAATAATTCATAAAATACATAAAAATTCTCTATTTGCATTTAAAAATCAATAAAGAATAAAAACTTTTATGAATTCTAAAAAAAAGTTTTTTCTTTTCATTTCTTTTAATTTCAATATCAATTTCGCACTTTTATTCCTCATAAAAACCAAAAGAATCATAAACTACTCAAAATCATAAAAATGCATAGAAATTCGTAGAAAATTCCAAAAACTCATAAAATACTTTATAGAAAATATAAAATTCCTCTTTCTTTCTACACTTGTTTCATAAAATTTTTTATTTCTATTGTTATTTTAAAAATTCAAAAACATTCACATTTATTTATATTTTTCATTTTCTCTATTTGTTATTGATTTGAAATCATTAAAAAAATAAAAAATATGGAAAAGTAACAAAATCATTAAAAATTTGTCAGAAATCATTTTTTTTAGTTTTCTGTTTATTATTACCACTTTGTGAACATCCAAAATGTTACCTATTTCTTTCTTTTTTTATTGATTTCTTTTATTTATTATTATTTTCATTATTTTAAAAAGAAAAAAACATTTATAAAATGAAAAATCATAAAAAATACAAAATGAGGAACCAAGTAAAAAAATATAAAACTAAAAAATTCATTAAAAATACAAAAAAATACAAAAACCAAGAGTAGTGTTCATAGAATCCCCTTTTCTTTTTGTTAATTTTCATTCAATTGAATATCCCTCAAGATTTTTGTAGCCTCCCTTAGTTCGATCCTTTACATTATACATGTAAGTAAATTGCACTCACAGATTTGTTCTTACATTTTATTATTGTTTGATGGCTTGAGCTGTATACAAAATACAACTATTTTTGTATAATGCATCTCTGGGTTGAAACGACCATAGTTTACTTGTGTATAATACCATTATATAAAAAGCCAATTTTCATCGGTCAACACTTGCTAAGAAACTCGGTAAGAGGTCAGGAAATCTTACTGAAGTCTTGGATAAATCTCCTGAAAATCCAACATGACCCATTAAAGACCTCAACTCTTTCTGTGTTTTAGGTGGTTTAAGATTTGCAATGACATCCACCTTGGTCGGGTCGACTTCATACCCCTTTTGAGATAATAGCTTTACACTATCCCATCAGTAACCATAAAGTGGCTCTTTTTCCCAAGAGAGCACAAGATTCACTTCAAAAGATGTCTTAAGCACTCGGTCAAGTTGCATTGGACAAGAATCAAAATCATCACCATAGACCAAGAAATCACCCATGAACATATCCAAAACATTACCAACCATGTCAGCAAAACACAACTAACATACACTTTTGGAAAGTAGCAGGAGTTTTACACAATCCGAAGGGCATCCATAGAAAGGGGAAGGTGCCAAAGGAATAAGTAAATGTAGTCTTCTCTTGGTCTTCAGGGGTGATTACCTCTAGGTTATAACTAGAGTACACATCCAAGAAACAAAAGAAAACTTTCCCTGCTAGTCTTTCGGTGATCTGATCAATAAAGAGTAGAGGAAAGTGATCTTTTTTGGTTGTAGAGTTCTGGCATTAATAATCTACACAAACAAGGCATGAAAAAGGTACACGGGTTGAGATCTCTTTCATGACAACTTCTTGGAGATTAGGATTCAACATATGTTGAAAATCATAGGATGACTTTCATATAGTCTATGTAGATATGCTGCGAACAAAAGGCTGGATTTATCCCCTATAGATATGTAATATTCCAATCAAGAACCATGTGATTTTTCTATAGAACCTCTAGCAAGCGAGATTCTTGACCAACTGTCAATCATGAACTTATGATGACCGGATACTGTTCATGCTTACCCACAAGAAAGGCAAACTTAAGATTTGATGGAAGCAACTTTAGCTAAGGTGGAATCAGATCCGACTTCTCAATTACTTTTGAAACTGTACTTGCTACTTGTAAATGATGCATTATGATTTGGGGTCCACCGCAGTTACTCCAGGTTTAGAATGTGCGACACCGAACATATCTGCAATCATTTCCGCTTCTTTGATCGGTAATGGATACTCCTGAAATATATGGATCAACTCCTCACGTTCTAACTGATCAGTGGCAATGGAGCAAAACTCAACTAGCTTGCAAAATCTTCCTCAGGGAAGAGAAATTCCTTGCTCTTAGTTTCATTCCATAAAGCATCTGTGTCTCTGATCTCCTCAAATGTATCACAGTCGGCTGCATGAACAGACATCCTTTTCTCTGATGTGTTGTCTAGCTTCTTGGCTCTGCATGCATCCCTATAATTACCTTGTTGTTGTGGGAGTGAAAGGTGATATTTTATATCCATAATCAACTACTGCCTCAACCGTCTGGAGGAATGACCGACCAAGTATGATTAGTGTCTAGAGTATCGGTACCAAGGATTCCATGTCAAAGACAATGAAGTCCACTGGGAATTTCATATCGTGGCCTGTTACCATAACATCTTCCAACACTCCACATGGTCGCTTAACGGATTGATCAGTAAAATGAAGGATCATTCTGGTTGGTTTCAGTGGACCAAGCCCAAATTCCTTAGCAAAGGAAGTGGGCACGAGAAATCACTATCAAGAAGAGTGTGATCAGATCTATGATTTAATATCTCACATTGGATCAAAGGGTCTCCTTTGTCTTTCTTCTTTTACGAGAGGTTGTTGATCGTGGTAAGAGTTACCATGGTCAAGATATGCTTCTCTGCATGGTTGCATCAGTTCTTGCAGGTAGACTCTTAGATCTACATGCATACTTTAGACCCTTTTTAACATTTAGCATGTATTCGATGGCTTTCAGTAATGGCATTTCCAACATGATGTTCTTCAGAATTCACCAATAGACGGATCAGAAAGAGATATTTTCAATTTTCTCACTGTTTTGTTTTTCATAGATTCTGGAAAAAGGTACAGATACATTTTCAAAAGAAACTTTTTCTCCATTAAGAGAATCATCTTGTACATCTGGACAATTAGAAATGATACAATAATCCAATACAAGGGGAGAAGTAAAAATTAGAAATTCAGCATTGTCAACTCATATGGGAGTTGCTACCGACACTAGCATCTCCTTGGTTGCATGGGCTCGGCTTCTATTGTTATTGTTGGTATTTTTCTCTTCATCATTTTTTGGATTTTTGTTGATTCATAATCGGTTCCTCCAGGTGCATCATCTCCACAACTCTTGGCTAGCTGGGCTGTTGATGTAGAAAATTCACCCAAAAAGCATTATTTTTCCCTTTTGCAACTGCAAATGGGTGTATTTCCGACCGCTCCGGAGATTCACAACAGTAGACAACATAAAATCATTTGTACCTAAATTTGGGGGTGGTAGGGCACTACGAGCTACATGCTCCCTACCCTTAAAATTGTTGGGGTTTTCCTCTACCTACGCTGGTAGTGGTCATCTTTAAAGTTGCGAGGTCATCGATCTTTTGTCTCATCTCATTCATATATTTTAATCAATTGATCTAGGAAACCCAGAGCGGGGTTCACGGGAGTAGCCTCAGATTGTTCAACAACATGAGGTTGCTAATGCAGGTTAAGGTTGCTGCTGGAAGTTTTGATATTGATACAGAGGGTATGATTGGTACTGATATTGAGGAGGGAAATGATGATACTAGCTTGTAGACTGCTAGTGATAGAAAGGTTTGTGGTATGGTGGCAGTTAGATGTTCTATCTCCAAGTGTAGTTCGGATGTGGTGGAGACTGGCAATGGTGTTGTTGCTAGTGCTAGTGCTAGTGCTGCTGAAAACTCCATCTACCTTAATTCTGATGGAATGGTTGGTTGTCCTGCAATTGCCCCTACTATTGTTCTCCAGGACATGGCGAAGATTGCTCTAATACCCAAACAGATTTCACTTCATGTATTTGCTATGGTGGAGATGACGTAAACTGCTCGGAGTATGATGTATCTTCGGGATGTAGATGACCATATAGAATGTTGTGGTGACTACGAACCCTGGTCCGTAGCCCACTTGTAATAAACATGTTGGACCACTAGCTCTTATGTCAGAATCTACTACTGTTGTGACAGGGACAGTATCTACTCTTTCGGCCCAGCTACAGGCATCTCGGTTGTTGTGCTTACAGCATGGACAACATTGATGGTGCCGACAAAATGCTCCAATTGTTGTGTGATTAGATGAAGCTTATCAACGTGCTTGGATCTTTGTTTGATCACATTGAGTTTCTCTAGATCTTGTGATTGCTTTTCTATTATGTCCACATTGGAAAGATGGTTCTCGATGATGCTCAAGTTGGAAACTAATCTTTCCTCCCTTCTTTATACTGCTCTACCATCATGTTTGCGGCCTTTTGAAGAATCTGTGGAGCATTCTAAAAGGCATGAGATGTGGACAATGTTACCTATCCTTCAGCCATTTCTTCAAAAATATTCCAGACCATGTACTCATCTTTATTCAAAAGGGAACCTCCACAGGAGACATCCACAAGCCAATAGCTCTCCTGATGTATATCTCCAAAGAAGTTATGCAATATGTTTGTCTTCGACAAATCGTGATGGGGGCACTTCTCCCGGATATCTCTGAATCATTCCCATGCCTTATAATAAGGCTCATGGGACAATTGTGAGAAGTTTGAAATGAGAGCTCTCATTTGATTGAGTCAACATAGGGGATAATATTTCTACAGAAATGCATATTTCAACTCTTCCCATGTCATAACTACTTTCCCTAAATGATTAATCGAGTAGAGAGCCTTGCCCTAAAGGCTAAAGGGGAAAGCAGTCATCTTCACTACCTCAAGTAGTTTGTTCAGATAGTGCAAGGTACCGTAGATGAATTTGAATTGTTGCAAATGAAAATGTGGTTCCTCATTTGTATTTCCATTGAAGGTTGGTAGAAGAGGTAGTAGTAATGGCTTTAGCTCAAAGTGAGTGTTTTTCTATGGAATACGGATCTAGTCTGTGACTTGCCCAGTTCTAGCGTTGTTGGTCTCTCTGAGAATTGGTTTGTGCTTGACCTCTCTCTCCTCTTCCTCTCCACCATGGTCTCCTCCTCTAGCTCATCCTGCTCCTCCATTAGAACCTCCTCCATTTTTACCTCCTGGTTGATCACCACCATTATCAGCTCCTTTAATTGTTGCTAAATGATCTGAATGGACATGAGCATCTAGTATTTAACCTCGTTATGATCCGCACCTTGGTTGATCCTTGGACCTCTCCTTGTCTCTAAGGAGGCATCTCTGATTTAATGCTGCTATCCGACTCCACTTTAGGCTTGTGATCTTCATGATGAAACAAGCCCTAATAATTCTAGAAACGATGGAGTCTAAAAAGAGATTTTGATCTTAGAGTCAAGCTCGGATAACGGATTTATTGGTGAAATATGAATAGTAGAGGAAGAGGATTCAGGAAGAGAGTCATAATGAACCCTATGTGGTGTGAATATCGGGGAGCTCAGAAAACGGTTTGCAAAAACCAAAGATAACTCTCTGAGATCGCTCCGACAAAGTGACAATGTTGCTATTGAGGTGTCGATGTAAGTGTTGACAGAGTTCGAACAAACCCTACAATATGCGACATCATGGTGGCAAAAGGAATGAGATGATGGTAGAATAAGAGAAGAGATATAAAAAGAGGAGTTCAAGAGGAATTGAGAAGAGAAGGCAAGAAGCGAGCAAGATGAAAGAGAAGGGGTAGAAGAGAAGTAGAGATGGAAGGGCACAGAGTGTTTGAAATTTTTTATTTTGACCTATTTTTATTTGATCCAAACAAACATCAAAACACGAGTTAATTCACCAACTCAACACAATGAAACAATAAGAGTTTGAAAATTATCTTTTCAATTTTATTAGTGATTTTCAAGTAATTATCTTTTCACTTGTCCTTAGAGGGCTATCCATATAGGAATGTGTGTATTACCATGAAAGTACCCCATACTTGTTCCACCTCCTTTGTAACCTGTGATCTGCTCACGTAGAGGTCCTTGATCTCATGCCTAGTGGGCTACTTAGCCAAAGAAATAGAGAGGCGAAGCCGATCGGTGAAACTACTTCTTCCTTCACAAAGTGAGGCACTCAGATGTGATATTCAGCCCCGCACCCTATGTTAGTTCGGTCAGATTAATGTCCAAATTATTGTTAAGTGTTCGTTGCAGTCGGATACGAGAGGGAATATCAAAAACCACTTAAATTAGATTCGAGTTAATCTCAAGCGGAAGATTTTTTTTACTTGGTGAAGTCCAAGGTCGAACTCAGGGAGGCATCTATCTCCTTAGGTGAATTTTTTAGCAAAGTCCAAATGTTGGATTTTCGAGGAATTATTTTTTTTGTTCTTTTTTTATTTTCTATGCAGGACACATGCAACAATCAGGCCGATTCAAAGTTAAATCAATTAAGTCATCAAATGAAGTCCAAAAATTATAAAAATTGGCCAAATGATAAAGTATGATGAAATTAAGCTACCCTAATTTTTTTGGAATTTTTCGATACTAAATGAATTTACTGTGAATTAAAAATGCAGGCAGGGTGATTTTCACTAATTTATTTTTAATAAAGATCAAATCACAGTTTTTTCAAGAACAAAAATTATTCTAGATAGATTTGATGATGAGGAATGTAGGAAAATTAACAGACCTTAATTTTACTGTGAAATGAACCTATTAAAATTAAACTAAGAATGAACCTATTAAAATTAAACTAAGGAAATCACTAAAGAAATTATTTAGGCCTCGATATGTGTGCAAATGAGATGAAATTTTTATGCCATGTCAAGTTAACTATCCTAGAGCTACTATGATTTTTTGAGAATTTTTGGAGTTACAGAGAATTAATTATCAATTAAAAGGTCCAGATGGGCAAAATATCACAAAAATCAACCAATTAATTAATTCAAAAATCTACTGCAATTACATAAATGTGACAAGTGTCACAACAGATAGAGGACAAGTTACTTAACAACAAGCAATTTTTAGAATTTCAAAATGATGCAAAATGACACCTAGGGATGCGTGCAAAGACAGGGGTGTATTTGCAACACAGAAAATAAAATTACATAAAAAGAAACCTGCTGACAGGGACTTAAATGCAATTACCTATAATGCTAGGGGATGGAATGTAATTTCTCCTCTAGGCACGTGCTCCTCACGTGGTGGCGCTTCACAGGGACCTTTTTGCAATTTTGGAAAGATCCTAGGGCCTCTGTGCAAATTACCCTGGCCGTACGTGCTCCTCACGTGGGGCGACCTAGGCTTGAGCGGCGTCGGAGGCTCGGGTCTTGGCTCGGTGGCTCCTGGAGGTCTGGAGGGAGGCTCGACTAGCCTCGGATGGTCCGAGCCTAGGGTCGGGGATGAGGCTCGGACCCGATGTCATGGCTGGTTGTGGACCTTTGGATCAAGATCGATACAAAGGATGTCGGTGCTGACGTCTGGCGTAATCAGAGATCGTTAGATCTATGCTGATCCAACGGTGCCTGAGAACCGAGGAAGGGGGATACGTGGCTGAATGCTGTTTGTAGGATCAAGTAAGATCCCACAGCTGTCGGCTGCTCCAAATGATGGATGACGTGGCGTGAAGTCGACCGTTCGATCGAGATGATCGAACGGTAGCTGGGGCTTCTCCCTCAATGGTCCTCCGTCACCTGTGCAGGCGCTGGCGGGTCTCGGCGATGAGACGTCTGCTCCGCCTGGTCCTCCAAGTGCCGGTACGCTCTCCGGAAGCTCGGAGATAGATTAGAAGATGCGCGACGGTGCGGGGATGCCTCCGGTGGTCTCAGGAGCGGTGGAGGCACGTTAGAGCTGTCTGGCGATGATGCTCGATGGGGGCTCTAGTGAGCCTTCGACCAATGAACGATACGGTACCTGCAGGTGTTAGGAGTGTAGCCGAAGCTCGTACGTGCTAGTGGAGATGTGAAGGAAAGACGACGAGGCCTAAGGGGGAACGTAGATGGTCCGACGATGGTGCTCTGCCCAGGTGGTGGAGCTGGAGCTGATGGAGGGCGAGGTGTTATGTCGAAGGGTGTGAAGTACAACACGAGGATGAGAGCTCCGTCGCGGAGCTCGGCGAGGTGGAAGCGGTGCGAGACGATGATGGTGGGGCTCGAATAAAATCGGAGAAAACACAAGGAAAATTAAAACTAAGATCAAAGAGAGATGGAGGGAGTTACCTGGGAATTGGAGCTCGGATTGAAGCTCCAGGTCTTCGCTCAAGGGATCGGTAAGGTCCCGAGCTCAAGCAGCTACTCGGAGGAGGGCTGCGACACGGTGGTTGCGCCGCAGATCTCGCTGGAGAAGAAGGTCCGTCTTCGCTCAAGTATTCACTCAATTCTTGTCAAAAATCGAAGGCTATGAGCTCTAGGTTCTTCCCTGGGGTGGCGGATAGGTGTGAAATTGGCCGGTGATCGAGTATTTAAAGTAAGAAGTCGATGGTCGGGATGGTGAAGAGGTGAGGTTAGTGGGGTTCGTGGAGCGTCTCCGGTGGACGACGTGGGTAGTGAGGTGGCTGGCGAAGATAAGGGATGAGTGGGGGTGATCGTGGAAGCGTTGGTGGTCGTCGACAGTGGCTGGAGCGCAGCCAAGAATAGAAAGGGCGAGAGTGTGGCGCAAGGTAGAGATTGTGGGAGAGAGGGGGATTCCAGAGGTAGGAGACGAAGTCTCCACCGTTGGATCTTGTGATCCAACGGTGGAGAAGAAGGCGGGATGGAGCAGTAGGATTAGATCAAGGGGAGGTGATCAAGGGCCGTGGAGTGACCACGTGGCGCAATGGGGACGCAACGCGAGCGGGTGGCTGAGATCAAGTCAAGGAGATGTGATCTAAGGGTACTGAAAGAGCCACGCATCGTGTGGAGGAGAGGGCGCTGACGAGCGGCAGAGATTAGATCTAAGGATGATCGAAGGGTCGTGATGTGAGGCTGGATAAGCGGCTGTGATGAAAGGATGGAGTGTGTGATCTAAGGGCGCAACATGCGCCACATGGTGCACTGTGGAAGAGGCACGAACGGGCGGATCAGATGAGGAGGGGGGACTGATCTTACGGTCAAGATAAAAGGCGCACATGGAGATCAAGTGGCCGTTGGATCAAGAAGTATATCCAACAACTGAGAGGCGCGACGGCTAGGACAAGGGGAGCGGGCCGCGTGGCACAACCAGAGGGCACCATGTGGCCAGCTGTGATTGGCTGAGAGAAGAAATAAGTGTAGAGAGAGAAGGAGGCCGATATTGGAAAAACTCATAACATGAAAGTTGTAGATCTTGATGAGATCTACAAGTTTCATGTTGACCAAAGATGGAGATGAGGTCAAATATGATACAAAAATATAGGGATACAAATATACATACACATAGTGTACATAGAGGCCCAAAAACCCAACTTCTTTCATACAAGCTCCAAATTGGATGAAATTAGTCTCATTTTAAAGGTAATATGTAGTAATCTGAAAGTGAGTAGACCTATTTTGGAGTTGGTATGAGGGATCTATGGGCATTATATGGTCCAAGGGCTTTAGGGCTTTATTTGTGCTTTTACAAAGGGGATTCCTGGCTTTCTTCCTTATATTATTAACTAAGGTGTACATAGTATAAGGGAGAGCTTATTTTTATGAGTGGATATTTTACAAATGATGTTGGCTTCTTATTTAATGCAAATGGAGTGCTAAAATGCATGTTTTATGAATGCATGTATGAATGCTATTTATGCATTATAAAGGGAAATATGCCTCTATTTAATTGTGAACAAGGCTTTATTTTTAACTTTTATAGTGATGAATCACAGATTCATATACCCCATATACTTAAACCTTGCTCGTCCCCGAGCAACTAAATGAAATGCAAGAGTGAAATGATTTTGGGTTCCATACCAAAGTCATGAACAAAAGTTGAAAATGGAGCTTGACTCGACCTTTGGATTAATTGTGTGGCAGAACCTTATTTGGACCTGACCTTAAGACCTAACAGACTTCAAGTTCCACAAGTCTTCTATTCAAGACGCCTCAATAGTCAGGTCAGAACAAATCCTCAAACGCAAATTTCTGATGACTATGATTCTTACTTGTACTGTGTATGTGAAATGTAACTCTTCTCATCAGAAATGGTTCGGAACCAGCCTCCTCTAATAAGGTAACTCAATAACCCGGTCCAGTAACTCTTTCCTCGAGGAGCGGGGTATTCCCTTCTAAGTTCAAGTGCGACCAACTTAAGAGGAGGGGGTAGAGAAAAGAATGGACGATAGCCAGTGTAGCTACCTATCCCGGGATGCCTGACAAGTGTAGCCAAGTCATCCAGCTGCATTTCTTTGCTAATATACAGACTCCGACAAGTATTTTATTTTCTCTTAGACCAGTCTGATTTTTTTGGAGTTTTTGCATTTTTTTTGAACTCATAAAAGGTGCAGCATGTACATCAGGAGTTTTTCCTCTTGAGCCAGTAGACTATCCCTCTTTTGAAGCATTATTGCAACCCACAACATCCCGTCCTTAGACGTCAATACTACCAGACTAGGTTGAGACGCACTACCCTCCCTAGAGGAGGACGGATGTTTCCACCCGTGTGCTACTCCAAGCTAAAGGATTCTACCTCCTCACCACCTCATCAATGAAGAGCTACATGCATAGTGCTTGTCCAAGTTAGGTCATTATCTAAAAGAATCCTGCGTATGCACGAGATATTCTACTTAGACTAATCAAGATGACATGTGAACATAGACTTGCGGACTCAAATAATTAAGTCACTTGACCTGAGAAATCTTAACTCCAGATCCTATAAGGTTCCTCTTAAATTAGGTGGATTAAGGTAAAATCAAGTCCATCCTCAACATCTACTCATAACTTGGTTCATAACCCACTAGATTTCAACCTTGCATATTCAAGATATGCAGATGAGATGTAGATGTCATGCTATGAAGATGAATGAAAATGCAAGACTCTTTTTCTTTTCTTTTTAGATGCAGAGATGATATGCAAGAGTAAATAAGAAGCCTATTTTTATTTCAATTTTTTTGTTGTTTTTTTTCTTTTTTTTCAGAACTTTATTTCTTTTTCGCATCATTTCCAACAGTTCCCGTTTGGGTTCTCGCGCGTGTAAATATAGTGAAACTGTGTCCCCGTGTGCTGTGTGGGTGAATGTAATTTAGCTTGCACTAGCGGCTCCCCGAGCCAATCTAGGAATTGCTTGTGCTCGTAATTTCTAGGACCACACAACTCACTTAAAAGATGCACTTAGACCGCAAAATCAACCTGTTCTTCACGCTAATAGAACTGCTTGTCTAGGAGCAGCTTTTATCGCTTGCATTTGCATTTAGTGTAAAACGTTTTCAATTCTGTTTTGCATCCTGCATAAAAAGCGAAGGGATCACTGTAAGTCTCCTGAACTCATCATAGCATCATTGTTTTTATCTTGCATCAGCTTTTCTCGATTTCCCCCTCTGATTTTTACATTAAATTTAAAAGAAAATTGGGACTGGACGATAGGCGTGTTGTGTGGTTGACTATAAAGTGATAACTTAACTTAAAATCGGGACTGCTAAACACTATTGACCAAAAAAATAATAAAAATTGGAAAATTGTTTGCGGGAGATAAATCCCCGACCTTGTTTTCAGGCTGAGTGAGGGTACTTGAGTGTGTGTGTGTGTGAACACCTTAAGGTAGAGCCCAAATCCCCGCCTTCCATATTACGTTCCAACTAATCCTAGCAAATATCACAAGTCGAATTTTTAAGGTTCACTGACTAGTACCAAGTAGCCTCCGCCTGTCTCAGGTAGATAGGGGCAAAATTACGGTACTTTGCGACAAGTTGCCAGTAACCCCCCGGGGTGAAGTTCCGGCCTTGTCAGCCTCCACCTGCTTGCAGGTAGATAGGGGTGTGGTCTTCTAATCCATCGACTTGGGATAGGAGCGAAGAAAGGAAGGACCGGTGGTATCTTAGGCGACAGGTTAAACAGGGAAGACGCATCCGGCTCTGAGCCGACGTAACCTTTGCTATCTTGTCTAAACAATCACACTTAAAATCAACCAGACTAATCGGACTCGGTTTCGGGTCCTTCACCGTGTTGAGTGTGAACTCGGGGTTTGCTCTTGCGTTTGTTTTTGTGTCTGTCCGTGTGTGTTATCCTGTGAAATTGCACATTTTCCACCTCAACCCACTTACATTCATCATTTCCTTCTCAAGATGTCGGGATATTGGTCCCCATACCCTGTGACCTCTGGTCAATCCTCATTGACCATATACCAATCATCTTCACATTCTCATTCTTCCATGTATCCTTCGCCGACCACAGGAGACCCTTACCCGTGGTTGGCGCCACCTCAACCCAATCATAAAGTCAGAACTCCGACTGACTTCTCCACTTCTTCACATTTCTCACCTACTTCATATTCTGACACTCTGGATCCACTTCCATCTTGGGTTGACTGTCCTTACTCTCGAGAGTTTGCTGGAATTAAAGAATCGAATGAAGAGCAAGCCACTATTGAGATAGATGATTGGCAAAATTATATGCCCCCACATACTTCATTCTCACCTCAAGTACGGACCATACAACAATTTACATATATACATCCCGACTTGACCTTAGGGCATAACATGGTTGATCGAACAATCCGAATGGAGAGGACTGCACATAATAATTTACCAGACTTGATTGAATTTAGTGATCAAGTTTCCATTAGCCAGCCTTTACTCGAAGAGCCCATACATTCACAAGATTGGACTCATGACCTAGACTTATCAGTCCATGTTTCGTTGATTCCACCATATGAGGCTCCGAGCACTATTTGCCATTTGGATAGTCCATACTCGACCCAGCATTACATGTCAGAGTCTAGGTATGTTGAGTATGAGACCTTAATGTCTCAGTAGTATCCTCCGATTGAGCAACACTCTCCCATTATTTGTCATGACAATTTTGTGGAGGATGACATCTCTAGACTTATTAAGAAAAACGAATCACTTGGTAACGAGTTGAGAGATGTCATGGATATACTTCACTCAATTTCTTCCAGCTTGGGAATAATAGTGGAAAAGTAAGGAAATAGATCTGATGTTGAAAACCAAGCAAGCATGAGGGAACCCACATCTTCTGTACAACTGGAGTCCATTCTATCTTCCTCTTCTACTAACCCCTTGCCTTCCAATCATGAGTCTGATAATTCATCTATCCAAAACACCAAAAAAATTGAAAAACCAAAAAATCATAAAAAATTTGAAAATGAAAAAGACCTAAAAAAATTGGATCCTGTCCTAAGGGAAGCACTCGATGAAGAACTGATTTTTAATCTTCCCTTAATAAAGGCCATAGATCACTTTCCCGATCTCAAACGATTTGAGAGAAGTAAATTGATGCCCAAAAGGTCGGGTAATAAGAGGACAAGGACTGAAAGACACATAGTGTCTATGGCCACCTCCTTGGTGATAAGGAGAAAGACCAAGAGCCGCAGAGTGAAGCGGTTACCCTGAGTTGAGTGTGAAATCAAAGACACCATCTTTACCCATGCAAGAATCGATGATGACTCCCCGATAAATATTCTCCCGACCTCTGTGTTTGACAAGCTCAAACTCAGGCCTATCAGAAAATCAAGAGAGATCGTTCAGTTGGTTGATCGATCCATCAAACGGTCGAGAGGAAATATTTCAGTCATCGTTACTTTCCAAGGTGCTCTACTCCAGGTGGACTTCACGATCATTGACATTGAGCACTAGGAGAGTTTTTCCAGTTTTCGATTATTCTCGGGAAGCTGTTCTTAGCCTTGGCTAAGGCGACTATAGATTGAGAGACTCGGGAAATCGATTTTACATCATTGGGAGCGCTTCGACCTCATCCATTCTTTGATAAACTTTACTTTAAGGTGACCCGCACATCCGCTGACAGTCGTGACCATCGAGAGGAAGATGAGTCCCACCTCTCTACTACACCTGAGAGACCGGTTGTCCGGACGACTGTTGGTTCAGAGACTTCCCACACCTCCTCAACTGCTTGCACCACCACCGTGACAGCTTCTAAGGAGGACTCACGACCAGAAGCTGACATTGAGTCGGACACGATCTTTGTGGATTGCCTTGATCATTTCGGTGATCCGACACAAGGGCCCAGTATTGCCAAGCCAACTGAGACCACTAGCACCTTCCCGAGACATGTGCTGACCCTTCAGGAATATTACAATCTATATGGTGACTCGTCTGATGAGGAATCCATGGTCAGCACCGCACCACATCCTGGACCTTCAAAGGAAACAACCAAGACTAAATTGACTCCACATAAAAACACGGTTGCTCCCTCTTCTAGTCGGTTATCTAGTGAGAGGAAGTCGAGAACCAATTCCTCGAGATGTTCCCCCGAACCTCTCAAGGCGCGTTGCTCTCATCTCCCTCTCAATGATTCAGGTTCTAGAAAACTGACTAAGAAAATTTCCTTCAACATTCCGGAGAAGGAAGTTTCAGAGGAATCCTCATCGAGTCCGGATAAGGTGATTTATATGAGTGAGCTCAGTTCGACTGTTCTTAAGCCGTATCTAAGCAAGCAACCATGTGTCGACCCGCATTGGACGATCCCTACACCTCACTATTATTCATCTGAGGACGATTCCGACAGCGACACATATGTATATTATCCACCTCCTCGTGCCTGCAAGAAGGTTCGTTACAAACCTTCTTGATCACTGTATATTCTCACTCTTTCTTGTACATACATTCTATCCCTCCCTCCCCAGTGATTCGAATCACTCGCTCCGGCTCCATATCATTTCATTTTATGGATATACTTATGATGATCAGATCCTAAGTATAGGGGGGTGATTGACCCGAGTCTCTTCACCATTCGTTGTATATTCCCTAGATCTCATCGATTCTTACACTCATTCATGTCCTATACTTAGGCTGACCAGAGCCTAAGTATAGGGGGGACCGATGCCCGCCGTGTATATACTCCTCCATTTCCCCTCTTACCCTCGCCCGCCCTATTTTTGATCTTCTTCTATACTTAGGCTGCCAGAGCCTTAGTATAGGAAGGCGGGACGACTTCTATACTTTTTGTTTTTTAGCTCTCCTACGCTTAGCACAAGCTATATCTTTTTCCTCGCTTTTCGTACTCTGAGGACATAACACACGCTAAGTATAGGGGGGTGTGTTTATATTACATATATACTTTACCCATAGCTCGTACTTTCGCGTATTATTCGTGTACTTTTTGTATTTATTTTGCAATAATTATGGGTGAGTAAAAATTGAAAAAAAAATTTGTTGTTACTTGTAAATATTTTGTAAAAAAAAAATTGTATATTGTATAATTTGTATAACACTTACAAAACTCTTATAAATTGTTGTAACATAGGAAGTTTACCAAAGTTCTGAAAAAAAAGAAAAAAAACAACAAAAAAAATAAAAAATAAAAATAGGCTTCTTATTTACTCTTGCATATCATCTCTGCATCTAAAAAGAAAAGAAAAAGAGACTTGCATTTTCATTCATCTTCATAGCATGACATCTGCATGTCATTTGCATATCTTGCATATGCAAGGTGGAAAGCTAGTGGGTTCTGAACCAAGTTATGAGTAGATATTGAGGATGGACTTGATTTTACCTTAATCCACCTAATTTCAGAGGAACCTTATAGGATCTGGAGTTAAGATTTCTCAGGTCAAGTGACTTAATTCTTTGAGTCCGCAAGTCTATGTTCACATGTCATCTTGATTAGTCTAAGTAGAATATCTCATGCATACGCAGGATTCTTTTAGATAATGACCTAATTTGGACAAGCACTATGCACGTAGCTCTTCATTGATGAGGTGGTGAGGAGGTAGAATCATTTAGCTTGGAGTAGCACACATCGCCATTTTGATAGCCGCTTCCTGTACCCTATGTTAATTCGGTCAGATTAATGTTCAAATTAATTATAAGTGTTCGTTGCAGTCGGATACGAGAGGGAATATAAAAAACAACTTATATTAGATTCGAGTTAATTTCAAGCGGCAGATTTTTTTTTACTTGGAGAAGTCCACGGTCGAACTCAGGGAGGCATCTGTCTCCTTAGATAGATTTTTAGCAAATTTCCAAGTGTGTGGTTTTCGGAGGATATTTTTTTGTTCTTTTTTTTATTTTCTATGCAGACACATGCAAAAATCAAGCTAATTTATAGTCAAATCAGTTAAGGTATCAAATGAAGTCTAAAAATTATAAAAATTTAGCCAGATGATGAACTATGATGAAATTAAGATAGCCTAATTTTTTTGGAATTTTTCGACAATAAATGAATTTACTGTGAATTTAACAAAACTACCGGGTGATTTTCACTAATTTAATTTTAATAAATATCAAATTATATTGTTTTCAGAAAAAAAATTAACCTAGATAGATCTAATGATAAGGAATCTAGGAAAATTGACAAACCTTAAATTTAATGTGAAATGAACCTATTAAAATTAAACTAAAGAAATCACTAAAGAATTTATGTAGGCCTCGATATATGTGCAAATGACATGAAATTTTTATGCAAGGTTGAGTTAACTACCCTATAGCTACTGTGATTTTTTGAGAATTTATGGAGTTACAGAGAGTTAATTATCAATTAAAAGGTCCAAATGGGCAAAATATCACAAAAATCAACCAATTAATTAATTCAAAAATCTACTGCAATTACAAAAATGTGACAAGTGTCACAACAGATAGAGGAAAAGTTACTTGACAACATGCAATTTTCAGAATTTCAAAATGATGCAAAATGACACCTAGGGATGCGTGCAAAGACAGGGGTGTATTTGCAATACAAAAAAATAAAATTACATAAAAAGAAACATGCTGACAGGGACTTAAATGCAATTACCTATAATGCTGGGGGGTGGAATGCAATTTCTCCACTAGGCACGTGCTCCTCACGTGGTGGCGCTTCACAGGGACCTTTTTGCAATTTGGAAAGATCCCAGGGCCTCTATGCAAATTACCCAGGCCGCACGTGCTCCTCACGTGGGGCGGCCTAAGCTCGGGCGGCGTCGGAGGCTCGGGTCTTGGCTCGGTGGCTCCTGGAGGTCTGGAGGGAGGCTCGGCTAGCCTCGGATGGTCCGAGCCTAGGGTCGGGGATGAGGCTCGGACCCGATGTCGTGGCTGGCTGCGGACCTTTGGATCAAGATCGATCGTCAATCATTTTATTGACAATTATGAATCATATTCATAATTCCAATATTGAATGTAAATTGCATTCACAATTAGTTGTTCAATGTAAATCCATTTCACATCAACAATTAATTCGTAAATACTATTTATGACTAAAACTCTCTAGCATATTATAAATGACATTTATAATATTAATGATTATTATGGATAGTGACATCCACATTGGTCATATCTTTGATAATTAAATCATATTTAATTATCTGAGATAACAATACTCATGTGTTCAAATAATATGAATCATATTCATATTATTCATGCTAATGAAATCACATTTAATCATCAATTTCCCAATGCTCATATATATTATCAATAATTGAATTAAGATCAATATCCAACATTTGGATTAAAATTGGATTACTAATCTATTGAGAGGAGTTACTAAATCAAAACCTGTTTCATCTCTCCCTCAGAATAGAAGTGTCATGGTTATACAATCATTTACAATCATGTCACCCTCAAGTATTCTAAATACCCGTACATGTAGCATACTAGAAGACCTATAATAAACCCACAGTTTTAGATAATATTTTGATTGTCTTCTTTGGGGTTTTATCATTAGGTTTCTCATTTAGTTATTGAGAGTTGGTAACGATCATATTCTTTCCAAAAGCATATATCATACCTAGAAATTCTTGTCATTCTTCCAAAGCAAGACTACCATAAATGGAATTTGATCGGTCCCAATACCTCAGGAGTGCGCTCTTGACTTTCGGTTAAGTAGTGAGCATGTATGATCCCTTTGAGAGATCATGATACTCATATGACCTTGTATGCACACCAAATCGTTGATGTATAGACCTTTATTAGGTCATTAACCTATCTGTTTGTCTAGTGTTCATACTTTGAGATATAATAATATATCTATATCTGGTCAAAGGATGCATGTCTATATCGTGACAACATACGACATAGGTCTTACTTATCTCGATATCGTTACGTTAACTCTTTGACCTAACTTATCTGATACCTTGTAATCTCTATTCCTATGAAGAGGACATGTATAAAGAGGCTGGTCAGATATCGTCCTTTAGGGTGGGATTTTCATCTCTTTCTTAGACTAGAGATCCTTTCATAACAATCATTTGACGATGCTTGATGAGTCCTTAATCTCACTATTTAGATATCATCCAAGCACCACCATCTGTGATTCAACCATTAAATCAACAGCTATATGATTATTAAGAGGGCCATGGTGCATAACCCTAGTTGTACTAAGAGACCTTATAAGTGCATTCATTCATTTAATCTCAAACAAGGATTGAAATAAACCAACAACCTTTATTGATATATCAAAGATTACAATAACATTTATTGATAGAATGGTTCTCCCGAGGCTCACATGGATAACACTATGTAGTAGTCACTCTATTCTCAAACTTCTAGTACTTAGACAAATATTTCATATCTCTATTAATAAAGTGGTTACCCCAATCTGAAATCAAAACCTTAGGAACTACAAACCTAGCAATGATATGATCCTTTATAAACATATAATCAACCTTATTGTCTATTGCTCGGGTTAGGATAGCTTCCATCCTCCATGACATATAATCCATCACCACCAAGATGTACTCAAATCCATGACCTTTGGGAAAGGGGCACATAAAATCTCTTCTCTGTGCATAAAAAACATCACTGAAAATCACCGTATGCATGGGCATCTCATCTTCATAGCCAACTATCCCTCTCATCATTTGGCATATCAAGCACACCCATACAAAATCAATAACATCTCTAGACAAGGTCGGTAAATATAATCCACATTTAAGTACCTTGTGTGCGATTCTTTTTCCCGAATGGTGTCCTCCAGCTTCTAATGAATGATAGTACATGTGGACACTCTGGTATTCCTTTAGAGGAATACATCTTGGCTTACGCAATCTGGTCCTTCAAGAAAAAGGAACAGATCCTCACAGTGGTATCTCCTTGAATCCAAATTTAGTAGGTTAATACTGCTCCTAGAACTTGCTTGGAGACATGACTGTTCACCATGTTAGCTTACCACTTGTGTTAATCGATAATACAGATCAACTTGTCTGGAAAGGTCTATATGATTGGCTCTATGTCAAGGGAATCATTTAACTCCATATGAGAAAAGTAATATGCCAAAATGTTCCTAACTCTAGGTTATCCTTAATCTCCAAATCAAACTAGAGTAATAGAACCCACCTAAGAAAATGTGCCTCCGTGCCTTATTTTCCATTAAATATCTTATGGTTTTATGATTTGTAAATATTGTCACCTTGGAACGCAAAATATATGACATGAACATATTAAGGAAAAAAGTACCACAAACATTTCCTTTTCAGTAACTGTATAGTTTTTCTATGCTTGATCTAAAATTTTTGCTTGCATAGTGAATCACAAAAGGTATCCTGTCTCACCATTGACCTAATACGTCTCGTATAGAAAAATCAGACACATCAGTCATGATCTTAAAGTGAAGAGACCAGTCTGGAGCTTGTAAAATCGATGAATCATAAATCTTACTTTTTGACATCTCAAATGCCTCAAGACACTTGTGATCAACAATGAACTCAGTGTCCATCCCAAGAGCTCAGTCAGAGGTTGGACAATCTTTGAGAAATCATGAATATATTATCTATAAAATCCGACATGCCCAAGAAATAACCTAACTGACTAGGCATTGGTTGGTGGATCAAGTTGCATGATCACATCGTCCTTGGCAGGGTCAACCTCCATTCTCTTGCTGGAGATGACATGACGCAATACCATACCCACTTTAACTATGAAATGACTGTTCTCCCGAAGAGTACTAAATTCACCAGCCTAAACCTTTTAAGAACTGGGTCCAAGTGTGTTAAACTTGAATCAAAGGAAGCGACACAGACCAAGATATCATTCATCAAGACCTAATGAATCTACATTTTATCATCTTTATTCATTTATTTTAGCTTAAAATCCCTTATATAACACCTGTAAATATCAATAAATCTTTCTTTTTACTAACTATATTTTTTATGTAAATACTGTATATTTATCACTATTTTAACCTAAAATAAAAAAATAAGCCATAAAAGAAAAATAAATAAAACCAAAGACTGTATACATGAAATAAATATAGGATGACTCTAAGTGCGAGAGAAGGTCAAGACTTGACCTGATTGACAAGGAATAAAGTAGGGGGAGTTAAGGCCTTCATCCAGAAAATCAATCTCCATTTGTGTATATTCATTACTTGTTCACTGTATGTAATACATATTCCTTACTATTTTTTATTTATTACCAATTTCACCACAAATGAAGATGTTTTCTTCTTGGAACTTGTACATAAAAATAAGTTGTAAATACTAAAATAATTGCAAGAAGAACCATGTACAGTTTGTAAATAACAACACTTTGAAAAAGCCGTAAAGCTCAACTTGTCAAATCAATATCTTCTCCATAAAAACTCAAAATGAAGCAAACTTACTCAAAATTAAATATTCTTTAAAATTAACGTGGTTTCATAAAAATAGGAGTTAAGATGTGAAATGTGTTTTTTTGGGGTGATATTGTATATTATACCTATGTATATTATAAGCATATTTATTTTCCTTGTATTTTTGTATGAATTGTTGTTTTTTTGATATTTGTATATAATGCATTTGACTTATATAAAATACAAATAAAAATCATAAAATAAAAAATAAATCAAAATAAAATACTGTAAAGATTGTACATATACCAATATGTAAATTGTAAAATACCCCTATTTATTTATCCCAATATATTATTTCTTTAAAATTAAAAAAATATTTAAATACATATAAATCTTTGTACGATAATAAATTATTAAATTATATGTATATTTGTAAATATAATTTATTAAAAATCATGGTGTTGTATATGTAGGTATATATACCTTTGAAGAAATGTTTTATTTATTTTTAAATATGTAAGTAACTTATTTGATTCATTAAAAATCACCATAAGTAAGCTACTTTATTTACTAACATTTTTTTTAAAATTTCTCTATTTTAATTTATTTTCAATTTTATTTTTTGATTTATTTCATTTTTAAACCTTTTTGACCTTTTGCGATTTTGTCCTATAGCGGGGCGCATTCTGATTGTTTGAATCAACTCCCTAATCAACGTCACCGCCCATGCTTTCTACTCATCGGACCATTCTTCTTTATTTTTTCCCACTCACTCTGGTCATTAAGTATGCCCGCGTTCTTCTTCGAGTTGTTAGCCCAACTATCATCACCATCGCTAGATCATCAATCAACCATTTACGCCATGGAATGCATGCGCTTTGAATTTCAAGTCTTGCTGGACCTTTCGCATATATATATTTCTCGATCCCCATGTATTGAGACAAGTTGATTTTCCAAGCACATCTCCGCAATAGGGTGACTCCAAGAATTTGTGGTTGTGATATGACTTTGACATCTTTGTCCGGGAGCATTAAGAATTATAGGATAGCTTGATCCTATACGTGGTAGGAGCTTTGCCATGTGTCACCTCTTTGAAATCCGTCGTTGATCGAGACTGTCCTCCATCGTCCATTCACTATAGGTTCTCTTATGTATAGCCCATTTCATTTTCACTTTTCTTTTTTGAGTTTTAGTTCTAGTTTCTAGCAAAGTCAGATCATCTCGACTCAGCTCTGATCTGCCTGATCAGAGCTCCATTCTCATCATTTCTTTTATCTGACGCTTCGACCATACTCACCTTGTTCGTCTCTGCCTTCTTCCGCAATCTGACCCTCCAAACGACCTATGATTTGGATTTTGGACTCATCTCCGACCTCTCCTTCGTCAGAGTGGACCCGTTCATGTTCACTCTTCTTTTTGTACCTGATAAAGTTGGCTAGAGTTTCGCTTCCAATCACTGAAGGTTCTGCAAGGTCTAGGAGTGCAGCTGGAGCAGGAAACCTTGGTTTGGAGGTCCACATGAAGCTGCAGATGTCTTCCTCTAGATCTTCATCGATCCATCGTCGAGCACCTTGGATCCTTCATATCGAGAGAAGAGAGTTACATGAATGAGGACCGACCTTTAAATAGTGACTCGAGTGGAGATTGGCTGAGATTCAGCCGATAAAAAAGTTGGTGGAGAAGAACTTCATCCGAGTTCCTCCTGATGCCTTCAACAATGTCAGATCAAGAACATATATGCCAGTTTGAATCATGGTCATCCAAAAAGCCCAAATTATGCACCGTTGATCAGACTCTCCCAATCAAATTCGAACCATCTGTTTGCACCCACTTTTCAACCATAATATCATAAGCAAGGACGCATCTCCACTGTTGATTCAACCATGTGGATCAGTAGAACAATTTCACTCCAGCTTGTCTTTTACATTATTTGTAAATAAGCCTTAATAGGACATGTGTTAGATTGTGCTTCATTGAAAATTTGCATTTCATTTCCGTGCTCTTTATTTTGTTCACATTTCAGTCTAGTGTGTTCTAATAAACGTTTATATTTATGAAAATGGAAACTAAAGCTTCTTATGTTCTTGTTATCATTTGGCCCTCTAAAATAAAATATTTGCATAAAAGTCTGTGCCAACGTGACTCACAAGCATTAGCATGAGCTTTCTGTTGAAAAGATTGTGCTTTAATCCCTACATTTCTTTGTTTTGTTATTAATCTAGTCTCGTAAATAAATTTAATTGTGTTTTAGTCCCTCTGAAGCAAACTTTTGTTTTCTTGTTATTTGGAATTAATAAATATAAAATCTTCATAAAAATCCTAAAAATTCATCTTAGGTTCCCGCTAATTAAATCTTTCTTCGTAATTTTTTTATTTCACATTTATATATTCCTGTTATTTTTAATAATTCAAAAACCTCAAAATATATATCCTGTTTCTGTTAAAAAATTCATTCAAAAATATAAAGACTTTTTGAAAAAATCCAAAAAAAATTCTATTTATTTATTTTAATTTGTTTTACTTTCAATACAATTTTTTCTTTATAATTCTTTTTTAAAAAATAACATAATATTTGCAGCACTAAAATCATTTTAAATCATAGAAAATAAAAAAATCACAAATTTGTTTTTGGATTTGAAAAAAGCTTCTTTATTTTTATATAAATAATTTGGTTTTTTTTATTTCATATTTTAAAATCACAAAAACTTTTGCATTATTTTCTGTTTTATTGATTTTGTATTTTTCATTATTTTGAAATTCTTTAAAAAATCTAAAAATTGTATAAAATTAAAAAAAAAATAGAAAAATATTAAAACCTAAAATATTTTAATGTTATGGTCGTTATTACCGTTTTTTAAAAACACAAAAATCTTGCTTCCTGTGATTATTCTTTTATTTATTTTGTTTTCTTTTCCTAAAAAAATTGAAAAGAATTTGGAAAACTAAAATATAAAAATATAATGAGACAAGGATAAAAATATAAAAACTAAAAATTCATAAAAAAATTAAAGAGATAAAAATTACACAAAAACCAAGAGCGTATGCATAGAATTCCTTCTTTATTTTAATTATTTTTCTTTTGTTTAATAACTCTTGGGATTTTTGTTGCCTCCATGAGTTCAATCCTATATGCTATACACTTAAATAAAATAACAATTTCTCTTGCTTACATTTCTTTTATTTTTAGCTTGAAATTAAATATTTTCTTATTGTTCAGGGATAAGTAGGGTTGCTTCAACACCTAAGAATTCAATTTAATTTAACCCCTGATAATCTATTTTCATTAAATAGCATTCTTGCTAGAGAGGCACGTCTACGGTAGTTGGTTTCCTTTATAGCCTGCTATTCTTTGTTTATAGATACCTATATTTTTTCTTTTTATTTTCTTGTCTTCTTTTTCTATCATTTTTTCTTCTTATTCTATTTTTATATTTGTCACTAGTATATATTTTTGTCTTTTATTTTTATCTTTTATTCATTTTATTTTTTTGTCTATATTTGTGTATGTATTATTATGTGGACTGCATCTTGTTCAAGAGTGAGCACTTACTTCAAATTATGTGTGCTGTGAGGGAGCTTATACTGAGCTTGCATGATCTGATTTGTCAGACACCGAAATCACCCCAAGATTGGACTTAGGGACTCATCTGAGATATCTTTTACTTTCTCTTCTCATTTCACATCATATACACTTATTAATCTATGTTTGCTTGTTTGTCTATGTTGTTTTCTTTTATTTTATCTTATTTTGCCCATATTCTCATAATTGTGGTCTGACATATCTTTTGTTTCTTTTTCTTATGAGGGCCCAATGAGCGAGGGTGACATTCTTAGGAACTGGTGTACCTGTGCGAAGTGGAGGCAGCTCGTTTCATCATCGAGTAGTAAGAGAGTATATAAGAGGAAGATGCAGATGACTTAGAAGATTTTTGGAGAATTTTGCACAAGCAATTTTTTGTTTTCTTTTTAAACTTTTATTTCCATCATTATTCTTGTAAAAAGTTGTTTTTTCTTTTGGCACTTGCCTCTTTTCTATTTTTTCTATAACAACTACATACCCTTGTGTGCGGGGTTTGGTTTCACCAATTGCCAGTGTACTTGGGGACCTCACAAATTTGTCTTCATCGTTTTTATTTTTACTTGTTTCTCACGGTTTTGTGTGCTTAAGCCCTTAGAAGTAGGTTATATTTCCTTGTCTGAGCCAGATAGTCGTTAAGATATAAAGCCCTTAATAAGAGCATCTCTGCATATAGACTAGATTGAAGGATTGGACATAGTTAAATTATTTGGTTCTTTCCTGTTAATAGAAGTTATTGCTTAGGACACTTCTCATGCATAATCTAGGTTTGTTTATTTTTCTCTATTTTATGTTTATGCGAGCATCATTTTGCATGTAGACTGCTGGAGCAAGGTACACATTTCCATCGCATCGACTTTTCCGACTTCCTCTATCGATTTTTCTCGCATAGGAAAAAAGGAATACGAAAATTTGTTAGATCGATTTCTTGAAAAAGATACAAAAGTGAGAACCGAACAAAAAAGGTACTGCTATTTTTCACTCAACCCTAAAACTAAACGTAAGGACAAATCATTCGTTGTTTTCGGGAAAGTAACACCCTCAATCTTTGCAGGTACTTACCTCCAGACAGAGTGGGTGAGGACGCAACCAGAAGGATACATCCCAAATCCCTAGACTTGTGCCCTATGCTCATGTACACAGTCTGTGGTGTATGGTTGAGATGCAAGAACTTGCCTCAGAAAATAGAAAATCAATTTGGTGTACTTAGTCTCCTTTCTCCCTCTATGCTTGATATTGAACCCGATAACCTAAGAAGATGATACCTTTGATTGGGGAGGATTGAGAACATACGTTGGACTATAGTGGTGACTCACCATATGTACTTGGTAGTAATTAACTTTTTGTAGATTCACTAAACTTAAAAGTGAAAAGATAAAACATCAAACTCTTACGGTCCTCACATTGTGTTCAATTGGTAAGTTGGGGGTTTGTATTGTGTTTGGTTAGTGTAAAGATCCCTCTGCGCCCTTATCGCATTTTCTTTCTTTTTTCTTGACTTGACTTCGTGTTCTTGCATTTCAACTTTTGTCATCGAAGATGTCGGATTGGAGTATTCCCTGTTCGGACTTTGCAAGCACATCTTTTTGCACTCCAGTTCTATCATTTTCTATTCAGGAAGACACACTTCTTAAATATTGCTCTTTCTCTACATCACAAGTCTTATTCAGCAACAAATCCTCTGTTTGTTATTGACTCTAATATTGAACTATCTATTGAGACTCCATTATTTCTAAGGACTAATCAAGTGTCGTATACATTTTCAAAGACAGAATCAGAACACTTGATGCCACCGAAGGGAATAGAGTGAGATCAATAGTACGACTTTAGCTTCTATTCAAGCTATTCAAGCACAATTGACTGAGCAAGCTGATATCCATACCGCATTGAGAGATATGATCTTCGAGCTAAGGAATGACGAACATGATTGGAGAGAGGAGGGTGAGCAGCAGAATGGAGGAGGGAATGGGGTGGCGAGCCACTAGAGGCAGTGGTTAAGCTCACACTAAAGGATACCTATACTCCAGGTGCAGGACAGACTAATGCATGGATTCACATACATGCATTTCATGGACATTTTGAGCTGAAACCCACGACTTTACCTTTACTCCCCATATTCCACGATCACATTAATGAAGAAACTGTACACCTCCAATAGTTTGACAGCATATGTGGTACTATATGTTACCCTAACATTCCTTTAGAGTTAGTGAAGATGACAACTTTTCATCTCAACCTTATGGATAAGGCATTATATTGGATAAATCATTTAGGGAAGGTTATGTCATGGGAAGAATTGAGGTCAGCCTTTTGGAGCAAATGTTATCCCGTAGTACAACCGAATCATATGTTTTCCTTGGTTTGCAATTTCTCCCAACTGTCCCATGAGCCTATTCACGAAGCGTAGGAAAGATTTAAAAGATTTGAGGGAGAAGTGCCCCCGTCATGATATACCACAGACTACCTTGTGCAAAATTTCTTTGGGGGTTTTGAGCATTGAAAATAAAAAATGGGTAGATGCTGATTATGGGAGGTCCCACTTCAATAAGGATGAGGATGTCCTCTATAAGAATTCTGAGGAGATGGTGGAGAGCTCTACAACTCTTTCTTCTTAACATGGTTTTCAGAAGCGTCTTTTTCCTTCTCCTTCAGTAACCCACAAGATTGTGAACATGACAACATCTCACGATGGGATAGGGTGGACAGTGCTGATCTGACAATCATAGGAAATCACCTATCTAAGTACATATAATAGAGAAACAATGCAAAGAGCTTGAAAATTAACATGTAATCGAGTAGAGGACAAAGTAGTTGGATAAGATGGATGAGAATATTAAGAATCTGGAGACTCCTATTAGTACGATTCATTCATGTTAGAGTGCAAGTGTCGCAACTGATACTTCTACTCCCGGGTAGACATCTGCCACAACTTCACCACATCAGGGTACCAGAGCACTGTCCATTGTTCAACACGTTTACTACATGCAAACCCCAAATAGGGTCCCACAATAGTCACCTCATACATGTATTGTACCCTACCATCAATCGCCTCTTTACATCCTTGAGCAATAGCCTCCACCTCCAACTCTCATTCAGAAGGTGAATAACATTTGTTTCGACCGAGAACATAGTTAACCCCATCCATTAGGATAAGGTCGATTAGGTTCACAATTGAGTTAGAGGTTGATGAATCTATGATTCATCATTTTAAAAGATGAAAATAGAACTTCATTCCCGAGTAGGGTTGGCTATCGAGCCAACAAGATGAGCCAGGGCCCTGGCTCGAGCTCGGGCTCGATAAGCCCAGCTGGGCTCGGGCTCGAGCTCGTTCAAGCCCAATCGAGCTGGCTCAGACTCGAGCTCGATGAGCTCGAGACATCTCGGGTTCGATAAGGCTCTAGTCAAGCCCGTTATCGAGCATGAGACCCTTATCGAGCCTGGTCTGGGATCGAGCCTGATTTGGGCTCGTTAAGGAAAAGAGTCATTTTTTGGTGGAAAAGTGTTGTTACATGGGATCAAACTCACAACCTCCTCTTTGAAGATTGTGTTCCTTACCAATAAGCCACCATCCGAGTTGTATATAAAAGTTATATTGTAAAATATATATTGTACCATTCTATTTACCAATAAAAATAAGAAAAATACTAATTATCTAATTATAACTTAGATTAACATAGATAAGTATAGAAAATCCAAGTCTACAACAAAATCTACCAAATATTGTCTTTACATAAACCACATAGACACATAGTCCTTCATTCGCAATGTTGCAAAACTAGAACAAATAAAAATAAACATCATTTCAATTTTCACAAATACAATATATATATATATATATATATATTCCTTGTCGAGCCCCTTGTTGAGTTATCGAGCCGAGCAGGGCTCGGCTCGTTAAGATATCAAGCCCAAAAATCTGGCTCGGGCTCGGCTCAATAACCTAATGAGCCAAGCTCACGAGCCCTTATCGAGCCAAGCCCGAGCCTGGCTCATCAAGCTGTAACTCAATATCCAGCCCTATTCCCAAGTAATTAGCTGCATTTCATCATTTATTCTATATTTTTACCATTCATGCACTTAGAATTAATATCTACATTTTAACATTCATAATCGCATTTCATAATCATCTTCATATTTGCACCTAACATCATGCATTTTTAACTAATTCATGCTAACTCCAATTGTCCTCAAACCACTCTATTGTGTAAATATTACTAACAAGATTATAGGAAAAATAAAAAATTACTAACTCAGCTAATTGGCCCGTTAGATAAAACTCCAATTTTAGAATAGACAGACAAAAACACTCATATCTTCCTCATACAGTGTCTGATCTAGGTCTACCCACTTTTAAAGTACTACATATTCAAAGGCCTTCAAAACAAGACCAATTTCATAAAAATCGGAGCTGGTATGTGAAAGTTGGGTTTTCGGCCTCTTTTACCGATTTCGTGTTTTGGTGAATTTTGACTTGATATTTTACATACATAATTAACTCTTTTTCTTTTATTCCTTTTTCACTTATATTCTTTGATGAAGTTTTTATTAAAATCCACGAAAAGCCAAACTCAAAATGAGACAGAAATCAAAGAATTTGACCAAGTTTGAGTGTCCTTTGCGAGTCTGCACAATAATCCTCCGTTTTCTACTTTGTTTTATTCTCCTATTTTCATTTTTTACTAAAAAATAAAAAATTATATTAATGTGTAAATATTTATCTTTGATTTTATCATTATTTTTCTCGATTTTTCCCTTCATAAAAAATCACAAAAATTATAAAACCCATTAATCAAGGTATTTTATGTACATAGAGTACCCCAAAAATATCACTTTGTACAAACAATCTCTTTTGCTCTTGGTCCCTTCATGGAAGTTGTAGATCTCTTCGAGACGAGAATTTTTGTGTTGAGAACTTTTTGATCCAAGGTCGTTTGCTATTTCTTCTAGTATTTTCTTTTATTTTTGTTTTCTAATTTTTTTGGGGCTCACACGTGGTCGCTCCTAGAGCCTCCATGTGTTAGTTATTTATAAAAAAGTAAATATAAAAAAATAAATTTAAAAATAAAAATTATTTTTCCTCTCACCTCATGTGCCACGCACGTGAGACCTTTTCCTTCCTCTTCTTCAGTCAAAGGCCGCTCCCCTTTTCTTACAAGCATCAGCAACCTCCTCCGAGGGCGTTGCGTAACAACCGTCATCTCGAGCAACATCCGCGGACGCACAACTTCATCCTTATGTCCTCCCTTTCCTCTGTATAAAACCCATCGACACCTTCCCTGTTCGACGATCTGCTAGATCAATGAGATACATGGATTGTTTGAGAGAGAGGCCAGTGACAGGGGCCTCTTTTCTCTAGTGAAGATCCTATCGACAAGATCTCATTGAGCTTCTCGGAGACATTCGTCGGATACGATCGAAGCAATAACTGAAGAGTACATCTATCCTCACCATTCTAGAGAATCCCCATTACCCCTACTGTTCTCATCCATCCTCTTCTCCATTCCTTTTTTTATTTCCCCTTATTTTACCATATTCCCCTGTTCTTCCCATCGCAACCCTCAATGACTCCGCCAATACACTGTCGTGCGGAGCTTGAGTCGTGTTGCTCCTCTGCCAACAACCACGTACATCAAGCCATCGTTGGACCTCCCCTCCGCGTGATATTCCTCAACCTGCTGCCATACTTCACCGCTTGCAGTGCTTGGAGCAGATGCCAACTCGCCTCTCAGCCACCATGCTTCCTTCACGTACCACACCCCTCCACCTGTGACGCGACTGCAGTGTCGTCCGTTCACCGTCGATAATTTCTCGCCGTGCTCATCGTGTCGCCTCGGGTCTGTCACAACAGGTTCAAGATACCCAGGTGGTCACGTACTCCTCATGTTATTCCTGGGAGCTTTTACAGAAAAACCCTCGCAGATCCTTAATACCACAAAAAGGCCCAACGGTCACGTGCCATGCACGTCACCGCTTGGAGATTTTGTAGAAGGATACTCTGAAGGTCCGCGGTTTCCTAAAGCATCCCTGCCAGCTTGGTGACATAAGGGGATGGATGATGCATTCGCACCCCTGAGCAAATTGTAATAAAGCTCCTACAGGGCTAGGTAATTATCATTAGGTCCCTCGCTTTGAATTTTCTTATTTCATTTATTATTTAAATTGCATCTAGGACCCTGAGTTCTCTTGTTAATTTGAACCTTATTTTGATATCAGTTTAATTACGAAAAAAATGCATATTATTCTTCAGTTAATTCTCTAGCTATAACAAGCTTGTGGTATTTTTATTCTTTGTGGTTAATTAATTGCTATTATTCCGACGTAAAATTACGTATTTTTCCAAACCTTTGCTTAGAAATTCATAGTTAATTAACCATAGCTCCAAAAATTGTAAAAAAGTTCGTGGATAGTAGAATTAATTGCTAGTAACATTGTGTCCAAAAAGAATTGCATTTGCATGCATAACTTCTTCTAAAAAAATCATTTTATCCATTTCACTTATTCATTTTTAATAGGTATTAAATCCAACACTTGTAGGGTCTAGGATTTTTTGAGATTGATCACCTAGTGATATATTCTAAATATTTTTACTTCCTAAAAATAATTAGATTTAATATTTATTATTATAATTAATAATTGAAAATCTCATTATCAGCACTCATAAATTCATTATTTATTCATCTTGCATCCAAAAATTCAAAAAAATACAGTAGTCTAATTTCATCATAATTCAAATTTTGGCCAAGTTTGAGGATTTTTGGAATTTATTTGATTAAAATTTACAATTTAGCCCCTTAACTTCGCCAAAATTGCATTTGCCACATTTATTGCATTTAAAAACATAAAAACTCCTCTTTGAAAACCAAACCTCGAGATTGACTAAATACCAACCTAAGGAGACAATTTCTTCCCTGAGTTCGACCTTGGAACTTACTAAGTAAAAAAACGAATTGACGTCGCGCTTTAGTTGAATAGATAATTAAAATTATGGTTTTTGGTTAATCTGAAATTGCCCGCCTACAATGAAATTCGAACATTAATTCGACACTAATAAGATGGTGATTTTTCAGTTCATCAAATGGCACCATCGCTGGGGAGGCACAGCTTAGTTTGTTTTTATGAAAATCTAGTTCATAGGTTTTCCATCCCCGAGTAGTCTGACCCCCAATTTTTCTTGTAATTATTTCTCCATTTTTGGAATAAAGATGGTGAATCTACATTTCATCCTCTTTATTAATTTATTTTAGTTTAAAATAACTTATAAAACACATGTACGTAGTACTAACTCCATGTTCTTACAAACTCGCATCTGTGTGTAAATATTGTACACTTATTACTGTTTTAACCTAAAATAAATAAATAAATAAATAAAGGAAAAATAAAGAAAATAAATCACAAGAAGAAAAAGAAAAAAACTTTATGTATGCAATAGATACAGGCTGACCTGAACCCCGAGAGAAGGTCAAGACTTGACTGATCGACCAAGAATAAAGTAGGAGAGATGGGGTCCTTAATCAGAAAATCCAAAAAAATGTGTTGCAAATATTTTTTCTATGTATATTTGCATACATACATTATTTTATTGGTACATAAATTGGCATCAAATTAAATAATTTTCAAAACAAAAGTTGTAAATAAAAATGTTTCATTGATAATAAAAATAATTGCAAAATAAAATTCGAAAAATATTACAATAGCATAACTCCGTCATATTTAACATTCTAGCCAAGTTTGAGGATTTTTCAACTTGAACTGACTGAAATGTACATTTTAGTCCTCCAACTTTGTCAAAATTACACATTGTGCATTTATCGCATTTAAAAATATAAAAAATACCTCTCTGAAAATATAAATTCCTTGCTCGACTTTAAATAAACCAAAGGCGACAATTGCCACCCTGAGTTTGGCCTTGGAACTAATTAAGTAAAAATAATTTCAACTGCTCGCATTAATTGACACATTAATAAAAAATAGTGGTCTTTTTTTATTAACCCTGAATTTCCCGCCTACAACAAAATTAAACATATTTCAAACGTTAATTCGACACCATTAAGATGGTGATTTTTTAGTTCTTCAAATGGTGTCGTTGCCGGGTTGGCACAACTTAGGTTGTTGTTAAGAAAATCAAGTACTTAGGTTTTGCATCCCTGGGTAGTCCGACCCCTGATTTTTCTTGTAATTATTTCTCCATTTTTTCCCAACATTTATTTTCTTTTCTTTTGTATAATTTTTTTTGTTGACCTATTTCTAATATTCTATCTTCTTAGAGACCGACACAACTCAGAGCGACCGGATAAATACCTCAATTTTAATTTTTGGAGAGAGGGTGTTTTTCATTAATTTGTAATATAATTGCTAACTTCTAATGGTTCCCGATCGAGTTCTCATGTGTGTAAAAGAGATTGGACTCTTTGTGGTGTGTTGGACCTGTTTCACTCTCCGGTGAGGTGTGGCCCGACTTGACTGGTTCGTAGTCTTATGATTGCACCACATCTATTAGAGATAGTAGGATTGTTTGTACTCGTAGGACTAGGACAACACTGCACTTAAATATACACACCTGATCGATTTTCATTTAGCCAAAATTACATTGTTCTATTACTCGTTAAAAGGAATTCATATTCTAGGTGTGATTTCCCGTGCATGAATTAGATTTATTTTTATAGGGAAATTTCAATTCTGTTTGGCATATTGCATGAAGATTGCCAGGAAGCACTGTAAGTATCTCAGACTCTGCATTCATCATTGTGTTTCCCGTTGTACGGCTTTTACGATTCTTCCTCGGTTTTCATTCACAAAGGAATAAAGGAATTTGAATTCCTGTGTAGACGTGCATTTATCCTCACTCAAATTCCAAGTGATAACAAAATTAAAACAAGGTGACTTCTAACATTATTGATTAATTAAAACCAGATAAAATTGAAAATCATTGTTTTCGGGAGAGCAACCCTGCCATTGTTTGATTTTACTGCAAGTGAGAGAGGGACGAAAACTAAGATAGAGCCAAGCCAGGATTTTCAAATTGACTACTAATTATACCAAAATGATTCGTCACTTTTCAGTGAAGTTCTACGGGTAGCTGTCAAATGATCCGGATTTTCTTAGCAGAGTCGGAGGTTTAGAGGATGCTGCGTAAGGCTTCGTCATCAAGTAATGTTGCAACGTACTCATACGGTCCGTACTTACTCCCATACTGGCTGAAAGTGAGTGCAACTAGTCGTAAGAGTCGGGACACTCCTTAAGAGAATACAAGCACCTAACAACCTCTCAACTCTTTCCAATTTTGCAATTAATGCCAACAAAAATAGACATGATAATTTGGCCGAAACTTTGCGGCCTTTACTGAGTTGAGTAGGTGAAATCGAGCTTTGCATTTGTGTATTAAATTGTGTGATAGTGTACTTGCACACACAGATCGTGGTTTCACAAATCTATTTCTTCCACACCATTTGAAGATTATGGAATATTGGCATTCATACACAGACTCCATGGTTACGCTCACATGGCAAATTTTCAATCTTCGTATCCATCTTCTTTTCAGAGAAACCCTCTCTTTGAGGTAGTCTCTCCCCAGCCATCTTTTTCACCCACCCACCAACCCTTAGTTGAAACATTAAGATACGAATCGCTCACGGAACCGAACATGTTCTTTGAAGAGACAATGGAGTGAGTAGACTCGAGGACAAATATTGGAATATCTGACTTTAATAGAGAAACACGATTCTTAGTTACGTATGAAAATTCACAATTTGAACCATCCTCTACTCGGGATGCTTCAAAGCCCGAGAATAACCACTTTTTCTTTGACCACATAGATGACAACCTATGTAAAGGAATTAGGACTCATGAACAAATCCTAATCACAGAGACTAACTATATATCGGTTCGGGTGAAAATGCCAATGTTGCAGCATATCGAGTATAGTCAATCATCTCCGAGTCATGAGAGGACAGTGGATGACATAGCTCAGATCAATAAGAGAACCGAGGTTTTGACATAACAATTTGATAATGTCATTCAAATAGTGAAAGACATGATAATCAACCAAGAGGAATTAAAAAATCACAATGCACCCCCAAAACTCATCATGTGCCGGATGTCCACATGTAGACACCACATATCTCACCTGACCAATTCACTGACCATCTTACTGAATTTAATGAAAATTCTAAAAAAAACAGAAAATTCAAAAAAATCGAACAACATCTATATGGAAGTGTTTTGTAAAAGTCTGATCTTAGAGCTTCCATTAATCAAGGCCATAGAGTATGTTCCCGATCTTCAGAGATTTGTAAAGAGTCAATTGTCACCTAAGAAGATGGGAAAGAAAAGATCTCGAACACAATATCCTTTAATTACTATGACTAGTTCAATGCTGTTGACCCAGACAAGCAAGATTCGAAAAGTCAAACGGTTGACCAAGGTGACCTGTAAAATTGAGAATATTGAGTTTAATAATATTCTAATTGACGACGATTCTACCTTGAATATCCTCTCGAAGTCCATGCAAAGACTCGAATGATCGTTCAATTGCCTTATCGATCCACAAAAAGATCAAGGAGATATATATGTCTCCCATTATTTTGGGAAAGTTGTTTCTAGCTTCCGCTAGAGCGACTATTAACTGTGAGACTCAAGACATTATTTTGTCGAACACAAACCAAGCTGATCAAATTCTCGAGGACACACCAAACCCAGAGACAACCGAATAGGAAACCAATAATCTTGTCATAGAAGAATCCGCATATGCCCATACCTCTCCATTTATCACAGACACAAACGAAGGAGAGACATCTTACGACTGACGAGCCAATTAAGGTGAACGAAATAAATCGATACAGACCTGATTCACCACACTCGGACAAAGTTATGTTGGATCTCCCTGAGTCCGCACATGCAAAGCCAACAGAGAGTGAATACTCAGGATGTGTGCTGACCTTACAAGAATATTACAATTTATATGGAGACTCATTTGATAGGGAACAATAGGTCATCACCTCACAAGGAATACCTCCTGAGACGACTAAAAATGTCACTTTCAATATTTCAGAAAAAGTATCTACTGAGGATTACTCATCTGGTTCGAAGGATGTGAGCAGTATGAAAGAGCTCAGTTTGGAGAGTCTAGAGCCTGATCAGAATAAGAAGTCATACGTTTACCCACGTTGGACTTTACCTATCCCTCTCTATTATTCTTCTAAGGCCGACTCCCCTGGTCTCATTAAATACACCGGAACAATTCGTTATGACCAGACTAGCACTTGTTCATTTGAATATTCAAAGGAAGAAATGATTGACCCGAAAACTGAGCAAACATTGATAAAAAAGCTCAAAAATAAAAGTAGTCAGAGTAACATGACATTTAATTATTATTATTATGATGACAGCTCCGACAATGGCTGGGAATCCTCTGATTCATCTACTTCCAATCAATATTCCCTTCCACCACATTTCTTAAAAAAGATCGACCGTAAACTGCCTTGATCACTGGCCACCCATTCCCCCGCACCCTTCAGTTTCCATGTATATTTTCTTCCTGAACTTATGCCAAGGCCTAAGTGTAGGGGGAAACCGATGCCATCTGTATTTATTCATCATTCTAATCTTCATTCTCTCTTTACATTCTCCAGATCTCATCGGTTCTCATACTCATTCATGTCCTATACTTAGGCTGTCCAGATCCTAAGTATAGGGGGGATTGATACGCACCCTGTATATACTTATCCATTTCTCTCATGACCTTTGCCGCTCCACTTTTTGATCTTCTTCTATATATAGGCTACCAAAGCCTAAGTATAGAGGGGTGGTTGACTTCCATAATCCTTTTTATTTCATTTTTCTTCACTCTCTTACGCTTAGCACGAACTATGTCTTCTTGTCGCTTCTTGTGCTCTAAGGACATAGCACAAGCTAAGTATAGGGGGGCGTGTATAAATTGCATATATACTTTACCCATAGCTCGTACTTTCACATATTTTTGTATATATTATTCAACAATTACGAGAAGGGTAAAAGTTCAAAAAAACAAAAAACACCAAAAAAATTGAATTAAAAAAAATTGAAAAACGCTCATGCATGTCATCCTTGCATACAAAAAACTATACGTACTCTTGCATATCATTCTTGCATTCATAAAATAATCAACATACACCTCATTTTGCACCTCATATGCATTTGCATTTCATTTCTCATAACTAGTATATACAAAGTGAAAAGTTATTGGGTTTTGAACTAACATATGAATAGAAGTAGAGAGTGGCCTTAACTTGACCTTAATCTATCTAATTTCCAGAGGAACTTCACCGAGAAAGAGGATTTTAGAAGCGTCAGATCTTTTGGACTTAATTCTTCGAGTTCCACATTACAATGTGCTGCCTTTGACTTTTATTGTCTAACTTGATCGCCTAATTCTGGGTATAGCTTTTGAGTAGGGAATTAATCTGTTTTCTCGGACTATATACTTAGCTCAACTCAAACGGGATGTTGGAAGACTGTGTGAGTCTCTTTTCTGGTTGCGTGGGCATCTAAAGACCAGAGTATGGGTTGAAATAAAGCTTCGAAAAATAGATGGATGGTTGGGCACAATTTTTTCTAAGACCCCAAAACATGTACAGGAAAAAACGATTCCATATCTGTAGGGGCAAAAAAAATCCGTACAGATTTAGGAAAAATCCATACCAAAAAGAAATCAAATTACCAAATAAATATCTGATCAAAAAGGTCCAATCTTGAAGAAAACCTGCAGATCTTAGTGTAGACATGCCTACTCTGGCTGGCTTCACAAGGAGAGGTCACTACACTGGTCACCCTTCAGCTCTTTCCCCCTTCTTCCAATTTCTCCCCCTTTCAATTGTGAACACAACATGACAAAACTAGGAAGGAAATACATGACTCCTCAAGGATGAGTTACTGGGATGAGGGTTTGCATGGTAGTCCGACAATCTTGATAGGGAGATCTAAAACCTTTCACACCCATGAGACAGTTGTTCAATGTTCATGAAATATGCTTTGGGAGAAGGATTGATCTAAGATGACTTCTGAGTCGAATATGTTACATTGATATGTAGAACTCGAGGGTTGTTGATTTTAAAATTCTGTCTCACAGAAGTTCTGCCACACTATTAATTTAGAGGTCGGGTCTAGCTCCATTTTCCCCTTTTGTTCATGACTTTTGTAGGAACCCAAAATCTTTTCACTTTTGCATTTCAATTTAGTTGCTCGGGGACGAGCAAGGTTTAAGTATATGGAGTTGATGAATCTAAGATTCATCATACTAAAAAATGAAAATTGAGCTTTGTTCCCAAGTAATTAGCAGCATTTCATCATTTATTCTGTATTTTTACCATTCATGCACTTAGAAATAAAATCTGCATTTTAACACTCATAATCGTAATTCATAATCATCTTCATATTTACACCTAACTTCATGAATTTTAAACTAATTCATGCTAACTACAATTGACCTCAAACCACATCCATTGTGTACATATTACTAAAATGATTAAAGGAAAAATACAAAAAAATTACCATATCAAATAATTGGCCTGTGAGACAAAACTTCAATTTCAGAATAGACAGATGAAAATGCTCATATCTTCCTCAAATAGTGTCTGATTTAGGTTTACTCACTTTTAAATTACTACATATTCAAAGACCTACAAAACAAGACCAATTTCATAAAAATTAGAGCTCGTATGTGAAAGTTGGGTTTTTGGCCTCTTTTACGTATTTTGTGTTTTGTCGATTTTTGACTTGATGTTTTATCTACATAATTAACCCTTTTTATTTTATTCCTTTTTCATTTATATTCTTTGATGAAAGTTTTACCAAAAAAGTTAAAATTTAAAATGAGACAAAAATCAAAGAATCTAACCAAGTCCGAGTGTCCTTTGTGTGTCTGCACAATTATCCTCTATTAGCTACTTTATTTTATTCTCCTATTTTCTTATTTACTAAAAATAAAAAAATAGATTAATATGTAAATATTTATCTTTGATTTTATCATCATTTTTCTCAATTTTTCCTTAACTAAAATCATAAAAATTACAAAATCCAAAAATCATGGTATTTTATGTACGTTGAGTATCCCAAAATATCACTTTGTACGTATTATCTCTTTTGCAGTTCATCCCTTCATGAAAGTTATAGATCTCATTGAGACGAGAAATTTTGTTTTGAAAATTTTTTGATCCGAGGACGTTTGCTATTTCTTCTAAATTTTTCTTTTTTTTGTTTTCTGAATTTTTGGAGCTGACACGTGGTAGCTTCTGGAGGCACCATGTGTCAGTTAGTTTTGGCCACTTTTAAGTTACATTTTTTATAAAAAAATATAAAAAAAATAAATTCAAAATTAAAATAAAAAAAATTTCTTTTTCCTCTCACCTCATGTGCCACGCACGTGAGGCCTTCTCCTTCCTCATCTCCAGTCAAAGGCCGCTCCCCTTTTCTCGCCAGCAGTACCAACCTCCTCCGTGGGCATTGCGTAACGGCCTTCATCTCGAGCAACATCAACGGCTGCACAACTTCCTCCTTATCTCCTCCCTTTCACCCTATAAAACCCATCGACACCTTCTATGTTCGATGATCTGCCAGATCAATGAGATACAAAGAGAGTTAAAGAGAGAGAGGTTGGTGACAGGGGCCTCTCTTCTCTGGCGAAAATCCTATCGGTGAGATCCCATTAAGCTTCTTCGATCGAAGCAATAACCAGGAGAGTACCTCCGTTCTCACCATTCAGGCGAATCCCCATACCCCCTATTGTTCCTGTCCTTCCTCTTCTCCATTCCTTTTTTTTAATTCCCTTGTTTTTACAATATGAGGATGGGGAGCTTGCACCAAGGTGCATGTAACTTTACATGTACCAAGGTGCATGTAACTTTACATGCACTGGCACTTATATCTTCCACATTTTATTAATTTTTTAAAAAATACTACCGTGTATATTCATCTATATATCCCTCTAATATGCCATTCGAATTTCGTCAGAAACAGAGACTCCTATGACCTTCATCTAGAACAGGCCGATTACAACAATTATAAGACCGGTAAAATTGCTTGTTCTAGATCGAGGTCATATGAGTCTCTGTTTCTGATGAAATTAGAATGACATATTGGAGGGATATATAGATGAAAATACATCTTGGTATTTTTCCAAAAAGTAAAAAAATGTGGAAGATATAAGCGTCGGAGGATGTAAAGTTACATGCACCTTGGTGCAAGCTCCCAATCCTCTTACAATACAATATTACCATGTTCTCCCCATCGCAACCCTCGATCACTCCGTCTATACATCACTGCGCGGAGTTGAGTCCCACTGCTCCTTTGCCAACAGACGTGCACATCAAGCCATCGTTGGACCTCTCCTCTGCCTGATCTTCCTCGACCAGTCGCTAGACGTCACCACTTACACTGCTTGGATCAGACACCAACTAGCCTCTCAGCCACCACACCTCCACCTGCGGCATGGCTATAGTGCCTTCTAACCACCGTCGACAATAGCTTGCCCGCGCTCTACTGCCTCGAGTCTGCCACACTGGGTTCGCGATACCCAGGCGGTCACGTGCTCCTCACGTGATGCCTTGGATCTTTTACAGAAAGACCCCCACAGATCCTTCATACTACCACAAGGCCCAAGAATCACGTGCTACACACGTGACTGCTTGGAAATCTTGTAAAGGATACTCTGAAGGTATGTTATTTCCTAAAGCAGTCCTACTAGCTTGGTGATGACAGCGGACGTGTGATGCACGCACACCCCTAAGCAAATTGCAATAAAGCCCCTCTTGGGATATGTAATTATCATTAGGTCCCTCGCTTTGCATTTTCTTATTTCATTTAATTATTGCAAATTGCATCTAGGACCTTGAGTTCTCCTGTTAATTTGAACCTCATTTCGATACCAGTTTAATTATTCAAAAAATGCATTTTGTTCTTCAATTAATTCTCTACACTATGTCATGCTTGTTGTATTTTTATTCTCTGTGGTTAATTAATTAATATTATTCCTATATAAAATTATGTATCGTAAATTAACCATTGCTCTAAAAATTGTTAAAATTTTGTGGATTGTAAAATCGTAAAATAAATTGTTAATAACATTATGCTAAAAAAGAACTACATCTGCATGCATACTTTTCTCTAGAAAAATCATTTTGTGCATTTCAGTAATTAATTTTTAATAGATATTAAATCCAACATTTTTAGGGTCTAGGATTTTTTGAGATAGATCACCTAGTGTTATACCATAGATAATCTTATTTCCTGAAAATAAATAGATTTAATATTTATTATAATTAATTATTGAAAATCTCATTATTTGCACTCATAAATTCATTATTTATTCATCTTGCATCCAAAAATTCCAAAAACATTACAGCATATTTCACATTATGGACAAGTTTAAGGATTTTTGGAATTAGTTTGATTGAAAATTTCAATTTACCCCTGAACTTTGCTAAAATTACATTTGCCACATTTATTGTATTTAAAAATATAAAAAAATAATCTTTGAAAACCTATCCTCAAGATTGACTAAAAGCCAACCTAAGGAGATAGTTGCCTCGCTGATTTCGACATTTGAACTTAACAAGTAAAAAAATGAATTTATTGCTTGCTTTAATTGAATTGATAATTAAATTTGTGGTTTTTGATCAATCTGAAATTACTCACCAACAACGAAATTTGAACATCTTTTAAACATTAATTCGATACTATTAAGAGGGTGATTTTTAGGTTCTTCAGAGGCCCGTCCACCATTTTCCAAGAGGGAGAGCATAGGGACAACACCCGCAGCTACAATCTCATTTTTCGTCTCCACACTTTCTGAATTTAAGAAATGGACAAGGAAATGCAACCAACATATCCTTATCAGCCCTACTATCACTAGCAGTCTGCACAGTTTTTGCACCCTCCTCCTTATCAGTCACACTATTTTGGGTACCAACAACCTCTACAGTAACAATCTCAGCGACAACCCATTGTTAACTACCTAGAGGCACCTTTGGTGAATCCAGCATTAGATCAGTTTGTGCTCCTGATGAAGGATATGAATGATTTAACTCAGAGGCTTGATGACCTGACCACCATAAAGACATTGATTCCAGACCATGTCAAAGCCAATCCCAATAACTTCAGATGCAAGGAGCAGGTAGTCCATGACCCATCCACCCATGAGACAGGTATGACCCTTGATTTTACTTATTTATCTGATGCCATTCATCTCAGTAGCGGTAGGAGATTGTAGAAAACCACACAACAGTTGGGATTGGGAGATTGAGGCACTGAGAGAGCTATATTGAGTACATCATCTTCTTCACCTTTTGAGCATCGATCTAGTGTTGCAGAGCCAGGGCATGGAGGATCACCTTCACCTTCTACTTCTTCATCACCACCACCTTCACCATCATTATTCAGAAAAACAAAAATTATAATAAAGGAATATTCATTGACGAGTGAACCTTGAAGAAACACACCCATTGTGGAGTCTTCTTATGTACTAGTAGACCAAGCAACCTATCGAGTTTTTCCATTTTCTTCTTCTACTACTATATTGGCTGACGTTGTACCGAATGTATCTATTTATCTACATGTATAGGATGACTCTGATTTGAATAAGAGAAATGAGCATTTTGATCTTTTTAATTCTATGCCAATTCATTCAGCTTTGAATAAAATTATAATTATTCAAAATTTAAAAACAACATTATCTGATCCTAGAGTGGTAGACATACTTCAGAACATCTTTTTAGAGATGCCACTCCCAAAGGCCATTGAGTACATTCCTGCAGTTAAAATGTGAATGAAATAAGCATGTACTCAAAAGCGTCAACCAAGACAAAAGGATGAAAGAAAATAGAAAAGCACATTTTAACCATGGCCTCATTTCATGCTATCAGCAACCTCCCACCCAAAAACAAATATAAGGGAGCTCCTCACATCCGTTGCCACATTTTTTATCAGGAGTTTAATCATACTCATCTCGATAGTGGATCCTCCATTAATCTCATACCATCCTCACTACTCACTGAGTTTGGGTTGGGGCCTCTTATATCATACTCATCTTGATTATACGTGGTCGACGTTTCCTTCGAGTGGCTGAAGCGGTAATAGATTATGCTATTGGAGAGATTTTACCCTCTCAGTGATAAGGTTAAGACAGAGATGATATTAGATACAAAGCCATCATCGCCACCACCAGCAATAGATAAGAGAGAGACAATTACAACATATTCTAAGGATTGTGATTTTCATGTTGAGTTTCGAGAGACAGATCTTTTCACATATTTCATGGACACCTAGGAGTTTCTTTCCCACAAGGAACCTCTGTAAAGCATAGTCGATATTAGATCTCCTGTTGATTATTCTGAGTTGTCAGCTGATGGGTCTTTTGAGTTGTTTTTTAAGGATCGGTCAGAGGTACTTTCGGAGGTACACATTGATATATCTATGATGCTTTCTTTTGAGATCATTGATGACAAACCTCTTACTGAGATATCTGAGATTTTTGTTAAGGACTTTTTTGAGATTTTTTAGCATCCTAATGAGTCGTCCCCTTCTGAGAAGATTACTTATTGCCAATATTTCTGAGACATTACTTACTAAGCCTACAGTAGCCACAATGGACAATTCACATAGTGAAGATCATCTACCTTCTACTAATGTAGTTGCAGATGTTGTTGTAGAGTTCATTTGGACCCCACTAGAGCTCAAAGTTTTACCATCAACACTGAAGTATGCCTTCCTTGTGGGTGTGCCCCAATTGTTTCCGGTCATCATTTGTACATAGTTGACCAACAATCATGAATCTTATTTTCTAGAGGTTCTCGAGAGAAATCGCAAGGCCATGGGATGGAATATTGCAGATCTCCATGGAATTAGTCCAGCATTTTTCTTGCTTCATATCTACTTAGAGGATGACAACAAACCAACCCGTAAGTATCAGCACCGTATAAATCTGAATCTCTAGGTTGTAGTCATGAAAAAGATCAAGAAATGATGGGATGCTAGCTTTATTTATCCCATTTCAGATTCCGAGTGAGTTAGCATGTTGAACGTGGTCCCAAAGTAATCCGAGATTACTATCATGACAAACGAATGTGGTGAGGAGATTCTGACTCGTGTACCCACTTCATGGCATATATGCATAGATTACCCGTGCCTGAACTCATCTACCAAGAAAAATTCCTTTCCACTGCCCTTTGTTGATCATATTATTGAGAGGATGGCAAGGAAGGAGTTCTTTTGTTTCTTGGATGGGTATTTGGGATATAAATGGGATGCAATTGCTCTTGATGATCGGGAGAAAACTACTTTTACTTGTCCATTTGGCACCTATGCTTTGAGATTGATGCCTGTTGGATTAAGTAACTCCCTCGCTACATTCTAGAGGTTTATGTTGTACTTTTTATGACATTGTGTGTTGTTTTCTAGAGGTCTTCATGGATGATTTCTCGATCTACAGGGATATTTTCGATTTATGTCATAATCATTTATACCAACTACTTTAGTGTTGTTGTGAGGTAAACTTAGTGCTTTCGTGTGAGAAGAGTCATTTTATGGTGACTAATGGAATTGTATTTGTCCACATCATCTTCAAACATGGTATGGAGGTTGACCTGGCTAAGATTGGTGTGATCTCCAAGTTAGAGCTTTTGTAGAATTTGAAGCAGTTGAGGTCATTCCTTGGTCACGTTAGATTTTATTTGATTCATTAAGTACATCAATAAGATCTCTATACCTTTGAATGAGCTTATGTGCAAGGAGAGTGAGTTTATAGTTTACGAGAAAGTCCTCCTTGTAGTTCAATAGATGAAACACATGGTTACTAGAGCTCCTATCCTTTTGCTACCTTATAGGTCTCACCCTTTTGAGTTCATGATCGTCGCGTCAGATTATGCGGCTGGAGCTGTTTTAGGGTAGAGAAGGGATGGGATACCATTTTCCATACACTATGCTAGAAAGACTCTGGATGAAGCACACACAACTATACAGTTATAGAGAAGGAGATGTTAGCAGTGGTGTTCGCTTGGAGAAGATCCATTCATACCTACTTGGTTCACATGTCATTGTCTACATGGATCAAACTGCTATAAGAAATTATAGGAAAAGAAGGATGCCAAACTGCACCTTATCAGATGGATCATTCATCTCCAAGAGTGTGATTTTGAGATTCAAGATAAACCTGGAGTTGAAAAATGTTGTGGCATATCACAATTCTCGGATCACAGATGCATAATCCTCTGAGGAGATAGTACTTCCAATTTCAGAGACCTTTCTAGATGAGGATATTTTGTTTGTTGCCTCACAATCCTTGAGGGTTCTTTTATTTTGGAATTATATATTTTTATGGTTTTTAATTTTATTAATTACAATTATTTTTATTTGTGTTTTTAATTTTTTTTATATTTTTTAAGGAATCAATAAAATATTAAATAAAAAGAAATGAACAATTAAAGATGACCACTCTTTCTGAAATTTTTAATAATAGAAGCTTTATACACAAAATTAGGTAAAAATATTTTTGGATTTTCAACTTTTTCTTATCTTTTTATGATATTTCAAGATTTTTTTAGCAATTTTTAAGCCTTTAAATTAATGAAAACAACAAATAAAGTATACAGAAAATAATGTGAACATTTTTGGATTTTAAAAAATCAAACAACTCCAAAAATTGATAAAAATTATACAGAAAGAAAGATGAAATTTTATATTTTCAAGAAAGTAATTTTATGATTTTTTGGATTTTTAATTTAAGTAATATAATATTTTAATGATTTTTATTGTTTTGCATCTTTGATGTTTTTATAAATGATCAAAATATGAAAATTGGTAAGAAATTAAAACAACACAACATAGGCAAACAATAATTTTTTAAAAAAAATTGGAGAAGTTCGTATAATATTTAATGATTTTAAATGGAACCATGATATTTCTAGGTTGTTTTTGAATTTTATAGAAAAGAAAGATGTTTGTGATGCAACATAGAATTTATGTTTGCAAGGTGAGTGTTACAAGAGTCTACGTCAATTTTTGTGGAATTTTTAGAGGCCTTTTGCTAATTTTATTTGATTTTAATTATATAAAATAAATATGCAGACTCACAGGGACTAATATGCAAAGAAACAATGCTTACTGACTAAATGATAATAAGTAATTAAACTTCATGTTAAATTTCATGGCAAAATATGCCAAATTCTCAAAGTCTCACGTGCCTAGGCACGTGTGCCCCATTGAACGAGAATGAAATGCCAATAAAATAATTCAAAGGTCTAATGAGTAACATAGAACTTCAATATATTTATTGCAAATTTTCTAAAATCTCACATGACAAACACACGCATAGTTCAAACTAGACTTATTGACAATTAAAATAAATGCAAGGAATGAAAGTGCAATTGTTTAATCAAAGACAAACGGACACGTGTCAACGCATGGACATTATTACAAATAAATTAAAGATGGGAATAAGGGTGCAAAATACCATTAAATGATGTGGAGGGCTAGATAATTCGGATGCTCTACAGCATGTATCAGATGGTTGGAGGTAGGTCTTGCATCAAGGGCCACGAGTAGATCTTTAAGAAGTAATCCACGGTCGTCTTTTGGGGGACCATCGATGGTTGAGATCTAAACTAGGGAGCTTTTCCTCATCATACAGTCCTGAGGTTGTCTGGATGAGCTGGAAGAATACGACCTTTTATGAACTTTAATCGAGTGATTCTCCTTCGATTCGGCATCGATCTACTTCAATTTTTCTCATAAGATAGCCCAAATGATTCAACATTTGATGAACACCTTGGATCAGCAAGAAAACTCCAGACCGAGGATCTGGAAGGTGGTCATGCTATGCTACTCCAGGAACCTGATCTTGATCTATTCTCATATTTTCATGCATTCCCTAGAGTCTTGACCTGTAAGTTATACCTAAAGCTTAGAGGGTCTCTATGTCTAAATAATTAGGTCAAAAATGCGTAAAATGGGGTAAGCAGGGGTATCCAGTGAAGATGGTCGAGAAGGAGACCTAACTCCAGATCTTTGTGGATATGAAGGTGGCCAGAGTGTGTGAGAGATGAAGAAGGCTCGGGTTAAGGTAATGGTGTGGTCGGAAGTGATTAATTGTGAACGGAGCTCCCTTGATTGTGCAGATGTTGATATGATCAACGTGATTTAATTGAAATCCAAGCACGAAATAAATATTAAATTAAAAATAGATTACGTCGGATACCCACAGATAAGAAAATAGAATGAAAGCACCTCGATATATGGTTAAGTGGAGAGGCGGAGACGTGGGGCGGAGCTCGTCGATGATGTAGGTGAGTCACGTGCTTCACTCAAAATGTAACGCTCGAAATCGTAGAGCAGCGGCTCTGTCACAACTGCTATCTTTAGGGACAAATTACAGGCCAGGAAATGAGCTGGAGATGGATTACCTACTTGCCATAGGGGAATGGGATTTATTTATAGGCGATGCTCCGGCTATTTATAAAATTTGAAATGGGAGCTTTACGTAGAGTGATCGGTGGAGATAAAACATGGGCATGGGAAGAGAATGAATGAACACAAAAATCAGAGAAGGGAGCATAGGTGGTTAATGATCGAGCACGTGGGAAAAAAATCTAAGAAGTAACGGTGGGGGTGTGATTAGCGGAGGGAAGAGGCGCAACTGAGGAGTTGACCAGGGTTAACACACCCAGGATTGGCCAATCAGGTGGTGCCTGGAATAAGTCCAAAATAGGCTATACGACAAATTAGTGTGAAAATGTTAAATAAATAGATTAAAAATCTGAAATGAAGTAATTAAATTAAGTAATGTTAATAGAAAATGTTAGAAATAATTCAAAATTAATTTTAGTGATTTTTTATTAATTAAATAATGTAATTACAAGGGTTAGAATAAATACAAGGTGTTTTTTATAGGTGTGTATACCTACGAATAGAGTATTTTGATTTTTAATTAATTATTTATATATATACATACACAATTTAATATTTTATAAATTTACAATATTTTACAAGGATTTTAAAATTTTTATTTTACTGTTAAGAGCTAATGTATTTGGTTAATTAAATAAATATACGTACAATATATACATGGCGATACATAAATAATATATGTAGGATTTTATTTTGTTAATTCTGGATTTTGTGATTTTTATTTATATTTTATATGAGTTAAATACAATATTTGCAAATAACAAAAAAATATTATATTAGCAAATTTGCATAAGAAATCAATTAAATAAATATTATACATAGTATGGATAGGTACAATATAGAATAATACCCCAATTTGCAACATTTAACACCTTAACTCTAAATTTTATGAAAACACCTCATTTTCAAAGAATAATTAATTTAGAGTGCAAGGAAAGTGAGTTTGGTGAATTTGGAGTTCAGGTGGAGAAGATATTGATCTAGGAAGTTTTGTACTTTTGTGGCCTTTGGATAGTGATATATTTTACACAATATATATATAGATTTTAATTACAAATATTTTTGTTATTATTTACAAGAGGGTTTTATTCACAAATTTCAAGAAGAAATAATGATTATTTACAAAGGGTTTGGTGCTAAAATATTATAATTAAAGAATTGTGTATTATAGACAATACAAGTGAGGAATATATAAAGGGATCAATTGTATTTTTGGTGTTTTTGGCCTAAACTCCCCATACTTTATTCCTTGTTGATCAGGTCAAGTCTTGACCTTCCCTCAGAGTTTGATTCAACCTGTATCTATTACATATATATATATACACAGTCTTTTATTTTCTTTATTTTTCCTTTAGATCTTTATTTATTTATTTTGGGTTTAAATCGTAATAAATGTTTAATATTTACATAAAGATGAAGGTTAGTAAGAATATGGATTTATTAATATATACATGTGTTTTATAAGCTAAAATAAATAAATAAAGATGATGAAATGCGGATTCATCACCCTCTATGCTTTACATTTGCTAGTCCCTTAGCAAACACTTATTTTAAATAATAAGTGAATAAAAGAACAAGAAAGGAAAAATAAATAACTTAGAACAATATTGAGTATTAAACTTATCTCTGTAAATTTGTTGTATGGAGTTCTTCAGACCTTAGGATTATTAGTGTGTCGGATCCTTAATGGGAAATGGATTTAAAACATAACATCCCTCAAGTTCCACAAGACTCCTATTCAAGTCGTCTCAACAGTGAGATCAGCACAAGTCTACATACACAAATTCTTATGACTATGAATCTTTACTTGTACTCTGTAAGTGAAATATAGCTCCCCATCACAAAAGCATCAAAGAAACGACCTCCCTCAATAAGGTAACTCGAGTCCCCTTGTCTACCAGCTCTTTCCTCGCGGAACGGGTATATTTCCTTCTATATTCAAGTACATCCATCTCAAGAAGAGGAGATGGAGAAAAGAATTGATGGTAGTCAGTGTAGCTACCTATCTATGGATGCATGACTAGTGTAGCCAAGTTGTCCAACAGCAAGCTCACAAAATATAACTTTGAAGCTCATCTTATTTGACTATTCTTGTATATACACTTTAGAAGGCATTTTAAATTTCAATAATGCCTATCCACTCTTAGAGATTCTGCATTTTTTTTAAATATATACAAGGGTGCAGCATGTGCATAAGGAATTTTCCCTCTTGAACCAGTAGACTGTCCCTCTTTTGAAGCACTATTGCAATCCCATATCGTCCTATCTTTAGATCTCAATGCCACTAGACTAGGTTGAGATGCACTGCCCTCCCTAGATGAAGATGGATGTTTCCACTAGTTGTTATACACCCATGTGGTACCCCCAGCTAAAGAATTCTGCCTCCTCACCTCCTCATCCACGAAGAGCTACGTGTAGAGTTCTTGTCCACGATAAGCCATGATCTAGAAGAATCATGCGTGTGTTGTTAAATATTCCACTTTCACTCATAAAGATGACATGTGAACATAGTTTTGTGGACTCTAACAATTAAGTTGCTAGGATATGAAAAATCTTAACTCTATTTCTTATAATGTTCCTCTAAAAATAAGTGGATTAAGGTCTAACTAAGCTCCATTCTTCAATTTTTATTCCAGACTAGTTTAAATGTCAATACTATCCAAAAAATGAACATGCAAAGGCAAGAACTATATACAAAACATTTTATTTATTTTATTTTTTTAAAGGAAAGAAAATGTGTTAATAAAATATATACAAGTATATACATAGATTGTACAAGTTTTATAAAGAGTTTTATATACAATTTTAAGATGCAAGTTTTATAAACAAATATTATTTACAGAATGAAAAGATTATATACACACGTGGATTTTACGTATTTGTATGCATCCCATTTATCTCTCAGATGACAAAGTAAATAATTTTTCAATCACATTTTTATAGCCCTTTAAAAAGTACGAGTTATGTCTAAGTTACAAATACAATATATACGACACCCCCTATACTTAGCTCGAACTATGTCCCCATAGTGATAAAAGAGCTACAAAGGAAGACATAACTTGTGCTAAGAAAGTGAACATAATACTATACAACAACGACTCAAAGAATATACGAAGAGAATAGAAGTCGATGATCCCCCTATACTTAGGATCAACTAATCCTATGTATAGAAGATTGTACAAATGGGAAAAATCGAGGGAATGAATGAATAACTCAATGACTCGATTGGTCCTCCCCTTTACTTAGAATAAAAGATCCCTAAGTGTAGAAAAAGAATACAACATGTTGAAGGAGAATCGAGAAATAAAAACACAAAGAAGATATGAACAATATCACTCCCCTATACTTAGGGTAAGGCATCCCTAAATATTAGCAAAAACAAGAGTGATGAAACACGATGAATATGAACAACTAAAATTATTCACCTCCCATATACTTAGGATAAAGTTTGTCCTTAGTATAGCACACACACTTGGAAAGGAGGTGAATCATCAAAAATGGATGAAGAAAGAATGAAACGAAAGGATATGTACAAGAGAAAATCATCTCGTGCATCAGACATAGAGGATGTCAAAAATCATCGTCTGATACCACATATATAGAATCAACTATGGACTAGAATGTATCATGACCTAGATAAGGCATCATCAACTATTTGTTCAGGACAAATGGTTGTGTCAGATGACAACCCAAATATGACAATACTATCGTTGTCATGCACAACTCTCACAATGAACGGCCCTGGCCATTTGCTTTTTAATTTTCATGGAAATAACTTCAACTTAGTAATAAATAACCAAACATTCTGATCATGGGAAAAAGTCTTCCTTCGAATGTGTCTATCATGCCAACACTTGACTTCCTCCTTATACATGAGTGAGTTATCATATGCAAGTTCCCAGAATTCTTGTAATCTATTAAAATCCAACTACTTGTTCTTTCCTGTCTTCTCATAATCAAGATTGCATACACGGAGTGCACATAAAGATTTGTGAATTAATTCCACTAGCATGTGGCAAGGCTCTCCATACACTAATCTATAGGGGACATACCCAAAGGAGACTTGTACGCCATCCGATAAGCCCATAGAACTGAGTCAAGCATCTGTGAATAGTTTTTCCTATATGGACGTACAAGTTTTTGCAATATAATCTTGATATCCATATTTGAAATTTCATCCAAGCCATTAGTCTGTGAGTGGTAAGGAGATGCAACTCTGTGCTCAATGGCGTACTCCTTCACAAGCTTCTTGACTTCTCTATTAATGAAATGTCTTCCCCCATATGAAATGAGTATCTTGGGAATCTCGAACCGCACAATAATATGGTCCTTGAGAAAGGAACATACTGTACGACTATCTACGACTCAGGTGGGGATAGCATGCGCCCATTGACTAACGTAATCCACAACAAGCAGGATGTACTGATATCCCTGATTGTCAGGAAACGGGCCCACGAAATCTATGCCACAAGCATAAAAAACATCATAATTTTGTATTTATCTCAGGGGCATGGTATCATTGGAACCAATGGTTCCTCCCATCTTTTGATACTCAGTATAACCTTTAACATACTATATAGCATCCTTATAGAGTGTTGGCCACCATAGGCCACTCTATAAAACTTTTGTTGTCATGCGCTTCCCCAAATGATGCCTACCAGATTCTAGTTTGTGACAATGCTTAAGTATACTTGTGTTCCTTATGAGAAATACACCTTCAATAGATACAATCCGCACCCTCACGAAATAGGTACGGATCCTCCCATTGGGAATACTAAATCTCTGACAGGAATCTGTCTACCTTGTGCTCCGACCAATCTTGTGGAACATTCTTGGAGACAAGATAATTCACTATATCAGCATACCATGGGAGTGAGGTCACAAACAATATGGTCTCATATGGAAAGGTCTCAGAAATAGGTACCATGCTCTACTCAAAGGTCTCTACATCGGTAATACGGGAAAGGTGATCTGCCACAACATTCTTGACTCCAGGTTTATCTCGAATCTCTAAATCAAATCTTGGAAAAGAAGGATTCATCTAATAAGGCATAGTTTGGCATCCTTCCTTGCTTGTAAGTATTGTATGGCAGTGTGACCTATGTACACAATAACATGGGAACCGAGGAGGTAAGATCTCAACTTCTCTAGCCCAAACACAACTGCTAACATCTCTTTCTCTGTAACTATCGAGTTCTGTTGTGCCTCATCCAGAGTCTTGCTAGCATAGTGTATAACAAATGGTATCCCATCCATTCTCTGCCCTAAAATAGCTCCAACTGCGAAATCTGAGGCATTTGTCATGATCTCAAAAGGAATATACCAACCAGGTGGCTATAGGACAGGAGCATTGGTAACCATATATTTCATGTCATGAAATGAAAGGTGGACTTTCTCATCAAGAACAAATTCACTCTCCATGGACAGAAGCTATGTCAAAAGTTTGGCGATCTTGCTGAAGTACATAATAAATCGCCTATAGAATCCAACGCATCCCAGAAATGACCTTAACTGCTTCAAATTCTATGGTGGCTCAGGCTTGGATATCCAATCGATCTTGGTCGGGTCAACCTCCATACCATGTTAGGAGATGACGTGGCCAAATACAATTTCGTTTGTCACCATAAAGTGACTCTTGTCCCACGCGAGCACAAGGTTTCCCTCACAACAATGTTTAAGAACTCGATCTAAATGAGCGAGACATGTGTTAGAACTATCCCCATAGTCTGAGAAATCATTCATGAAGACCTCTAGAAAGCTACCCACCATGTTGGCAAAAACGACCAATATACATTGTTGGAATGTAGCGGTGCATTATACAATCCAAAGCTCATCCGTCTAAAGGCATATATACCAAACAGACAAGTGAAAGTAGTTTTCTCCTGATCCTCAAGAGCAATAGCTACCCGGTTATTTCCCGAGTATCCATCTAAGAAACAAAAAAACTCTTTCCCCGTCAACCTCTCTATAATATGATCAATAAAGGATAGTAGAAAGTGATCTTTCTTGGTATCTGAGTTCAGGTGTCGCTAATCTACATAGAAATGCCATAAAGTTGATAGTCGGGTCGGAATCTCCTCACCATGGTCATTTTTAGGATAATAATCCCGTATTTCTTCGGGATCATATGTAAAGGGCTAACCCATTTGGAATCCAAAATGGCATATATAAATCTTGCATCACATCATTTTATGATATTCTTCACGACAAACTCCAAATTAAGATTTAGATGACGCTGACACTCATAGGATGGTTTACAGTCGACCTCTAGGTAGATATGATATGAGCACAAGGCTCTACTAGTCCCATGGCGATCCGAAATATTCCATCCAATGGGCTTGCAGTTTTTCTCAAGAGCCTCTAGCACGTGAGATTCATGTTCATCGGTCAATTGCGAGTTGAGGATGACGGGAAACATCTGGGAGGACCCAGAAGGAAGGCATATTTCAATGTTGAAGGTAAAATATTGAGCTCAGGTGGGGTCTGAATTTGCTCTTTGATCACCTCTGTAACTGAACAGGTAGAAGGAATATGATCAGGCCTACGCGTACTATGCACCGTAGCTAATAATGGCTCAACAAATAAATTCTTAGATAGATCTAAAACGAATGATCTGTGCTTAGAAAGGAGGGGCTCATCAAGAAGTTCAGAATTCTATGTAATCACATCAACTAAAAGGTCATATATCTCAACAATAATTTCAGAAAAGTGTCTCTCATCAGTGCATAACTAAGGAAACTCGAGTTATGGATCATATATATGTACCACAATATTCTTAGAAGGAGGCATATAATTAGTAGTCTCACAATGATGTGAAAAAGGAATATCACTAGGTACCTCCAAAAACATAGAATGATCGCCAGAAATCAGCTCAAACTGCCCATTGGCAAACACATCAAAAAGATCAATAAGGGGACACATGTCGATTGTGCTTTCCAGCAGTTCCTTTTGGGAAAGGAACTCCTGGGTGTTTATGAAATCGACAAAAGATATGCCTCTCTAAATTTTGCAATAAAATCATAATTTTTGAGATCTAATGTAATTGTCTGTCTCTCATCTGCCGCTACTAGTGGCGGTGTTGGTTTAAGATCGGGGAACGTCTTTATTTTCACCTTGTCACTCTGAGAGTGAAAGATGTTCTCTCCAGTACCGTAATCAACTACCTCTTTGACCTTTTAGAGGAACGATCGACCTAGTATGATTGGGATATGGAGTAACGGTGCAGGAGTGTCCATATCCATGACAACAAAATCAACAGCGAATTCAATTTCCTGCATCGTACGATAACATCCTCTAAAATTTCTCTCGGCCTCTTAATTGATCTATCAACAAACTAAAGGACCATCTTGATCATTTTAAGAGGTTCTAACCCAAATTCAGTGTGTAGGCAGGATGGCATGAGATTAGTGGAGGAACCCTTATCGAGAAGAGTGCAATTGAATACATGATCGAATATTTGATAACAGATGTGAGGTGCTCCCTTGTCTTTCTTTTTAGGCATGAGGTTTCTCATTGCATGAATTGTGGCCATGGTCAAGATATTCTTTTCTGTCTTCTTCTATCTGTTTTTTTTCGACACTTTTGAGTACATGCTTCTTTCATTCCTTTTTTTTACTATAAGCATGTACTCCATGGCCTTAAGGAGTGGCATCTCTAAAAAGATGTTATGTAAGATCTCAACCACTCCAGTATCAGATAAGGATATTTTATTTTTTTTGATTTTTATGGATTTATGTAAAGCAAAAGGAAATGGCACAGAATCAGAAGAAACATTCGAATGTGCATTTCTATTATTCACATGGAAATCCTTATGTACATTAGGACAACCAGAATCAGTCTGTACACTGTTGTCCGAAATTGGAGATGGAAAAACGGAATCTGAAATAGAACATGATGCTACTGCTGGTGAAGAGGAAGAATCCACGACTAGTGTGTTCTCCCTTGCTGACGGTGATTTGTATCTGCCTTGTGAAGTGAAGGTGGTGGCGAAGGCGGTGGAACTCTGGACTCAGGTATTGATACAGTAGACCTCCCGACTATTGGTATTGAAGATGATTTGGAGGATGAAGCTCTCTCAGTGGATCGATCACCCAACCCCAATTATTGTGCAAGCAACTGCAATCTCCTACCGCTTCTGAGATGAATTGCGTCAGATAAACTTGTAAAATAAAGGCCATTCTTGTCTTTGGTATGGAAGGGTCATGGGGTACCTGCTCCTTGCATTTGAAATTGTTGGGGTTGGCCTCGACCTTTGCAGTAATCAGTGTCTATGGGGTGGTTAGATCATCGATCCTCTGAGTCTTTTCATTCATGTTCTTGATGAGCAGTGCAAGTTGATCAAGTGCGAGATTCAATGAAGTGGCCTCTGGATGCTCAATGATAGGTTGTCGAAGAGACTGATAGTGTGGAGGTAGTTGGTATCCATACTACTACTGATAATGAGGAGGAGGAGGATGTAGATATTGTCTTATATAAGACACAGTCTACTGTTGATAAGATTGTGAAAAATACGCAGGCTGCATCTATTGCTGGGTATGTCTCTAGTTCTAGAAGTGAGGTGGAGATTGATAATGAGGCTGGAATTGCTGGTGTTGGTATTACTGCGATCTACCTCCATGAATTGGTGGGTGGGTCTCTAACCCTATTATGAACCCAACTAACCTTGCCCTAACAAATGGGTCTTGTTGCTCTCACGGTCGAACGAGATATCGTTCACATCCAGAATTATAGATGGAGGTGCAACCTGCTGCTCTTGAATGTATGAGCCTTCTTGTAGGTATGGAACTATCTATTGTGAATGTCGATGGACGTGATCATGGGTTTGCACATAGTAAATGTGTTAAAATGTTGATGGTCCTCCCATACTCTATTGGGTGAAAGTGGAAGAAGTTTGCTAAGGAGAAGAAGTGTGGGTTGTTGCACTTGCACTCTAAACTATACTGATCGTACTGATAAGAAGTTTCAGGAGCTTTGTAATTTCATCCAACTTGTCCAGGTTCTCCACCCTCTGTTTGATCACTTGGAGCTTCTCAAGCTCCTTGGATTATTTCTCAATGATGTCCACATTGGATAGGTGGTTCCCAATGGTGGTCAGATCAGAAATGTCTACCCTAACCACTTCATGTGATGTCGTCATATTGATAGACTTGTGGGGTATTGAAGAGAGGTAACATGATGCTTCTGAAAAGTATGTGAAAAAGAAAGAGCTTCTGAGCTCTCAGCCATTTCCTCAAAAATCTGTTAAAGGACATCCTCATCCTTGTTGAAGTGAATTCCCACACAAGCGACATCTACCAGCTTTTGGTTCTCTATGCTTAACACCACGAAGAAATTTTGCACTAAACTCGTCTTAAGAATATCATGGTGGGGGAACTTCTCCGTCAAGTCTTTAAATATTTCCCATGCCTCATGAATAGGCTTGTGGGACATCTGGAGAAGTTAGAAATCAATAATCACATTTGGTTGAGACATCCGAGAGAATAATATTTGTTCAAAAATGCAGACCTCAACCCTTCCCATGTTGTGACAATCCTTTGGATGTGATTTATACAATATAATGCCTTGTCCATTAGACTGAACAGGAAGGTTGTCATCTTCACTACCTCTAATGGGACATTCGGGTAGTTTATTGTTCCACAAATACGATCGAACTGTTGGAGGTGTACGTAAGGATCTTCATTTATATTTACATAGAATATAAGGAGAAATGGTAAAATTGTGGGCATGAGCACAAAATGCCCATGAATTGAAGGGATTTGAATCCATGAATTTGTCCATCCTTCCTCCGGATTATAGGCATCTTTTATTGTCAGTTTAGTCACTAGCTCTATTGGTTCTCCTCTCCCATTCCTACCTCCTCCATTGTTTCTATCCTCCTCTCTCTTATCTTGTCTATCCTGGCTCAGCTTGATATTCATATCTCTCAATGTGGTTTAGAAGTTATCATGTTCTGTTGACTGAGCTTGAATTGACCAAATAACAACTAACATGGTGTTATTTATCTCGATCTGTTCGGCAATGGACCCCTTGCCCTTGGGAGGAATCAGGTGCCGGAATCTGACTCTAAAAATGTGCACTTGATTAGTCTACAGAAATGATGGAGTCTGGGATACTAATTTGAGATTATATATGACCCTAAACAATAGGTTTTTGGATGAGGTGAAGGGTGAAGTGGAGAAGGACGAATATTCGGGAATCGAGTCTCCCCGAATAGAAGACAAACGAATCAGAGTGTACAATGAGTTCACAAAATCTATGAGGAATGCTCCGATCCAACATCTTCGAAATCAATAGGCAAGATGCGGGAACACAAAGGTCAATGCAAGAGGAATAATTGATTTGAAGGCGCAAAATGGCACAGAAGGATCTCTAGCACTAGCAATCAAAACATAATATAATGGCCTTTTTTCACCAACTCAACATAAGTGGAGACCACAACAGTTCGATCTTTTATCTTTTCTATTTTAGTTAGCTATAAATACAATCTTTGAAAGAATTAACAAGTTGTTAGGTGCATATATTACCCTAAAGACTGGCCCGTCACTTACGACTAGTTGCTCCAACTTTCAGCCAATATGGGAGTAAGTATGGACCATAAAATGCGACTACCCGTTACTTGAGGATGAATCCTTACACAATGTCCTCTAAACCACCCACTCTGCTAAGGAAATCCAGAGTGTTTACTGGCTACCCGCATTTTCTCACCGAGATGTAGCTAATAATTATTGTAGAACCTATAATTTCTATGAAAATCCTAGACTTGGTCTATCCCAATGTCCGTCCCTCTCTCACTTGCAAGTAAAATCAAATAATGAAGGGGTTACTCTAGCCAAAAAAATAAATTTTCCTTTATGTTTAATTTAGGGTAGAATTTTCTTTAACAGACTCGGTTTTCTGAATTGTCACTCTTTTTTATTATTTTCAGTGTATATCCTATTGATGTGCAATTTTCTTTTTAAATTATGTGAATGAATAACATGGGATGAAATCATGAAAGCCAATGCATGATAAAATACAATGATGCATGCATGAGTTTAGAGATGTGTACCTTGTTGCCAGAACTCTACATGTAGCGTGATCTTAGCAGATTTGAAAGACAGGAAAATAAACTAATCCATATGATGCACATGAACCGTCCTTGCAATAACTTCTATTAGCGGGAAAGAACTGATTTGACTAAATCCAAATATTCTCTACTCTATAGGTATTGAAATTCATGTTTAGGGCTTTGGATCTAAATAATTACATGGCTCAAGCAAGTTATTTAAAGCAAGCATTGGTGGCTCATCGCAGAAAACTACATGAAACAAAAAAAGGAAGCAATGAAAAACAAAGCAGGTGAGGTACCCCAAGTGCACCGGCACTTGGTGAAACAAACCCCCAAAACAAGGTATATAATGTCCTTTTTACAAGAGTTTTTGAATGAATAAAAAAATGCTAAAATCTATCTACAACTATCTATACTCCTAGTGTTTGTCTACTTAAAGTCTTTTCCTCCTCCTATGCTCTCCTGTGACTCAGTGAAGAATCAAGTCGCATCTGCTTTGCTTGGGTGCGTTGACGCTCCTTAGAATGCTACCCTCGCTTGTCGGGCCCTCACAAGAAAAAGGAAAGGAAGGATGTGTAAGAGACACAAATGTTTGAATGTAAGCCAAAAATAATAAAAGCAATGAATTAATGAATAAAAATATAGACAAAAATAATATAAGAGAAACAAGTACGTATAACCCAAGAATAGTAGGCCAAAACAAAAACCTAACTAACCTCGTCATGCCTCCCCTGCAACGACGTAGTTTTGTTGACATGATTTTCTAGGTTTTTATTTGGATGAAGCATTCAGAGGTTATATCACAACTCAAAAAGCGTAAAAAAAAACTAATTATTTTCAAGCAAAATAAACAAAAAAATTATAGCAAGAGAAATTGCTATTTAATTTATATTTATAGCTAACAAGATTGAACTCAGGGAGTCTACAAAAATCCCTAGGATTATTCAATGATTGAAATAAATCAATGAAATAATAAAGAAAATTGTTTGTACACTATGCTTGGGCTTCTATTTTGGAATTTTATATTTCTTTTGTTTTTTTATTTATTTTTGTTTGATTTTCTATTTTTATATATTTTTAAAGAATCAACAAAATGATTAAAGAAAAAGAAATGAACAATTTAAGATACGCACATTTTTTGATTTTTTTTAATAATAACAAATATATAAAGAAAATTAGGTGAAAACTATATTTGGGGTTTTCAACTTTTTATTTTGTTTCATGAATTTTCTAGAATTTTTAACAATTTTTATGCCCTAAAATTAAATAAAAATAACAAATAAAGTAAACAAAAAATAATGCGAATATTATTGGATTTTAAATAATCAAATAATGCCAAAAATTGATAAAAAATTATACATAAAGAAAGATGAATTTTTATATTTTCTAGAAAGAAAATTTGTGTTTTCTTCTTGAGTTTTAATTGAATTTATATAAATTATAAATATTTTTGATTGTTTTACAATTTTATGGTTTTTATAAATGATCAAAATATGAAAATTAATCAAAAATTAAAATAGCACAACAATATAAACATGATTTTTTTTTATAATTTTTGGAGATGTTTTTATAATTTTTAATGATTTTTAAATGTAAATAGGAGGTTTCTAGATTTTTTTGAACATTTATAAATGAGAAAAATGATGGCAATGCAATACAAAAATTAAGGATGCAAGGTGAGTATTACAGGTGTCTACATCAATTTTTGTGGAATTTAGAGGCCTTTTGCTATTTTTTATTAGGTTTTAAACATTCAAAATAAATATACATACTCACTTGGAATAATATGCAAAGAAACAATGTTAACAGAAAAAATGATAATTAATAATAAAATTTCTGAGCAAAATATGCAAAATTCAAAGTCTTACATACTTGGGCATGTGTGCCTTGCTGGACCAAACTAAAATGTCAATAAAATAATTCAAGGTCCCAAAGAGTAACATAGAACTTCAATATATTTATTGCAAAATTTCCAAAATCTCACGTGACAAACACACGTACAGTTCAAACTAGACTTATTCGCAATTAAAATGAGTGCATGGAATGAAAGTGCAATTGTTCAATCAAGGACAAACTGACACGTATTCAAGCAAGTACTTTAAATAAATTAAAAATAGGGATAAGGGTCCAAAAATACAATTGAATGACCTGGTGGGCAAGATGGTTCAGTTGCTTTGCTGCGTTGATCGGATGGCTGGAGGTAGATATTGCATCAAGGGTCACGACCAGATCTTGAAGAAGTAATCCACGGTCAACTTTTGGGGGACCATCAATGGTTGAGATCTAAAATGGGGAGTTGTTCTCCATCGTACGGTCTTGAGGAGGTCTGGATGAACTAGGAAGAATGCGACCGCTGATGAACTTCAATCGACTGATTCTCCTTCGATTCAACACCGATCTGCTTAGAATCTCGCTCATAAGATAGCCTAAATGATTATACGTCTGATGAACACCATGGATTGGTGAGAAAACTCCAGTTTGAGGATCTGGAAGGTGGTCAAGCTATGTTATTCCAAGAACCTGATCTTGATCTATTCTCTGCTCTTCATGCATTCCATGGAGTTCTTATGACTGCAAGGTATACCCGAAGCTCACAGGGTCTCTACGACTCATAAATTAGGTCAACAAATGGGTAAAACAGGGTGAGCGGGGGTCCGACGAAGGTGGCTAGGAAGGAGACCTAACTCCTGATCTTTGTGGATCTGGAGATGTGCAGAGTATGCGAGATACGAAGAAGGGTCAGACGAATGTGATGTTGTGGTCGGATGTGAATAATCATGAACGGAGCTCCTCCAATAGTGTAGATCAGAGGTTGGAGATGTTTATATGTTCATAACGATTTGAATGAAATCCAACTACGACATAAACACTAAAGTGAAAATAGATTACCTAGGATACCTACGGATAAGAAACATGAACGAATGCTCCTCGATCTACAGACTAGCGAAGAATTGGATACGTGCGGTGGTGCTCATCGATGATGTAGGTGAATCGCATCCTTCACTCAAAATATAACGCTCGAAACCATATGAAGGATATGGTGAGATCCTTAAGCGTATCAAGGAAGTCTGAGGATCACATCGTATGCGATCGTGAGTGACTATTCACACTGGTTGCTCGAGGCAGCAAAATTTTAAAAAATTTCATGTGATGAAACCACATGGTCCAAGAACATTTCTCAGATCGTTACATCTAACCCACAGACAAGTATTAGGGTTACCTCTTGAAGCGTGGTTGCGATCAAGTCTCTAAACAAAGTGACCTCCTGTCTCAATTCTGATCCGACTGAGGAGACGATTGTGAGCGCGTGGATGAGACACGTACTCCTCGCAATACATGTTGATGATACAAACAACGAATCTCTTGATCTCGTCACACGAGATATGATGTCTTCTTGACGAGCAAGGCACACAGAAGTAGACAAAGATCCACGAGCAAACGATCGGGCAACATAACGACGACGTTGCGGCGATGGAGACTCTCTCAAAGGCATCCACGGTAGATGGTCGTATTAGAGAGAGAGAGAGGACGTGTAGAGAATGAGAGAAAGAGAGAGAAAGACTTATGTTCTCATTGTGTAAAGAAGAGCAAAGAGGGTGCCTCTCCTTTCATAATATTTTGGGATCCATGGATCTCAATCCATGGACAACACAAATCCAATGGCTCACCTTAATTTGTGTTTATTTTAATGGTCATGATTTTGTTGTTAAAAACACAACAATAATTAATTTAATTAAATAAAATATATATTGAATATAATCTGATTTATATTATATCAATCTTCATTGGATAAATAGAAAGGAGGCAAGCATCCTTCCATAAGGAGGGTGGATGGCCACCACATTCCTTGTAGGAATAGTGGCCGTGCACTCTTCCTATATGGAAGGTGGATCTCTCTTCCATATTACATGAGATTACATTATCTCATGATTCTCTCCAATATTTGCAACAACTTTTGTTGGAAATAATTTCACAAATAAATCCAATTTATTTTGTGAACATTGCAATTATGCCATTAGAAATTTGTGAGTCACATTCACAACCCAAAAGAAAATGTGAATTACATTTTCAATTTAATGTTCAATGTGAATCCAATTCTCACTAACATTTAACTAACAAATTTAAATGACAAATAACTCTTTCTTATTTTATAAATCGCATTTATAATATATATAAATATATGATTAATATGGATAGTGCTATCCAAATTATTCATATCCATGATAATTAAATCATACTTAATCATCTTGGATCTCTTTTCTCATGTCATCAAATAATATGAATCACATTCACATTATTCACATTTTTGATAATCAAATCACATTTTAATTATCTAAGATAACTCTCTTTATAATATGAATCAAACTCATATTATTCATGATAATTAAATCATATTTAATTATCCAAGATAACTCTCCTTATAACCTGAATCAAATCCATATTATTCATGATAATTAAACAACATTTAATTATCCATTTTCTCAATGCTCGGATACATATATCAACAATGAAATTATCCTGAACTCCTTCAAGGATAATGTGCTTTCTCTAAGTATACTTGGAGATAAGGACATGGCAGTTGTATTGTTCCACGTATAGTGACTTAGATATTGAGATCACATATCAAATCTAGATCATGCGTACCTCTCATAGATGCTTGATTAAATCAAGACCGCAAATCTAATCTTCTCATTGCATCTGAATTACATTCAGATCAATGTCCAACATTTGGACCAAGATCAGACTACTTCTATACTAAGAGGAGTCACTAAAATCCAGACCCATTTCATCACTCTCTAGGAATGGAAGCGTCATGGTTATACAATCATTTATGATCACATCACCCTTAGTTATTCCTCATACCTGTACATCCTACATACTAGAAGACCCAGAATGAACCCGAAGTATAAGATCAATTTTACACGGTCTACTTCAGGGTTTTATCATTAAGTTTCTTATTTGACTATTGGGATTTGGTATTGATCATATACTTTCCAAAGGCATATATCATACCCAGGTATTGATCAAATACTTTTCAAAAACATATGTCAAACCTATATATTCAGTCAAGCTTTCAAAGCGAGACGACTATGCATGGAATTTGATATTCCCAATATCTCATGAGTGAGCTCATATCTTTCGGTTATGATTCCTTTGAGAGATCGTATTATTCATACGCTCTTATATGCACACCAGCGCGCCGGTGTATAGACCTTGATTTGGTCATCAACCTATTTGTCTGTCAAATGTAAATACTCAGACATATAGTAAGACATCTATCTCCGGTTAGAGGATGCTTACCTATATTGTGACAGTATACGACATAGGACTTTGGTTATCTCGATCTCGTTAAGTCAAGTCTTTAACTTAACTTATCTAGCACCTCTGAATCTCTATTCCTATGTAGAGGACCTGCATCAAGAGGTCAGTTTGATATCTGCCTTTAGAGAAAGGACTACCATCTTCTTCTCGGGATGGAGATCATGTCTTAATAATCATTTAATGGTGCTTGATGAGTCCTCAATGTAACTCATTAGATATTGACCCAAACACCAACCTCTATGATTCAGTAATTGAATCAACAACGGTATGATCATTAAGATGGCCATGGTACATAACCATAATTGTAGTAAAGGACGTATTATGCAAATTATTTATTCTTCATTAAAGATCAGGGAATGATATTCGCAATAGCATTTATTGCATAATGGCTCATCGTGGGCTCGCATGTCCAACAATCTCCCACTAGCCCAAAGAGCCATTAATGGGCTAGTCATTTAAACCCACACTCATGTGACAATCACATGCTATTTAGAAAAATAGCTAGGTAAGCTGATTAGTCACTCTGTTCCCAAGAGACTACGCCAACTCCTTTTACGAAACTTGCATATCTCCTAGTAATAGTGTTCGCATCCAATGCAAATGTTGCATCTTATGTCATAGTTTCCTTGACACTACACCTCAATAATTATTATAACCAGTATGTAATTTCTATTATCCTTATTAGAATACCCTTATTCCTAGAGATCTACATCTCCTAAGGTATTTGTAGTTAAGACCTTTTAGATCTCCATCTATAAAGTCTTAATTTCTTGAAGATAAGACTTAGAGATCACTATCTCTAAAGTCATGGCATCTTCAAAGATACTGTTATTACTGCAATCAAGTGTTTTATCTTTATAGTAGGATTAGTAACAGTTTCCTACTCCCACTGCATGGCAGACATCTGGCTTTTGTATACATGTAGCATACACTCGGCTTCTCGTAACTGATGCATAAGGGAAACCAGTTTTAGCATTCACTTCCTCAACTCTTTGAGGTGCTATCCTTTTAGATAGTCCAGTACCATATTTTAAGAGAAAGAAGACTTTCTTTGAATTTTCTAGAAAATGGAATATGTCCAAGGTGTACCCCTATTGCAATGGTCCCAATACCCTTTTTCTTTGTTTCTGAACAACTTTAGAACAAAGATCTAAGAGGTATTCTTGAGATCATATCTCGAGGTATGGAAGAATCAGATTATGAAACACTTATTATTATCCTTATATCATTCAAATGATTAGGATATTATCTACATTTAGCACGATGATCACAATGACACTCCCTCTAAGCTTCACATGGTTCATCAAGATTTTATATGAGATTATAACATTTATAATTTCTTCAAATCTGATGTTCCAACAACAAGAAGCTTATTTGAGTCCAAAGATGGAGTTTCTTTAGCTTTCACATCTTGATTTCCTGAACCATGAAGCCCTAGGGCCACATCAAGTGAATATCCTTAGAGAGGTATTCATAGAGGAATGACATCTTGACACACATCTTGAAGATGTCATAGTTAAGTGGTGTAGCTAAAGCTAGCAATAATTTGATGGGTTTAAGCATGGTCACGAGAAAGCAAGGCTCATCGAAAGTGATGTCTTCTTTCTATGTGTATCTTGAGGATACGAACTGTGCTTTGAAGGTCCCTACCTTCTCATCAGGTTCCCTCTTTCTCTTGAAGGTCCATTTACACCTTAATGGGTCTTACCCGTATAGGTGGATCCTCAAGGCTCCATATACAACATTTGTATATGAAGTCTACTTTAGACTTTATTGCTAACATACATCTTTCCATGTCATGATCTTAAGAAGATTCACCATATGAAGTTAGATCATGTCTGATTAACTGACACATGGAATCCATCCTCAAACTAATTTGAAGAGGTATTAGTATTTCATCTTTAATTGTCCTTTTAGTTTCCGATTTCAGGAGCCTCATTATTTTCTCAAGATTAAATGTGTTCCTTCACTTCATTTTCATGTTGATTCTCAAGAGTCTCATCCTCTAGGAATCACATTCTCAAAGATGAGATCCTTTAAGAATCTTAAAGTCATAAAGTAGGCATCGAATAATATCCTTTATTTTCCTAATGAAGTAACAATCTCTAGTGCTAGATTTCAGCTTATATGCATGGAACCTTATTAAGGATATATATTGTAGTCTCTACTACATATATACCTTGGAAACTAAGAGGTAATTATGATAAGATTCATCATTGATCAAATCCTGTTACACATGATCCAATTGTATCTCCCTACAACTCTATTGAGTTAAGGTACATTAGGAGGATTGAGATAGGATTGATATTCCTTTCAACATAAGGTAATCCTTGAATTGATCTAATAGGTACAAGCTACCTAGATTAGATCAAAATCATTTTCATCTTCCTTCAAACTTTGGATCATAACCAAAATTATGAAATCTTTCAACATTTCAAAGCTTTCTAAGGGTAAGGTAAGAGATCTCATATCACAAATAATCATCAATGGATATCGCATATTCATAATGTTTATTATGATATAGATGATCCACATACATCAATATGTATGAGATTTTGAATACCTTGACATCTTACACCATTCTCAGAGATGGGGGCTTTGGACATTTTCTACTTTGAATACAATATTCATAAGTATGTAAAATATGAACTTTCAGACAATCTAAAGTTCGATCTCTTACTAGTCCATTGATCTCATCAATAGACAAATATCCAAGGCTTGATGCCAGATCATTGTGAAATGATCTTCATTCTCCTATTGATCTTTTAAGGTTTAATTTAAGTATTAGAAATATTTATGAACCATTCATTAATTTTCTAATTTAGTAGAGTCTAGTAGATTTTAGTATCTGAAATATCTCCATGATAACTCTTTGTGATAGGTTTATTCCATAATTCTTGTTCATTTCTAAAATTTAGAAATAAACAATGAGTGTATTCTAGTACCTAGGTCATAGAGACATTCTCTACGACTAAGGGCTCTCCCACTGGAACTAGGAAGTCTATCTATCTAATAGAAATTGTTGCAACAATTGCATCAATAACCTTGCGGATGACTATTAAACCTTAAGATGAAATTTTATAGTCTTCTAATACATATGCAACCAATTACAAGTATTGTTAGAAGAATGAGACACAATTATTAGATTTTGATATTATCAATTAGGAAAGTCAATTTCAATGATTATATGTAGATGTAGCCTATTCTGATGCACCATTTGCATCCTTCTCTAAGGATCCTAGATGGACAAGATAGTCACATTATCAGTACATCATCTTATTGCAGTATTGGCATTCATGCCACTATTTGGATGTCATATGGAAGTCGCAGAAGTACATTCAACTCTTTGACTTTCCTTCTTACTTGGGTCCAACCCATGCTTCCACTACGCTCCCTTTATCTATAAACAACGATTGCATAAGACGAAGGATCTCTTATGATGAATTCAAAAGATTTCAATATAAGAGCATTTATACATGCTTAATTCAATTCATACAATATGAATATTACGAAGCTTCATGAGTGACTAGAGTATAGATAGTAGAATGATGACACTCATCATATCTACATCCATCTAGACTCTAAAAGACTTTGGTTCAAGTAGGTATTCAAACATTTTGAATACATCATCTCTTATAGAGCCACCATTCTGCATGATGCAAATAACCATGTCATTCATGATAAAATGTCAAGAGCACATATGCATGCCAAAACATCTTAGATTTTATAAGGATTATTCGACAACTACGATCATCATCGACATGTCACTTCCAAAGTACATTCGATAAGAGATCAAGACTGTTGAGACATACAAACCCTAGGGTTGTAGTCCTATTGTCTATTTACTTGTTATTCCTCATTACTATGTAGAAGACTTGCACATTGTAACTACATACTTCATGTGTCCAACTGCAAGTACAATATCATTATCATGGATCCAATCCATGACATTTTACTGGTGATTATTTAGTACAGTATTGAGTGGGTTTAATGAATGATTATCTGAAATAAGAAATTTGCATAAATATATGTAAATATATAGTTTAATTTGATTTAGAAATTTTTAGATCAAAGTTATCTTGCCTTGTCAAAACTGAAAGTTTATTCCCTTAATCACTTTCAATGTAAGAGATATACTTTCCATTATATCTCAATAAGATAAGGGATCTCCTTCCTTATCTTTGTCACATCCCAATAATATGAGAACCTGTAACTCGAATAAAAAGAAGCGGGAACATATTATGCCTTGCAAGTCCAACTTGCATTCCCAATTCGATCTTTAACACTCAGGCCCACCACCCCTAAGGTGATGTTGACCTGTCTTTAATTGAACCAACCGTAAATAGGAATACAACTCGCTATACGCAATCCAATATCGCCCCAATAATATGAGGACCCGATATTGAGACCACTACGCCTATGTCCTTACTCTTTCGAGAAGCGAAAAGACCAATCCAGATGCACTTGCATACATGAGCTGTCACTTCGGACAGGAATCTCCTACATACAATCCCTGGCAACGAGACCCTTCGCCTTGACGGGAGACCATGGATGTGACTTATGTGATCTTCCATCTCATATTCAAATTCTAAATAATCATTATGAATCATTTTCATTACGATTAATTCTTCCAACGGAAATAACAACTCTACTTATAATAGAGTGTTTAATATTATAATTTGATTCCAATTAATCTAATCATATTAAATTAATGATCCAATCAATATCTAATAAACATTCTTTATTATTACTTGAATTATGGTATTATCTCAAATACGTATTATTTCGAGTTCTAATAATTAGAAAAATACACCGTGATCTCGCTTGCATTATCGAGTCCCCACCCGTTGTCATGGCCAGTACCGGCGGGAGTGGCACAAACCGCACACGGTGCAACCTGCTACCTCAACGCTCCCCAACTAGACACCATATCTATCTCATGAAAGGATAATGCAAAATTGATCATTGTGTACTTGAGATGATAATCGGTTCTTCAACTAAAGTTATACCATATATAATAATAACCAAAACATTTTTTATTAACATTATACAGAGATTTGGTAAACAAATCCCCAATCCTATTGAAACAACTTTATTTGTTGGAAAGTTCATGTAACCAATTGTGATCTAGATCATATCTAATCTATTATTGGTTAAGGCAATGTATTTTAAGGATATAATTATCATCAAATATTTCACAAATATTTATCCGTAATTATTCAATGAAATTAGACCATTTAATTTCAGTAGTTGATTAAATGACAATCACAAGATTCTTGATTAGGAAAGTAATTTCCAGTAGTGACCCTCACTTACTAAAATTAGCATACCATAATCAATTTAAATCCAAATTAAGCAAAATAAGTTTCCAAAGTTTTCTAATTTTATTTAAAGCACAACCTACATAATTTGCATGCATTTCTAGGCGTTTCAAAACCCTAATTAACTAGTTAATTACGTCATGATTCACAGTCCCCGAAACAGGGGATACATGTTCACTAATTTGATCATAACTAGAGCATATAGATTCGAAATCACCCCAACTCAGATCCTACGGTTTCCTTATTTAATGGGAAATGAAATTCAAGTGTTATTTTTGTGTTTAAACAATTTAAATATGGAAGAAACTAATCACAAAATAGAGATGTGAAAGTGAAATGCGATAACAATTTCTCAAACCCTAACGAACCCAAGTCTTCCTGGGTTTAGGGATCGCATCTAAAACCTCCAACCTGGAACTGATACCACTTGAAGGATATGGTGAGATCCTTAAGCACATCACGGAAGCGTGACGATCACATCGTATGCGATCGGGAGAGACTAGTCGCACTAGTTGCACGAGGCGGCAGAATTTTAAAAAATTTCATACGATGAAACCACATGATCCACGAACACTTCTCGGATCGTTTCATCTAAACCACAAACAATTATTAGGGTTACCTCTTGAAGCGTGGTTGCGATCAAGTCTCTAAACGAAGAGACTTCCTATCTCAAGTCTGATCTGACGGAGGAGATGCTTGCGAGCGCGTGGATGAAACGCGTACTCCTTGCAATCCATGTTGATGATCCAAGCAATGAATATCCTGATCTCGTCACATGTGATACGATGTCTTCTTCACGAGCAATGCACGTCGAAGGAGATAGATATCCACGAGAAAACAATCAGGCAGCATAACGATGATGCTGCAACAATGGAGACTACGTCTAAGGCACCCATGGCGGATGGCCACATGAGAGAGAGGGCATGTAGAGAATGACAGAGAGAGACTTATGTTCACATTGTGTAAAGAAGAGCAAAGGGGGCGCCTCTTCTTTTATAATATTTTGGGATCCATGGATCTCAATACATGGACAACACAAATCCAATGGCTTACATTAATTTGTGTTTATTTTAATGGCAATGATTTTGTTGTTAAAAAACACAAAAATAATTAATTTAATTAAATCAAATATATTTAATATAATTTGATTTATATTAAATCAATCTTCATTGGAGAAAAAGGAAGGAGGCAGGCCTGCTTCCATAAGGAGGGTGGACGGCCACCACATTCCTTATAGGAATTGTGGCCGTCCAGTCTTCTTATATGGAAGGTGGGTCTGTCTTCCTTATTACATGAGATTACATTATCTCATGATTCTCTCCAATATTTGCAACAACTTCTGCTGCAAATTATTTCACAAATAAATCTAATTTATTTTGTGAACATTGCAATTATGCCATTGGAAATTTATGAATCACATTAGCAACCCAAAATAAAATGTGAATTACATTTTCAATTTAATGTTCAATGTAAATCCAATTCACATTAACATTTAATTAACAAATGTAAATTATAAATAACACTCTCTTATATTATAAATCACATTTATAATAAATATATGATTAATATGGATAGTGTTATCCACATTATTCATATCCATTATAATTAAATCACATTTAATTATCCAAGATAACTCTCCTTATAATATGAATCAAATCCATATTATTCATTATAATTAAATCACATTTAATTATCCAGTTTCTCAATGCTCAGATACAGATATCAACAATGAAATTATCCTGAACTCTTTCAAGGAAAATGTGCTTTCTCCGAGGATACTTGGAGATACAGATAGGACGATTGTATTGTTCTACGTATAGTGACTTTGATATTGAGATCGCATGTCAATTCCAAATCCTACGTACCTCTCATAGATGCTTGTTTGAATCAAGACCACAAATCTAATCTTCTCATTGCATCTGAATGACATTCTGATCAATGTCCAACATTTGGACCAAGATCAGATTACTTCTCTGTTGAGAGGAGTCACTAAAATCCACACCCGTTTCATCACTCCCTAGCAATGGTAGTGTCATGGTAATACGATCGTTTATGATCACATCACCCTCAGGTATTCCTAATACCTGTATATCTTGCTTTCTAGAAGACCCAGAATAAACTTGAAGTATGAAATCAATTTTACACAATTTACGTCAGGGTTTTATCATCAAGTTTCTCATCTGACTATTGGGAGTTTTTATTGATCATATACTTTCGAAAAGCGTATATCATACCCAAGTATTGATCATATACTTTTCAAATCCATATATCAAACCTACAAATTCCGTCAAGCTTCCAAAGCAAGACGATCGTGCATGGAATTTGATCATCCCAATATCTCATGAGTGATCTCATGTCTTCCGGTTCAGTAATGAACTTGTATAATTCCTTTGAGAGATCGTATTGCTCATATGCCCTTATATGCGCACTAGCATGCCGGAGTATAGACCTTGATTAGGTCATCAACCTATTGGTTTGCCAAATGTACATACTCAGACATATAATAAGACATCTGTCTCCGGTCAGAGGATGCATGCCTATATCGTGACAGTATATGGCATAGGACTTTGGTTATATCGATCTCGTTAAGTCAACTCTTTTACTTAACTTATCTAACAACTCCGAATCTCTATTCCTATGCAAAGGACCTACACCAAGAGGTTGGTTAGATATCAACCTTTAGAGGATGGATTGTCATCTTCTTCTCAAGCTGGAGATCATCTCCTAATAATCATTTGATGGTGCTTAATGAGTCCTCAATCTAACTCTTCAGATATTCATCCAAACACCAACCTCTATGATTCAATAATTGAAGCAACAATTGTATGATCATTAAGATGGCCATGGTACATAACCCTAATTGTACTAAGGGACCTATTATGCAAATTATTTATTCTTCATTTCAGATCAGGGAATGATATTCGCAATAGCATTATTGCATAATGGCTTGCCATGGGCTCACATGTCTTACATTATAGAGCAGTGACTCTGTCACACTGTTATCACTCGGGACCGATCGTGGGCAAGGAAATGAGTTGGAGACGGATTACCTACTCGTCAGAGGTGAATGTGGTTTATTTATAGGCAAGGCTCTGATGGTTTTTAAATTTCGAAATGGGAGCTATCCACAGAGTTATCGGTGGAGCTAACATGTGGGTGTTGGAGGAGAATGGATGAGCAAGAAAATCAAAGAAGGGAGCATAGGTGGCTAATGATCGATCGCTTGAGAAAAAATATGAGAAGTAGCGACAGAGGTGTGATCATCAGAGGGAAGAGGCACATCTAAGGAGTTGACCTGGGTCAACAGACCCGGGATTGACTAATGAGGAGGCGCCATGAATATGTCCAAAATAGTCTACACCACAAATTAATGTGAAAATGTTAAATAAATCGATTAAAAATAGGAAATGAATTAATTAAATTTAGTACTATAATTTAAATATGTTAGGAATAATTTAAAGTTAATTTTAGTTATTTTTAATTAAGTAATGTAACTATAAGGGTTAAAAAATATAAGGTGTTATTTCTAGGTATGTATACCTATGTACAGAGTATTCCGATTTTTAATTAATTATATTGACATATTTATACACAATTTAATATTTTATTTATTTATAGTATTTTACAAGGATTTTGGCGATCATTTGATTTAATTTCAAGAGTTAACTTATTATGTTAATTAAAAAGATATATGTATGATATATACATGGTGATACATATACAATATATGCAGGATTTTATTTTTGTTAATTTTGGATTTTGTGATTATTATTTATATTTTATACAAGTTAAATAAAATATTTACAAATAATGAGAAAATTACTATATTCAAAAATATGCATACGAACGAAATTAATTAAATATTACACATAGTATATATAGGTACAATACACAATAATAACCCAATTTGTCACATTTTATACCTTAACTCTAAATTTTATGAAAACACGTCCATTTTAAAGAATATTAAATTTGGAGTGCGTTGAAAAGTTTGATGAAGTTGTAGTTCAGGTGGAGAAGATATTAATCTAGGAAGTTTGTACTTTTGTGGCTTTGGGAGAGTGATGTATTTTACACACTCTATATAGGTTTTAATTGCAATTATTTTTGTTATTTACAGGAGGTTATTCACAAATTTGAAGAAGAAATAATGATTATTTAAAAAGGGTTCGGTGATGAAATAAAATAATTAAAGAAGTTTTTATTATAGACAATATTACACAAGTGATCAATTATATTTTTGGTGTTTTTGGCCTTATCTCCCCCGACTTTATTCCTCGTCGATCAAGTCAAATATTGACCTTCTCTCGAGGTTTGATTCAGTCTATATATATTACACACACACAAACATACACACACACACACACATATATATGTATACAATCTTTTATTTTCCTTTACTTATTTATTTATTTGGGTTAATTAATAATAAATTTACAATATTTACACAAAAATGCATGTTATTAAGAGTATGTATTTATTAATATATGGAAGTGTTTTATAAGGGATTTTAAGCTAAAATAACTAAATAAAGATGATGAAATGCATATTCATCAACTTTATGGGCCCAATTCTTGTCAGTTAGGGATTTTAGTACATCCTGCTTGTTGTGTATTATGTTAGTCATTGGGTGGAGGCTGGTCCCACCCAATCTACTGATAGTCATACACTTTATTCCTTTCTCAAGGACAATATTACTGCATGATTCAGGATCCCAAAGATACTCATTTTAGATGGGGGTAACCATTTCATTAATAGAGAGGTCAGAAAGCTTATGAAGGAGTACGCTATTGAGCATAGAGTTATGTCAACTTACCACCCACAAACTAATAGCTTGGTTGAGATTTCAATAGGGGTGATGATAATGCAAGTCTGAAATATAGTTAAAATGTGTTGTCGGTGTAGAGAAAGCCGCAGAGAGGGATCCACGTTGATCAAACAAAAATCGATAAAATAGGAGAGAGAGGGAAAGTGAATTGTATAAAGCGGCTTCTTTCCTATTTTATCATACACTATTTATTTTATTAGGTAAGTGTACCTGGGTCGAACTCAAAAAGGCAGAATACTAAAACCTCGGTTTTTGATACAAGAAAGAATTCTACAAAAATCCTCTTTATTCTTGATTTTACAAAGAAAGAATCAAAAGAAATTCGACTCAAAACTAACTCAAGATTACAAAAAAAACGGCATAATGAAGCAATGAAAAATCTGGGAAAAATAATAGAAAAGTTTCGTGGGTAGTTATAAGGCTACGCTAAAAAAATCGCGGAAAAATACGAAAAAATTGTGGTCCAAACAGCCCATACAAGGCAGGGTTGTAACTGCAAAAGAAGTTATATTTTTTATTACAATAAGGTCCCTATGAAGGATTGAACTGTAAGGAAAATAAAAGTTACTACATTTAGGTCTTCGCGCGGGGACCTAAATGTAATATTTGGAAACTTCTAGGGTGCGAGTGAAAATCTGGAACTCAGTTGGGTTTAAGATGCAATTTTTCCACCATTTCGGACTGAACGACCTGGATTAGAAGCAGGGGCACGATCTGGGCCGTTGGATATGAACATGCATCAGAAGCCTGTAACACCTTGGCTGTTCTTCATGTTCTTCCTCCGGTGCGCAGCTGGCGATGGAGCTCTCTTCTCCAAATTCTTTCCGTCGGTCAATGATGATCTAGGGCTTCCGGCAGGGCTAGAGGGGTGACGCCTTCACCCCTTGAGCTCGCCCGTGGTGGAGCTGCTACAAAGTATGTGACGGCAGGCGGTTAATCGACGATGAAGATGGCTGCTCTAGCTATCCTAGATGTTGTTGCAAATGATGATTTTCTGATTTTCTCTTTAGATTTGAATGTTCCTCTTGGATGTTTATTGCTCCAGATGATATATGAATGCGCAAACAACGAATTTGTGTGCTCGATTCACTCATGAATCGGCAAAGAATTATGGATTTGCAAGTTAAAAATGTGTTCCCAGTATTACTGAAAAAGATCGTGAAATAGAGTTAAGAATGAGACGCGAAATTGGTTGGTATCGAAACGAATTTGAGATGTGAATTAGGTACGTGTCTAAAAAATGCATTTATGATCTCTAATTACCTAGTTATCTACACTAAACACGGTACGCAACTCGATAAATAAAGTCATAGAAGATGGATGAAGTACCTGTGAAATGAAGGTGTATAACCTCCTGGTGATGGCTCGACGGGCAATACACCGGAGCTAGACGCAGTGCAAGGGCAGTGATAAAAGCCTTGATCCACCTTGGAACGTCTCCTCCGACGTTCCACCTTCCACGCGGGGCTGATCCTAGGCTCTGTCACCACCTTGGTTGGCTGGAACGAGGCTTGGAAAGTAGGAGGTCGGCTATCGAAACTAGAGTTCAGGGTTAGTTAGGATAGTTGGTTTGTTAGCGCCAACTTTAGGGGGTTTTATAGGTGAAGTGGAAGGGATTTCAGATAGATCTAAGGGTAGGCGTGTAGGATGGTCGTTAGGAGTGGAAGATGGAGGTATAGGATTGAATGAAGAGGTTAGGAATGGAGTGGGAAAAATTGTTGAAGTGCAGTCGTTGGAACAGAATGCTAATTAAAGGTTCTTGAGTAAGAAGAACCAGGAACTGACACGTGTCAGCACCTGGTTGTCCATATCTAATAAATACAATATAAATTAGATAGTAATAGTAAATTACAATATTTCAAATATGTGTATTAACAAAAGGTAATAATAATTAAATTATCAAAATTATGGTATAATTATTTTTTTATAAATAATAACTCTTGTACAAAATATAAATAATATATTAATAAACAGATATAAATAATACTTTATAAATAGGTTTGGATTTTTAATTCAATAAATAAATAATTACATATTAATTTTTATATTTTCTTATTTATTAGAATAATAAATAAAGTCTTTTTGTATTTTTGTAGATTTTAATATATTATTTTAGATATAGTAATAAATATGGGTATAAATTATGTATTTGGATTTTATTAAAATAATAAATAAGCTATAAAAATTCTGAAATAAATCATGGTGAAAATAAAAGGTCATGAAAATAATTAAAAATTATAAATATAATAAAACTATAAATAATGTGTTCTAAATAAAATAAATACCCTAGAAACCATATTGTCATTAGGTCCTAAAACCTACTTTTTGCAAATGGGCTCCGATTTTAATGAAATCACCTCCATTAATTAGATAATATTATTTTATGAACTTTAAAGGTGAGTAGAGTAAAATTGGAGTTTGTTTGAGAAAGTTATGATGTTCGGAAGTTGAGAATTTGATAATTTAAAAGTTGGATTTCTTGGCATATATACAAGATAATATTTTTAACTTTTTTTTATATTTTTATATATATTTATGGAATAATTAAAAAAAGAGTTTGGTGAAAAATATGCAAATATGAATTAATTAAAAATAATTGAAGATTTGATATTTATTTGATAAATACTGAAGAATGTGTGGAGTGTATCTTTAATTATTTTTATGATTTACTTTTGCTATCTCCCCCTACTAGTTTTTGTTGACCAGTCCATACTGACTTGGTCTCAGGGTTTAAGTTATATAAATATATCTTGAAGTTATATTTATATTTTATAAGTCATATTGTACATATATACATATTTAGAATCTGCCTTCTTTTCTTTTTCTTTAATTTTATTCTTTTAATTATTTTCATGTTTTTGATGTATAAAAGTGTATTTTTATTCATGAATGGGGATTTGATAAAAGATACATGTATTTGTTAAGGACTTTAAGACAAAATGCGACATAAATGTTAATGAATCATGGATTCATCAACCCCCTATACTTATACTTTGCTAGTCCCTTATCAAACACTTATTTGAAAAGTAAGTGAAAAAGATAGAAAGTTAGAACGAATTTGTTTTCCTAAACCAATTCATGAGAACAGACAAAGGACAGAGCTCGATCGGGCCTGAAACAAGCATTTTGTCGTAAACTTAACTAGGATTAATAGTTTAATCTCAACAGTCCTCAAGTTCCACAAATCCTTATTTAAGCTCACCTCATCAGCTAGTTCAGACTCACTTATTCATATCGCAAACTCTATCAATCTTGAATTGGTGGTTTCTTCTTTGATTTGGCTTTGTAATTTGCTTGCACTCCATTCATCTTTTTGTGCCTCGATGGATACAACATCTTTTATTCCATCCTTTTTTGAGGTCTTAGAAAAATTGTGTCAGTAGATCCTTCCCTCATCCGAAGTGACTATCGCAACCCCACTCTCTCCCATCTTTAGACATCAATGCTGCAAAGACAAGGATAAGAACGCACTACCAAGGTGTACTGCCCTTCACAGCCCCATACAAGTCGAACTAAGTGCAAAGTGCATGTGCCCAAGATTGGTTCACTGGTGCAGAGTTGTACGAATTACACCAAGTGTTCTACTTAAGCACATATGAGTTGATTTCCCAAATATGGTCTTTTCGAACCTAAAGATTTAAGTCAAAGACCTGAAGAGTCTAAATTCCAGTTCCTAACTAGGCTCCTTACAATGAAAGTTAAAGGCCATAATCAAGCTCCATCCTTTAGACTATTCTCAATCCTTAGTTCCAGAAATCAAACTTATTCTGAAAAATGCTAATGCAAATGCAACAATATTTTGTGAAATACATTTTCTGAATTTTACTCATTTTTATGGATTTTAAGGCTTTTGTAATTTTTATGAATTTCAGGATTTTGGAATTTTTATGGATTTTCTGATTTTTATAAACAAGTATATGTAAAAGAATTTTACAAAATATATTTTATTTAAAATAAATATCTAATGTATTTTACAAATTTTATATAAAGAGAATTTTACAAGGATACAATGATTTTTACACATAATTTAATAGATAGAATTTTAAATAAGTATTACACATAATAAATACATATTTTAAAATATGTATTTTAAATACATATTTTGGACATATTTTTCTTATTTAAAGGGATTTTATAAGTAAATACATAAATAAGTAGATGGATTTTAAATTAACCCTCACCCACTTTTTTATGGATTTTATAAATATAGAAAATACATAAAAGTACGAGTTATGGACTAAAGTATATATATACAATATATACGCACCCCCTATACATTGCTTGTGTTATGTCCTCATAGCATCAAAAGAGAAAAAGGAGGACATAACTCGTGCTAAGTAAAAGTGGGTGAAAAAGAATAAAATAATAAAAGTTAGTCGACCCCTCTATACTTACGATCTGGTCATCGTAAGTATAATGGAAGAGAAAAAATGAGGTGATTGAGGAAAAAGGATATACAACAAAGGCACAAGAGAAATAGATAAGAATGAGATCAATGAAATCACTCAATCCCCCCTATACTTAGGATAAGGGTTCCTAATATAGAAAAGAATGTAACCAAAAATTGGGAACCAATGTATCGTGGAAAGGAAAGGATATACAAGAGAAAAATAAAAAAATCAAAATCGAAAATTCTAATCAACTGCAATCGGTCCCCCTATATTTAGGATCTAGTATCCTAAGCATAAAAGATGAGCAAAAATGAGGACGATTATGATCTACAAAGAATGTACAAGTGGAGGTGTACTCCAAATATCGAATGGCTCAAAAGTCTCTGCACAGGATGAGATGAAGTGGAAGAGTAGTCATGAGTCCTGTAAAAAGTAGATCACTTCAACACGGGCCAGATGATCAGTATATGCCCATTCACCACAAATGGCTCTGTACTAGGAGACATATCTGATATGGCTATACTTCCATTGTCGTGCACCATTCTGACTATGTATGGTCCTTCCCACATGTTCTTTACTTTTCCAGGAAAAATTCTCAATCGTGCATTGAACAATCATACTTTTTGCCCAGGAACAATGACCTTGTGCCGAATATGTTAATCGTGCCATTTCTTCACTTTGACCATATAAATGATGGTGTTCTCGTATGCCTAAATTCGAATCTCTACTAGCTCATCTAGATCCATCTTCCTCCTTACTCATGCTTTCTGCATATCCAGTGCAATCTCTCTAATAGCCCATTCAGATTTGTGCATGATCTCTACAGGCAAATGACATGGCTTTCCATAAACCAATCTGAAGGGTAAAGTACCTAAGGGAGTCTTATACGCAGTATGATATGCCCAAAGAACCTGGTCTAGAAGCTATGACCAGTTCTTCCTATCCAATCGTACTCTTTTCTGAAGAATGGATTTCACCTCTCTATTTGAAACTTAAGCCATGTCGTTCGTATGTGGGTGGTAAGGAGAAGCTACTATGTGATCAATGCCATATTTCTTCACTAGCGTTCTTACCTCCTTATTAATGAAATGGCTACCTCCATCTGAAAAAAGAATATGTGGAATACTGAACCATGAAATAATATGTTCCCTCAATAACTTGCACACTGTCCTACTGTCAGCAGCTTGTACAGGTATAACCTCTACTCATCTACTAACATAATCCACAGCGAGAATAATGTACTCAAAGCCATGTCTAGAAGGGAACAGTTCCATAAAATCGATGCCCCATGCATCAAAGATCTCGCAAATAATAACAGGTCGCATAGGCATCACATCTCTAGAACTGACTGTCCCCACTGCTCTCTGACAATCCAGGCAACTTTTCAAGAATTTACAAGCATCTCTAGTAAACCAAAATCCACTCTGAAGTACCTTTTACATTATCATCTTCCTTGAATGATGTCCCCCTGCCTCTAAAGAATGACATAGAGTGAGGACACTATTGTGTTCCTCTAGAGGAGTACATCGCCTGTAAACACAATCCGGTCCCTCACGAAAAAGAATCGGATCCTCTCAATTGTAGTATCGTGCTTCGGAAACTAGTCTATCAACTCTGTCCTTTGGCCAACCCTGTGGACTTTTCTGTGTAACCAGAAGTTCACTATATATGCATACCATGGAAGCTTGGTAACTGCAAAAATACTCTCGTCTGGACATCTCTCTGCAATCTCTGGTGTGTACTCATCTGAAGGATGCTCTATCTGTAATCGGGAGAGGTGATCAGCTACCACATTCTTTATCACATGTTTGTTTCTAATATCTAAATCAAACTTCGAAAGTAAGAGAATCCATCTAAGAATGAGTGCCTTGGCATCTTTCTACTCCATCAAAAATCACATAGCTGAATGATCTGTGTAAACTATAATCATGGAGCCAAGAAGATAGGATCTGAATTTTTCCATTGCAAATACCAATGCCAACAGCTCCTTTTCTATCATTGTGTAATTGCGTAGAGCATCATCTAAAGTTCAGCTTGCATGGTGGATAACAATAGGAAGTACATTCCTCCTCTGTTCTAATACACCCCCGATCGCAAAATCTAAAGCATCTGTCATGATCTCAAAGGGAAGAGACCAATCAAGTGGTTGTAGGACAAGAGCAATATAAACATTTCTTTCAATGTGAGGAAGGCATGAAGACATTTGTCTTTTAAAAAAAACTCGATGTCTTTGCCTAATAATTCAGTTAATGGTCAGGCAATTCGTGGAAAAATCCTGAATGAATCTTCTATAAAAGCCAACATGCCCCAGAAAAGACCGTAACTGCTTGATGTTGGATGGTGGCTCGAGATGTTTGATGACATCAACCTTGGAAGGGTCAACCTCCATGCCTCGCTTGGAGATGACATGCCCCAACATGATCCCGTGTGTAATAATAAAATGGCTCTTTTCCCATGACAAAACGAGATCTACCTCACAACATTTCTGAAAAACCTGGTCTAGGTGTGCTAAACAATCATCAAAGGACTCACCATAGATCAAAAAATAATTCATAAAGACCTCTTGAAAATCACCAACCATGTCTGTAAAAACTACAAGCATACACCTCTAGAAAGTAGAAGTGGCATTGCACAATCCAAAGGGCATCAGTCTAAAAGCATACGTGCCAAATAGACATGTGAAGGTGACCTTCTCCATGTCTTCAGGAGCAATAGTGACCTGGTTATATCCGGAGTAACTATCAAGGAAACAGAAATACTCCTTCCCTGCCAACCTCTCTATAACCTGATCTATAAAAGGCAAAGGAAAGTGATCCTTCTTCGTCGCGGCGTTCAACTTCCTGTAATCAACGCACACCCGCCATGACGTGGTTACTTCTTTAGAATCTCCTCTCCATTCGCATTCTTAATCATTTCAATTCCTGACTTCTAAGGGACAACATGCAATGGGCTGACCCATTCAGAGTTGGAGATGGGATAAATAAACCCTACGTCGTACCATTTTGTAATCTCTTTCTTGACAACATCTCGTAAGATCGGATTCAACCTGTGCTGAAATTCTCTAGAAGGTCTGCTATAATGATCGAGATATATTTGATGAGAACGCAAAGCAGGATTTATCCTTTGGAGATCGGATACAGTCCACCCAATAGCCTTGTTGTTTCTTTTAATAATCTCCATTAGACGAGAGTCTTGCTCTTCGGTCAAAAATGAGCTGATAATGACCTGAAACTGTCGATGTGGACCCGCAAGGAAAGCATGCTTCATGTTTGGTGGCAATGTCTTCAGCTCTGGTAAGGTAGAATCTGGATCTGTTGTAACCTCATCTGTGTGTGTAATGGGATCTGTTCTGATGGTAGATGTGTCTATAATATGGTTATCACCATCTCAATATGCTCCAGAGTCGGACTACAGAAGATGTCTAAAACATCATCCGACTCGCTACTATGCTCATCCTCAGAATGACTAAAGAAAATAACTCATCTAAATGAAACTCAATCTCTAGATCATCTGAAGTGGATGAATCGTGTAAACTCCCTGAATCTGAAATATCTGCAATAAAATCCTCAGGTATCTGCTCCACCTGCTCATTATCATCCATACTGAAATATAAAGTACCATCAGAAGAACTGCCAACTGTAGTCTCGGACACATCCTCTACTAAGAAATCCTGGGTCTCTACTCGATACCTCTCAAGGTCGTCAAGGCAAATCTCATCCATGTAATCATAGGTGGCTAAAAAACTCAACATATCTGAACTGGTCGTAGATGCGACACTGGATGTGTGTGATTCTCTCGCCATCTCTATATGTACCTTCTCGCCCTCGGCTTGAAAAGATACCTTCCATGTATCATAATTGAAGAGAGCCTTCGTAGTCTCTATGAAAGGTCTCCCAAGAATGATCGAGGTAAGTTGTAACTATATAGGGAAATCCATGTCTAGGACAGTAAAGTCTACGGGAAACTACAGGCCCTGCACGGTCACAATAACGTTCCTCAATATGTTGCTAGGTCTCTTTACAGATCTATCAGCAAACTGAACAATCACGCGGGATTTGTAAAGAGGGCCTAACTCGAGCTTGTCGACTAAATAATATGGTATCAAATTGATTGAACAAACTTTATCTAATAGAGTGCGATCGAATGCTGCTTGTGCAATCTCGCATCTGACGTATTGTGCTCCTGAATACTTCTTCGTCTTAGGCAATTTGTTCTATATAGCGTAGGATGTGGCCTTGGTCAAAACATGCTTCTCTGGACGTGATCTCTTTTTTCTATGCATGGTACATCTATTTTTCAACTAATTCTTGAGCGTAGGAAAGTGATCCAATGCATCGTGAAGTGGGATATTCAAAAAGATGTGATCTGTCAATAATCACTCGGTCTCTGGAGTGACAACATTTTTTTGGTGTTTTTCTTTCCTTGTCCATACAAAGCATCAGGAAAAGGAACAATCTCAGGAATGACAAAATCAAACTTTTTATTTATATCAGAATTGGAATCAACAGGTACATCGAGAGTTTCAGAATTATGTACAAAACTCTCTAAAACAAGTGAAGAAAAATCTGCATCGGGAGTATCAGCATGATCTGGAGTGATATCATCGTCTGACCCGCATGATTCCATGTCAACTGTCTCTGCATCGCTCCCCTCTCTTTGATCATCAAATTGGTCATCATGGTGGTCCTCATCATCGTAGCGGTCCTCCTCCTCAACAGAATGGGTCTGATCGCGGATTGCCTCTCGCTCCTCATCTTGTGCCCTCTTATCTACTCTATCATGTGCTTGTGGTGATCTACCGCTCCTAAGACGAATGAAGTTAGATACAAATTCAGGAAAAGAGATCGTACTTGTAGTGATGTCTACCTGATCTGAATGCCTCCTCTTATTGTTCGGGTTCATCTGAGGCTGTGTTGGGAGAGTGGTCTTAGGCACGGTTAACTCATCCATACGATGGTTAACCTGCTCCATCTATGTCCTTTGTGCATTCTTGAGTATGCTCAACATATCCATGATCTGATTCAATGCCAGGGCCTATGAAGACATCTCAGACTCTGTGTGGTGACCCTGGCTGTCTAATCTCTCCTACTTGAGCATGTGCTATTGTGAAGTGTAAGGCTGAGGAGATCTCTGAAGTGTAAAAGAAGACTGTTGTTGTTGTTGATAATGATGTGTTTGTGAATGTATAGCAGGATACTTAAAAGAATATGGTCTCTGATATGCGTGCCGATGAGGTTGCTGCTGCATGCAAGACTGACGGTGCTGGAAATGTGGACGTCCATGCTGCGGATGACTATACTACTGATGCACCTGATGATGTACACTCGGTTGCTGAATTGGAGTGTTCCATATTCCGTTGATCTCAAGAGTGGCTTGAGGCTCAACATCTATGTCTACAGAACTGGTGATCTGACCAGAATTGGCATGAGATTGGTCCTCATGCAAATCAATATGCGGAGTCTCTAGCTCGCTCTGTACGAAATGGATTTGTTAAGTGGGCGGAGCGGGTATAGATCTCTGTGCAGGTTGTGAGGTCAAAGAAGCTTGAGCCTGCTGATACTGAAGTTACAGTTCTGTTACTTTCTTTGTAAGATCACTCTGCAGCTGAGGCAGAGATGAGAGTTTCTCCAACTCTCGCAGCGGTTGTAAGTCCTAAACTTCTTATGAATAACATCTACCAACATTAACTTTTTGCTAATAGAACACATGTTTGTATTGGATTTAGAATCTGAAATGTTTGCCCCCTTATGATGCTCTTGGTGATGTGGTGGCTGAGGGGCCTTCTGGAATGCCCGAGTAGAGTCGATGACTCTCAAGCTTTCTGCCATCCCTTCGAAGATGGACCAAACAGACTCTGCATCCTGATTTTTATAGCTGCCGCCACATGCGACACTTACCCGCCCCTAAATATCCGGCAGGGTCCTCCAATGTAATTCTGTACAAGCATCTTCATCGGTATCTCATGATGAGGACATCTCTCCGTAAGATCCTTGAATCGATCCCATGCCTCATGGAAAGATTCATTCGGCAATTGTCTGAAGTTGGAGATCTGACTCCTCATCATGTTCGTCCTTCCCAGAGGAAAATATTTATGTAGTAATGTGGACTTCATATTGCCCCATGTAGAATTTTTTCTCCCTAAGTGACTTAACAAGTAAAGCACCTTATCTGCTAAAGCGAAGGAAAATGCTTTGAGGCGAACAGCCTCCTGCGTAACTCCTGGATAACAAGCCATACCACAAATCATCTCAAATTACTACAAAAAGGTAAACAACTCCTCTGTAGTTTTCGCATAGAACTTGGGAAGTAAAGAGATAAAGAACGGTCTCAACTCGTATGGCCCTTGATTTGGCGGTAGCCGAATCCAATGGTGTAGCATCCTAGCTTCCGGGTCATACTCATCTCGTAATGTAGAGGGAACTACTGCAGGTTGTAATGGGTTCCCGTCTCCTGCTCTCAGCACGACTATCTACCCTCGTAACTGATTATGAGTTCTGAAGTGTTCTCGGATCGGGATATTCATCTGATGTAGTATGTCGAGAATCCCGGTTGTAGTAACTGTAGCTGGATCTGGTCTTCCATCAACATGATGCTCCTTAGCTGGCCTCTCCTCTGCTAGTCCTTTTCTACGAGCCATGTACTTTAAATCTTCTGTGAAGGAAAACTTCTCGTAAGAACTCAACAAAAAATTAGCTAGAGAAAGTGACTATAGATTGAGGCAAGGGTCTGCCTCAAAAGACAGGCTAGGAGGCGAGGGAGTCTAGGTCTGACTCTTTTGGGAATCAGATGGGACCAACTCAGGAAGAGGGTCATCTCGAGTTTGTGAAAATGTATGACGGACGGTGAAAGATCGAGAGCTCACGGAGCTTGAGCAAAATAGTCGTCGAGTCGTCATCTTTGATATCAAGAGAGTAATTGCGAGAGCATGTTTATCAAGTCAAGAGAAATGGGGAATGCATATAAGACGCGGTAACTCACGCCTCACAAGCAAACACAAAGCAAACCCCATATTGACCAACACAACCTGATGATGACCATAAGAGTACGGTCGTTTATCTTGTTAGTTTTAGGGCTGTTTTTGCATACAAGTATATTCACCGATTATCGTGAGCTGATAGGTGCCCAGAATTTCCTCGCAATATTGTCCCCCATCTTTACAGAAAACCACTTGTTCTCAACCAGTATGGGGGTAAGGACGGATTGGTTCCTTCTACCAGTGATACTTGAGAATGGAACCTTACACAATGTCCTCTAAACCCCCCACTCTGCAAAGTAAACTCGGGATGTTTCCGGCTACCCGAGCGTACCCACTGAAAAATAGTGATCAGATGTATAGACTAAGTAGTATCTTGAAAGAAACACGAACTTTGGTTCTATCCTTAAGTGTCGTCCCTCACTCGCAAGATCTGAAAAGTACTTGAAGTTGAAGTGTGGGGATTACTCTCCCAAATCAATTTTTCCTTACGTTTATTTTATGGTAAGATACTTAAGCAGTCCCGATTTTATTTTTGGTTATATATATGGAAATTTTCAAACAAGCGTCTAACGAATGTATTTATTTTTTTTATAAATCCTAAAATCATGCACCTAGGTTACGAGTCCAAAAACTATCTATGCAGGCGCAATCAGATAGGAAAAAAAACGAAAGCACCTAAGCATGCACCTAGCCTAGTGAAAAACCGTGGAAAATCATCGATGCGAGAAAAACCGCGGTGGGTGCCCTGATCCCCCGAATGCACGGCACTCGATGAATCAGACCCTGAGAAAAAGGGAGGGGAGGTACAAGTCGGGATGTCCTTTTAGGGACCCATTCTACAAAATACAAAAACATGGGAAAGTGCCCTTTCTTCTTTTTTTAACAAAAATAAAATAAAATTACAACAGATACCCTAACTTATCCTACCCTCAGAAACTGAAAAGCTCGGTCTCTGCACTTTTAACTACTTTGGTTTTCGAGTAAGTCGGTTGAACCTGCAAGCCCTACAAAGATCAGCTAGGAAAAAGAAGAAACACGTGAAAAAAACCGTAAATAAAAATTCGAAGAAACATGAGAAACGTAAAAGATGAAGAGAAAACCGTAAATCAAAACCAATAAAAAATACGAAAGAAATCAAGAATAATAAGAATTTCAAGAAAATCGAGTCAAAAACAGACGTAGAAATAATCCCTTGCCAGCAACGGCACCATTTTGATAATGCGGATCTGACCTGCGGTTAAAATGTGTTGTTGTCGGTGTAGAGAAAACTGCAGAGAGGGATCCACGTTGATCAAACAAAAATCGATAAAATTGGAGAGAGAGAGAAAGTGAATTGAATAAAGTGTCTTCTCTCCTATTTTATCTTACACTATTTATTTTACTAGGTAAGTGTACCTGGGTTGAACTCAAGGAGGCAGAATACTAAAACCTTGGTTTTTTATACAAGAATGAATTCTAAAAAAAATCCTCTTTATTCTTGATTTTTCAAAGAACAAATTAAAAAAAATTCGGTTCATAACTAACTCAAGATTACGAAATAAAAATGACACAACGAAGCGATGAAAAATCTAGGAAAAATAATAGAAAAGTTTCTTGGGGAGTTATAAGGATACCCTAAAAAAATCGCGAAAAAATACGAAAAAAACGAGGTCAAATAGCCCCTACAAGCCAGGGGTATAACAACAAAGGAAGTTCAATGTTTTATTGCAAAGGTCCCTGTGAAGGACTGAACTGTAAAGAAAAGAAAGATTATTACATTTATGTCCCCATGTGGTGACCTAAATGTAATATTTGGAATCTTCTAGGGCATGGCTGAAAATTTGGAACTCGGTTGGGCTTAAGATGCAATTTTTCCACCGTTTCGGACTGAACGACAGGGATTAGAAGCAGGGGTTTGATCTTGGCCTTTGGAGATGAACACACATCGGAAGCCTGTAACACCTGGGTTGTTCTTGTTGTTCTTCCTCCAGCGCGCAGCTGGCGATGGAGCTCTCTTCTCCAAATTCTTTCCGACGGTCAATGGCGATCTAGGGCCTCTGGCGGGGCCAGAGGGGTGAAGCCTTCACCCCTCGAGATCTCCTGCGGTGGATCTACTCCAAAGGATGTGATGGAGGGCGGTTGATCAGCAATGAAGATGGCCGCTCCAACTATCCTTGAGGTTGTTGCAAATAATGATTTTTTGATCTTCTCTTTAGATGTCAATGTTCCTCAAGGATGTTTATTGCTCCAGATGATGTATGAACCTACAAACAATGAATTTGTGTGCTCGATTTGCTCAAGAATCGGCTAAAGAATTATGGATTTGCAAGTTAATAATGTGTTCCCAAATTAGTGAAAAAGATCGTTAAAAAGGGAGAAGAATGATACGCAAAATTGGTTGGTAACGAAACGAATTTGAGATGTGAATTACGTGCGCGTCTAAGAAAGGAGTTTACGATCTTTAATTACGCAATTATCTATGCTAAACACGGCACACAACTCGAGATATAAAGTCATAGAAGATGGAGGAAGTACCTGTGAAATGAAGGTGTATAACCTCCTGGTGATGGCTTGACGGGCGGTACACCGGAGCTCGAAGTGATGCGAGGGCAGCGATACAAGGCTTGATCCACCTTGGAACATCTCCTCCGACGTTTCACCTTCCAAGCGGGGCTGATCCTAGGAGTTGTGCCCACCTTGGATGGCCAGAATGAGGCTTGGAAAGTAGAAGGTCGCCTACCAAAACTGGAGTTCAGGGTCAGCTAGGAGAGTTTGTTTGCTAGCACCAGCTTTAGGGGGTTTTATAGGTGAAATGGAAGGGATTTAGGATAGATCTAAGGGAAGGAGTGTAGGATAGTTGTTAGGAGGGGAAGATGGAGGGATAGCATTGAATGAATAGGTTAGGAATGGAGCGGGAAAAACTGTTGATGTGCGGTCGTTGGAATAGAATGCTATCTAAAGGTTCTTGAGGAAGAAGAACCTGGTGCTGACACGTGTCAGCACCTGGTTGGCCATATGTAATAAATACAATATAAATTAGATAATAAATAGTAAATAACATTATTTTAAATAGGTATAAATTTGAAAAGTATAAATAATTAAATTATCTAAATTATGGTATATTTTTTATAAATAATTAATCTTGTACAAAATATAAATATTATACTAATAAATAGGTATAAATAATACTTAATAATTAGGTGTGGATTTTAATTCAATAAATAAATAACTACATATTAGTTTTTATATTTTCTTAATTATTAGAATAATAACTAAAGTCTTTGTGAATTTTTGTAGATTTTAATAAATACGTTTAGATATATTAATAAATATGGGTATAAGTCATATAGTTCAATTTCATCTACAAATTAGGTATTTGGATTTTATTAAAATAATAAATAAGCTCTAAAAATTCTGAAATAAATCATGGTGAAAATACTAGATCACAAAAATAATTAAAAATTATAAAATTAATAAAACTATTAATAGTATTCTAAATAAAATAAATACCCTAGAAACCCTGTTGTCATTAGGTCCCAAAACTGGCTTTTTGCAAACCGACTCTGATTTGAATGAAATCACCTCCATTAATTAGATAAGATTACTTTATGAACTTTAAAGGTGAGTAGAGTGAAATTGGAGTTCGTATGAGAAATTTATGATGTTCAGAAGTTGAGAATTTGACCATTTAAAAGTTGGATTCTTTGGCATATATACAAGATAACAATTTTAACTTATTTTTGTATTTTTAGTATGGTGAAAAATATGCACATATGAATTAATTAAAATCATTGAATATTTGATATTTATTTGATAAATAGGGAAGAATGTGTGGAGTGTATCTTTAATTATTTTTATGATTTGCTTTCCTTATTTCCCCCTACTTGTTTGTTTGTCGACCAATCCATATTGACTTGGTCTCGGGGGTTAGGTTATATAAATATATCATGCAGCTATATTTATATTTAGTAAGTCATATTGTACATATATATATGTATTTACAATCTTCCTTCTTTTATTTTCTTTATTTTTATTCTCTTATTTATTTACATGTTTTTTATGCATAAAAGTGCATTTTCATTCATGAATGGGGTTTTGATAAAAGATGGAAATTAATCGATATTTACATGTATTTGTTTAGTGCTTTAGGACAAAATGCTACAAAAGTATTAATGAATCATGGATTCATCAGGTGACCAAGATGATGCTTCAAAAACTTCTACTATTGGATAGGAAGAACTTATCCCAGATGCTTGAATCAGTTCTATGGGTTTATCAGATGGCATACAAGTCTCCCTTCAGTATGTTTCCCAATATACTGGTTTATGGAAAACCTTGCCACTTGCATGTTAAGTTTATTAACAAATCATTATGGGCACTCTGTGTATGCTATTTGGACTAAGGTAAAGTAGGAAAGAGTAAGAAAGTGGGCTTGAACAGATTGTCGGAAATTCTGAGATTTCGCTTATGACAATTCACTCATGTATATGGAAAAAGTCAAGCATTGGATGATAGACACATTAGAAGGAAAACCTTCTCCCTGGGCAGATAGTATGGTTGTTTGATGCGAAATTGATGTTGTTCCCGACAAACATAAAAGCAAGTGGCTAGGAACAATCATTGTGAGAGTTGTGCATGATAATGGAAGTATTGTCATGTCTGGTTTGTCATTTGATGCAAAATCATTTGTTGTGATGGGCATTTGTTGAAGCATATCTAGACCATGATACATTCTCGTCCGTGGTTGATTCCCTTCTATGTGGTATCAGTCTATATTTCTTTGACATCTTTTGTGTCTGATACATGAGTTGATATTCTCTTGTATATATTCATTTTGTTTTTATTCTTTCTTCTTCAGTTTCTATCATTCACCTCTTTTCCATGTGTGTATTTCATACTTAGGGAGTACTCTATCATATGTATAAGGTAGGTGAATTATTTGAGTTTTTCCATTTTCATTATGTTTCATCACTCTTGTTGTTCCTTACACATAGGGATCCTTTACCCAAGGGGGAGTGATGTCATTCATTTTGTTCTCTTTCATATTTTTATTTCTATTTATTTCTTCTATTCTCTTGCTTGTCCATCGTCTTGTTGATATTCTTTTTCTATACTTAGGGATCTTTTACCCTAAGTATATATGAGGACAAGTCGAGTCGTTTAGTTATTCGTTCTTTTCCTCAATTATATCCATTTGTACAGTCTTCTATTCTTACGATTAGTTGATCTTAAGTATAGGGGGATCGTTTACTTCTCCTCTCTTCATCTCATTCTTTAAGTCATTGTTGTATAGATTATTTTCACTTTTCTATACTTAGCACTAGTTATATCTTCCATTTTCGCTTCTTTATCAATATATGGACGTAGTTCGAGCTAAGTATAGGGTGTCGTATATATTGTATATATACTTTAGTCATAACTCGTACTTTTGTTTCTTAATAATATGGCTATTGTTAATTTTTTTAAATGATCTGTAAAAAGAATTATGAAAATATTTTGTAAAATTATTTGCATAGATTATTTTACAATGTATTTTGTAAAAACTCTTGATTTTTTTATAAAATTGCTTGTAAATATGTTTGTAAAAATTGTTGTAAAATTATTTTTGTACATTTTTCTGTAAAATTATTTATAAAATTATTTTTATATAAAATGATTTGTAAAGTACTCTTGTATTAAAACTATGTTTATTGTACAAAATGTTTGTAAGTTTTTGTAGAATTATTTTATCACGTTGTATATAAATTATGTGATGTACCCGTATTGTATAATCCAAGTGTGTATAAAAGATGCAATTACTTCTATTTATGAAAATAAAATTCTTTATTGTAAATAAATTTCTTTTATATGATTCTTTATAAAACCTGTAAATAAAATCATTTTGTAAAATAATATATTGTATTTATGCTTATATAAAATCCTTATAAATATGTACATAATCCATACTAATCTATGTAAATACATTTAATCCATTAACCCTTTATATTATTAAAAAATATCAAAATATTTAAAATCCATAAAATTTTGCAAATCTTTTGAGAGATTATTTTAAAAAGATTGTTCTTATATTTTATTTTCTTTCTTTTAAATGTTTTGTATCTACTTCTTGCATTTTCATGTGCATTTTTCAGAATAGCATTAACATTCAAACTAGTCTAGAATAAAACCAAAGAATGGAGCTAGGTTAAGACCTCAATCAACTTAATTTCAAAGGAACTTTATAGGAACTATAGTTAGAACTGTTCGGATCAAGTGACTTAATGCTTTGAGATCATAATGCTATGTTCACATGTCATTTTTATTGGCCTAAGTAGAATATTTAATAACATGCGCATCACCCTTTTAGATAGTGACTTAACATGGACATGCACTCTACATGTTGCTCAATGCAACTGAAGTGGTGAGGAGGCAGAATCCTATAGCTTTGGAAAATGCACGAGTGGAAACATTTGCATTCACAACAAGTGGTTAGTGTGCTTCAACCTAATCTACTCGTGCTGACTTCTAACAACGGGATGTTGTGGGTTACAATAAAGCTTCAAAGGAGGGATAGTCTACTGTCTCAAGGAGAAAAACTCCTTATGTACATGTTGCACCATTGTATATATTAAAAAAAAAAAGAAAAAAAGGAAAAAAATTCTCAAAAGCAAGGCATATGTTTAAAGTCTTATATCAAGGAAGCCTACAACTTGAGACATGGCTACACTGGTCAAGCTCGAAGAACATGCGGCTACACTAGCCACGATCCATCTCTTTTTTACCCCTCTTCTTGACCTGGTTGTACTTGTAATTAGAAGGGAATACCCCACACCTCGATGAAAGAGTAACTAGACCAGGGAATTAGAGTTACCTTGTTAGAGGAGGTTGTTGCTTTGTCATTTCTGAAGTGGGGAGATATATTTTACTTACACTTAGCCGTAAGAGTTTGCATATTGTAGACTTATTCTGACCTGACTACTGAGGTGACCTAAACATATAATTGTGGAACTTGAGGGCTATTGAGTCTTAAATCATAATCCCAATAAGATTCTGCCAAACTAATAATCCAAAGATTGGACCGAGTGCCATACTTTGATTTTATGAAGAAACGTTTAATAAGCAACATTATTCTAAGTTCTTTATTTTTACTTTATTCTTTTTCTTTTTCTTTGAATCACTTATTTTTCAAAATAAGTGATTTTTAAGGCAACAGCAAAGGTAATGAAGGTTATGGTAATAACCTTAACCACATTATGGAAGCGTGGTGATTGCATCATTTGCGATCGAGAGCGACTAGTTGCGCTAATCGCTCGAGGCAACGGAATTAAAAAAACTGAACGATGAAACCACATGATCTAAGAACACTTCTTAGATCATTTCATCTAAACAACAAAGGGGTATTAGGGTTACCACTTGAAGCGTGATTGCGATCGAGTCTCTAACCGGAGAGACCTCCTGTCTCAAGTCCTATCTATTGGAGGAGATGCTTGTGAGCATGTTGATGAAACATGTACTCCTCGTAATCTATGTTCATGATCCAAGCGACGAATCTCATGATCTCATCCCATGAGATCCAATGTCTTCTTCATGAGTGAATTGCATCGAATGAGATGGAGATACACAAGCTGTCGAAGCGGTATCACAACGACTTGGTGACGACGACGATTCTCTCTACGATACAAAGTGGACAACCTCTAAGAAAGAGAGAGATGTTGCGTGTAGTATGAGAATGAGAGAAAGATGATTCAATTGTTGTGTGTATAAAAGGAAAGCTACGTTTTCCTCTTCTTTTATAGCATTTCAGGAATCCATGGATTCCAATCCATGTTGAACACAAATCAATGGTTGAGGTTGATAAGTGTTTATATTCAATGGCAATAATTTTATTATAAAAATACAACAACAATTAATTTAGATTAAATTAAATATATATGAATAATCAACATAATTTTATTTGAACAAAATCAATAAGCATAGATTGGTTAGGAAGGAGGCCACCCATCTTCCTAAAAAGGGGGGGATGGCCACCATTGAGAACAAGTCAAAGGGTGGTCATCCACCATCCATTAAATGGATGCGTTGGCTCCTATAATACTTCATATATATTTACAACAACTTTTGTTGTAAATTAATTCATAAAAATAATTCCAAATTAATCTTGTGAATATTGTGGTCATACCATTTAATAATTGTGAATCATATTCAACCCAAAACAAAATGTAAAATGTATTTCCAAATAATTTCCAATGAGAATCCAATTCACATCAACAATTAATTTGAAGATGCTATTTATAATAAGCTCTCTCTAATATATCATAAATTACATTATAAAATATATAATATGGATAGTGCTATCCACATAGTTGATATCCGTGATAATTAAATCACATTTAATTATCTTGGATTATCATTCTCATGTATTTAAATAACATGAATTGTATTCACATTATTCATGATAATTAAATTACATTTAATTATCAATATCTCAATGCTCAGATACATAATTCAATATGGAATTATTCTTGAACTGTTTCAAGAACAATACGCTTTCTCCGTAGATACTTGGAGATAAGGACATGGTGACTGTACGTTCCACATATAATGACTTGGATATTAAGATGACATCTCAAATTGAGATCTCGTGGATCTCCCATAGATGTTTGGTTAATCAAAGCCGCAAATCCAATCTTCTCATTCCATCTGAATCACATTTCGATCACAGTCCAATATTTGGACCAAGATTAGATTACTTCACTAGTGAGAGGAGTCACTAAAATCCATACCTATTTCAACACTCCCCCATAAAGGAAGTGTCATGGTTATACAATCATTTATGATCACATCACCCTCAAGTATTCCTAAAACGTGTGCATCTTGCATACTGGAATGCCAAGAATATACGTGAGATTTTAGATCTATTTAGAATATCTTCTTTAGGTTTTGTCATTAAGTTCCTCATTTTATCATTGGGAGTTTTTATCGATGATATACTTTCCAAATGCATATATCATACCTAGATATTTATCAATTTTTTTTCCAAAAGCATATATCAAACCTACAAATTCTATCAAGCTTCCAAAGTGAGATGACCGTGCACAGAATTTGATCCTCAATATCTCAAGAGTGAACTCATGCCTTCCTGATCAATAATGAACCTGTATGATCCCTTGGAGAGATCGTAGTTTTTTAAATTGTTTTAAAAATCTTAAAAAAATTAAAATTGCAAAAATTCACAAAAACACTTTAAAATTAACAAGAATTCAAAAACAGTTTTACTCTATTTGTTTGGTTATTTTCCTATAATTTAAAAATCCAAAAAACCTTGTTCCTTTCTTTTATTTTTATTCTTTATTTTGCTTTGTTTTAGGAAAAATATAAAAAAATAAAAAAAAAACTAAAAATAAAAAAAAAACACAATCTAAAAGAATTAAGACATTTAAAAATTACAAAATCATAAAAATTAAAAAAGACAAAAATCCCTAACAAGACCAAAATTGTATTAAAAGAGCTTCTATTTAATTGATTTTTCTTGATTTAAATATCTCTTGGGATTTTGTAGCCTCCTCGAGTACGATCATGTACTCTATATAGGTAAATAAATAGCAATATTTGTCTCTTGATTACATTTTTCTATTGTTTGTTTTGAGATTTGAATAATTAAAATAATTTTTGTTTGAGAAAGATTAGGGTTACTTAGACACTTTTAGTTTCATTAAATAAAAATTCCTTCAATTTCTCATCTCAACAAATGGTACCATTGCCAGGGAGGCATGATGTGGTAGTTATGTTTTCTTTTCCTCGACTCTTTGTGTTTGTAGATATTTTTGTTTTCTTTATGCTTGCATTTTATTTTTTAGCAATTTTATCTGTATCTATACATATTTATGGATCTTTAAACTATTAAGGAGTGAGCACTTAGATTGTGTATCGTGTGTCATGATGGGGCTTACACAACGCTTGCCAGATTCTATTTGTTAGACACCGAAAGCCCGCTACAATTAGACTTTGGATATTTATATGAGAGTTCTTTCTATTTCTCTTCTCATTTTGCGACATATCCACATTTTAGTTTCAGGGTCTGTTTGTTTCATTTTTTACCCCATTTTTTTCCTATTATATTTTTCATAACTAGTTTCTGACATATCTTTAGTTTTATCTCTTTCTTGTGAGGGACGATGAGAGAGGGCATCATTCCAAGGAGCATCGGCACACCCGAATGAAGTTGAGGCGGCTTGTTTCTACATCGAGTAGAGGACAACGTAGGAGACAAGGAGAAGAACTCTTGGTAGAAGGAGCTTGGACATTTTTTTGTTTTATTTTTTGTTTTTTATTTCAGTTTTTGTAATAATTTATATTAACTTTCAGTCATTTTCCCTTTTTCTGCCTTTATTTGCACATTAGACACTTCATGGGTTGCAGGGTATGTTCAACCTACTGGTAATGAACTTGGGGAACCTCACCAAATTTTGTTTTCTTGAATTTTTTATCACAGTATTCATGTGCATGAGCCCTTAGTATTAGCTTCTATTTTATGGGTTGAGCCAAGGTAACAGATTTGGTCCAAAGACACTAAATAAGAATATATGTTCCAATAGAGTAGATCATAGAATTAGACTTAGTCAAATAAATAAGTTCTTACCTGTCAATAGAAGTTACTACTAAGTCATTTGCCTTGCATTCTTTAGATTAGTATATTTTCTACCTTTATTTTTATGCAAGGATCATTTTGCATGTAGATTGCTGGCATAAGGTACACATCTTCTATCTCTTGCATGCATCATTGATTTACATCGCATTGGTTTTCCAATCTTCTCTAAAGTTTTTTTGAAAATAAGAGAGGATATTGGAAATAATGGAATTGGAAAAATCGTTAGACCATTTCATTGAAAAAAATCCAAAAAAGTTGATAGCCCAATAAAAAGAGAATGCAAATCATACATGACCTAAAACTAAACGTAATGATGATATCGATGATTTTAGGAGAGTAACTCCCTCATTATTTGTAGGTACATAACTCTAGACAGAGTGGGTGAAGATGTTGCCTTAGATAGATCCCAAATCCCTAGACTTGTGCCCTAAGAAACTATACACTACTCTTCAGTGTATGGTTGTAGATGCAAGCACTTGCCTTAGACCTTAGAAAATCATCTTGGTGTGCTCTGCCTTATATCTGCCTTTGGGCCTGATATAATCTAGCAGCCCAGGCAGATGGTTCTATTGTTTGGATATGTTTGAGGACGTACGCTAGGCGATAGGACGAAATCACCCTTTGTGCTTTGTAGTAAGTAACTTCTTGTAGATTCACTAAACTTAAAATTGAGAAGATAATTGACCAAACTTTCATGGTCCTCACTTTTGTTAAGTTGGTGAATCAGGGGTTTGTACTATGTTGGTTTGCTAGTGTAGAGATCCCACTGCACCCTTCGTGCCTTCTTCTCATTTCTTCTTCATGTTTGACCTCATGTTCTCACATCTTTTCTCTTTGTATCGAGGTTGGTAGATTGGAGTGATTTGTGTTCGGACTTTGTAGACTTATCACTTTCCTCTCCAGTTCGTTCGTCTTCATTTTCTTCTACTCAGGATTATTCTCTTCTCGAGATCTCCTATTCTCTTTCACTCATGTTCTATCGCCAATAAATCCATTGTTCTAGATTGACCCTCTTCCTTAACTATCAATTGAGACTCTATTATTTCTATAGTCAGGTCAAGTTCTTTTCACACTCCCAGATACACATCCAATTGTAGAGTACTTGATGCAACCAAAGGGAAAGACCACTATGGAAAATCGGAGTGAGATCAATAGTACGATGTTGGCATCCATTCAGGTCATCAAGGCCTGAATGGATGAATCCATGATTCACATCCATTATTCTTTTATTTTAGCATAAATCCCTATGCAATTAACTATAAATATGTATTAAATTAAATAAATTAGCTTTGTGTATTCTATTGTTAATATGGTACATTTAACATTTTTTTATCGAAAAACAGAATAAATAAGAAAAGAAAAATAAAGAAATATAATAGGGATGTATTTATGCAATAAATGCAGACTGATCAGAATCTCAATAGAATGTCAAGTATTGACCTGATCAACAAAGAATAAAGAAGGCAAAGATATTGTCCTTATTTATTATGTGTATATTCGTCTCTATTCATCTTGTATATATCATTCACTTATTTTATTTCCCAATAAAAAGACCTCATAAATAATTTATTCCACTAATAAAACTTGAAGAAAATGATTTTTAAATAATAAAAAGTCACAAATTGTGTATAGTGTACAATACTTGTACCTATATATATTTATTTATTTTGTGAATAAGTTGTATGTATTATTTTTAATATTTGTAAATATTCCTTGTAATTGAATAAAATTAAATTAAAATTCATAAAACAATTAAATAAAAAAATAAAATCAATTCTTCATTGTATACTAGCACCAATAGTGTCTATATTGTATATAAACCTAATTAATTGACACCAGTAGTTGATTTGTAAAGATCCAATAAAACCTATTTATAGACTTTAAACTATTTTGTAAATAAATAAAACTTAAAATATAATGTAATTTATAAAAATAATAAAGAAATATATGTATATAATATATAGGTATAGTATACGAATACAAATTAACATTGACTATATAAATTATTATATATATATTACTAAAATTATGACAAATCACATAAAATATAGCTCGTAAAATAACTAACAATTTTTATTTTAAAATCATTTGTTATCTTTAAATGATTTTTCTCTTTTTTATATACCTTATTTCTAATTGGTTAACTTGGGTCTGTTGACCCGGGTCATCCTCTCCTCTTGCAAGGTCCGACCCGGACATGCGTTCGTCGGACCTGTTTTCTCTGCATTCTCTCGCTCAGTTCAGACCATCGTTTACCTTTGATTGTGACCCCGTGTCATCTCTAAAGATCCGCAACCCTCGCAGATACCTACAAGGATCTGAATCCACCTCTGATTGCACGAACTCTTCAAATCTTTCTAGATGGCGAGGCTTCCTATAAATACTCTCCTTCAGTCTCCACCATGCCCTAGCCAACTCATCGTTGCTTCTCGATCCACCATAAACCTATTGAGGAACGATTTGGTGGTTATTTGAGCCACAACTCACTTCATGGCCGGAGACCACCACCGTGACAAGCCTCTTACAGCTAGGTTGAGGGAACGATCTCATTGTCACTCCGCCTTACTTCCTTGTCCATTTCAACATGCTCAGGTACCCTCTAGCATTTGCATTATGTCATTCTTTCGATTTTGTTCAGCTCAGACACCGTCCGTCGTAGCTACTCCGAGCATCGGGTCGGAGCTCCGTCTTCCATATCCAGCCACTCTGATCAATTACACTCCTCACCATCCATGTCCCGCCAGGACCTGATCACCCTTAGGAAAGATTTTAGGATCGGATTTAGGGTCGGACTTCCTTACTTCATCCTCACCGGAAGTCAAATCCATCCCTCAACCGCCTCTTTGGTTTTCCATTCTGAATAACCCGACCGGAGCGTTGTCTCTGAGTCTAACATAACCTCGTAGAATCAGGAGCTCGTGTGGAGTACGAATCAAGTTCCAGACAACTAGGCAGAGTAGCTCCAAGAACAATCACCTCCAAATCATCATAGCGTAGAGCTGCGACCCATCGGAGGGTCTGATTTGACGCGCACCACTTCCAGCTACGTACTGGACCTTTCAATCACCTGGTTTGAGCATCCCAACATGAGACATCAAAGATTGAAGCTCTGCTGGAAGGACTTGCTTCATGTACTTCTAGCATTAATTTCCGTCGTCCCATGAGGCATCCCCCACACAGATTTGATCTATAACGCATGCTAGCACCCGAATCTAGTACTCATATCAAATCTAAGGAAAATCCAATCACACATAACCACCTACCGCCTGGACCGTTAGATTTATACCTGTCAGATCAGATCTGAGTCGCATGCCCTCTACCCTTTTTCTAACTGTCAGATTCTTTCCAAAGCATAAAAGTCGTACGCTTGCGTCGAGTTCCAGACTGTCAGATCTTTTGAGAGCAACGTGTCATGTAGCGCCTGGAAGGTATATTGCACTTTACCCCTCCTATTTATGTCATTTATTTTTTGTCAAATAAACATATTATTTAGTTAAGAACATTTCCAATTAGGACCTTGTACTTTTATTAATTGCATTTTACTCTAGCCAAATTGAATTCAAGTATGTCTTCACGTGTTGATGTGGGTTATTTGCAAACTCTACCATGTGTTTTTAGTTGTTTAATGAAAAAAATGTATTTTAAAATTTGTATCTATACCTCTGTGATTCAAAAGCACGTGAAGATCACGTTTTCACTAGATTAATTGCACCGAGGCCCATGGAATTTTAATACTATTAACATTTAGCCCTAGAACTTGAAATATTTGCATTCTAGTCCCTTGTGCACTGTTTAATTTTTGTTTTCCTTTAGTACGTGTAATAAATAACAGATTAATTCCAAAAATATTTGAGCCGTAATTTAAGTTTATCATTTTTATTTTATTTACATTTATTAAAAATTCAAAAATAGTATAAAAAGTCCTTGTTTGTCTTAGAAAATTCATAAAAATTCGAAAAAGTTTTCATAAATTCATAAAAAGTTAGAGAAGCTTTATTTTGATTTGTTTGATTTTCTGCATGATTTTCATTTCATTTGCTTTTGTAAAACCTAAAAATTTTACAAATCCCTAAAAAGACAACAAAAATCATATAAAATTGTTGAAAAATTGACAAAATGCATTTTTGGTCTCTTTTTGCAGATATTTACTTATATATTTTTAATAAAATTGTTTTCCAGGAGTTTTGAGTTAGTGGCTATTTTTAATTTGAAAAATACTCCTGGATGTGCACTATTTGTGTTTTTCTTAGTTTCTAGTTTTTATATATCCATAAAAGAATAAAAAATCACATAAAACAAATAAAAATAATATAAAATATATAAAACACAAAAGTATTTTTACTTGATTTTTCTGGCATTTTTGTCTTATTTAAAAAGTACAAAAAACACTAAAAATAATAAAAAGAAAAAAATAATTGGATTCTCTAGAATTCACTACCTAGTTTATCATAGTGCTCCTTGTTTTCGACCCTGGTCGCTATACCATGATAATAAAAGTAACTTAGACCACTGATTTACTTGCTTGATTTACTCGTGGTTGAATAGTTTTCTCGATTTTGACTTAGTTAGCTTGGATGACAACAACAACTTAATTAATCAACTTCCTCCTAGTAACCTGGGCTCATTTTTAGAATGGCGTTGTTGCCGGGGAGCACAAATAAGTAGTTAGGATTCTATTTTCTTGTTTATTTTGTCTTTATTTTCTTTTATTTCATTTGCTTGTATTTATCATAAATGTTTCTGATGCTCTTCTTGTTTCAATTTTGTTATGATGGTCCGCAGTGCAAGGGAGGGTATCTTAGGAGAGCCGATACACACGAGCAAGGCGGAGGTCGGGCATTCTACGCCGATCGACAAGAGAGAGTAGTTGTAGAGGAGCAGAAGGAGCAAAAGACTGTCTTAGTGTTTAGACAATATTTTCAGAAATTTTATTTCATTTTTGTATAAACTTGTAATAATTCTTGGAGACTTTGAACACTCTACTATTCGAGATCTGCTTCGCCAAGTGCTGGTGTACACGGGGGACCTCACCTGGTTTTCATCGTCATTTCCACCGCTTTTATTTTATTTTGTTTCTCTAAGATTTGAATTTTTTGACTTTATTTTTATTTTATTTTATGCATGTGAGCCCTGGACTTAGGTTTTTATTTGGTTGAGTCTTGTAGTGATTAGGTCCAATCACCTTAAAGAATATTTGTTCCTATAGAATCGATTGGACATAATCAAAATAAAGTGGTTCTTCCCATAATAGACGCTTCTATTTAGTACAGTTCTTGCCTTTGCATCTTTTAGATAAGTTTTAATTTTTTCACGAATCATATTGCATGTAGGCTATTGGAGCAAGGTACACCTTCTATCTCTTGCATGCATTCATTGTTTCTCGTGCATACACTTTTCTATCTTCTTCCCCCTGTTTTCATAGACATGGGATTAAAAGGAAACCGAAAAAATTGTTAGATGCGTGTTTATTAAAAAATACTAAAAAGTGATAACCAAAGAAAATCGGGAACACTACTCGACCCTAAAACTAAATGTAAAAGATAATAATCATTGCTTTAGGAAGAGTAACACCATCCTTGTTTGTAGGTAGTCTCCAGATTGAGTGAGGCATGTATACTTATGTAATAGATCCCAAATCCCTGAAGTTGTGCCCTAAGCGCTTGGACTTCGACTCTCGATCATGTTATTGTTGCAGGTCTTGGCTCTGATGCTAGTAGAAGTAGTCGTGTGGATACGGAGGTGGATTCCCTTAGAATGATTCCTGAGCGTTTATGAGGATAGTTCTCCATGTGGGGGATTCATTGACTTATTCATAGTCTACTCTAGGAGACTACACCTGTGAGCTAGTTAAAATAACTGCTTTACCACTAATCTCTAAAAATTGAAAAGATTAATGACCTACTTTGGTGGTAATCACTATGTTGAGTTGGTGAACTTGGGGATTTGTTTTCTTTTTTTTTTTCAGTCCAGATCTACTATTCACTTCACCCTACACTACAAGGATGGGCAGGCGGTCTCGTAGGCTACCTTTGGTGGCCAGATTCATAGTACACCTATCCAATCATCTGTGGAGGTTCCAGAGAGATCAGACCCATTCTCGGAACCTGAGTATTTCACCTCCTTATTCTTTGACCCATCCAACCCATCAACTGAGGTACAACAACAGCCGTCAGAGCACATTTTTTTGACTTGGTGACACCTGAGGTCCTCTCTTTTTCCTTTTCAAAGTCTAATGAGATGGCCCAAGAGCGGAGTGATGATGAGCAACGATGAATCTGTGATTCGTCATTTTTATTCATTTATTTTATCGTAAAATCCCTTACAAAACAACTGCATATAACACTAACTCCTCATTCTTACTAACTTGCATATGTGTTGTACACTTCTTACTAATTTTAACCTAAAATAAATACATAAAGAAAGACAGGAAAAATAAAAAAATAAAATAAAAAAGAAAGACTGTAACTATGTAATAGATACAGGCTGATCCGAACCCCGAGAGAAGGTCAAGACTTGGCCTGATCGACCAAGAATAAAGTAGGGGGATACATGGCCCTTAAGCAGAAAATCCAAAAAATTGTGTGTTTTTTAAATACGTCTCACTTATTTTGTGTATACCTGTATAAAACTAACATTAATTTATTTCTACATTAATTGACCTCAAATTAAATAGCTTTCAAAACCAAAATTGTAAATAGAAATGTGTTCTAATTAATAAAAATAATTGCATAATTAAATCATGTATAGAATAAAAGTAACCACATTTGGAAAAAGCCACTAAGCACTAATTGTAAGACCAATTTTGGATCCATATGAGCTCAAATTGAATCAATCTCACTTCCATCGGATTCGAAATTAAATTATCTTTAAAATGGCAGTATTTTCATAATTTTTGGAGTTACGGTTGAAAAGTCGGTTTTCTAGGGGTGGTTTGTGCAATTTTCCCATGTATTTTGTAGATATTGTATTTGTATATATTTGTAAATATTTTTACTAATTATCTAAAATAAAAACAAAAAATAAAAATAATTAATTTTTTTAAAACAAAAAAGGCTAATTTCCTCATTTACCCTTATATGTAATGTCATATATGTATATAATATATGTATATAGTTGCTATTTTTAGTTAACCGCCATAAAAAAATAACATTTTATTAAAATAAGTGAAGAAAATTAAAAAAAATAGATAATTTTGTAAATACTTTTATCTCTTTTTAGCTTTATCTCCTTTTAAATTTCATCTCTCTTATCTCTTCCACCAAAAAAAGTTCAAAAATTCAAAAATTCAAATTTTATCTCTTTTCTATTTATATGGCTCCTTCTCCCACATTCCAACTTGATCAATCTTTAGAGAGAGGATCCCGATCTCCGAGAAAAACCTCATTGAGAAAGTTGCCTAGTCTCCACGTCGTCCGGTGACAACGAGTCAGCCTTCTCGAGGCGATCACGGTCCATTTCCGCTCCTAAGTTGAGATCCACATTTTTCTTATTTTAATCTAGGTTAATCATAGTTTATTTTTCGTATTTTTATCTCGTTGTCATTTTCTTATCTACATCTTAAAATTCATCAGGTTTTTTATTTGCCATCGATCTCGAGTTTTCATCTCATTCTCTCGATTTCCTAGCGTTCTATTCTATCGTCCACGATCTCTCAACTCCGGCCGCATACGGTGGCCGAAGATTGGTCATTTTGGTTGAATCCCTGTTCATTTTTCCGATTTGTAAATAAATTAAAAAATTTTGTTTCATTTTCTCTAACACTTGTGTTGCAGGATCATTAAAAAAATAAAAAATAAAAAAATAAAAAAAAAAGAATTTCTATAACCTGTTATATGTAATTTCTATTTTTTCGGATTTACAAAAAAATAAAAAAAAAATTTCTATTTACATCACAAACAATAAAAATTTACAAAAAAAAATTATAAAAAACAAAAAAGGGGGACGGCTGCCTTTCCATGCACCGTCACCCCCCACGACCATCAGCCGCTACGCCCCGACACAACCTCGGCCGCCCACCTGTCAGCGCTGCCACTCCAGAATAACGCGCGTCGCCCCTCCAGTCCACAGCGGCCCACCGCTGCGCCCTTCCACCCGCACGCGGGCGCCCATGCCAGCCGCCGCACGAGAGCGGCCGCCCCTTCTCCGCCTGAACTACGCGCGGACCCGAGCTCCCTCCTCTGCCAGATCTTCACCGCCAGCACCGCACGAGGCGTCCGCATTGCACAACTGACCTCTGCCGCCCATAGAAGCCGCTCGGTCGTGCCCCTCAAACAGCCAAAAGCCCCCGCGCCTAGTGTCGCCGCTCACGCCATCTGCGTCGCCAAGCACTCCTGTACGCCCCATGCGCATGTGGCATCCATCGTCGGCACTCTCCAAGCTGCGCGCAACGCGCCGCCCACCGAGCCGCCTTGCTGAAGAAGAAGGGCGACGCCCCCTGTCGTGCCCCTTTCCTTGTGTTTGAGAAACGAACAACGAGGAATCCCTGGGGTTCAAAAAATATATATATATTGGAAAAAATTGCGTGAAGGTCCCCAAAGTTTTCAAAAATTGCCAAGAAGTCCCCGCCTACAAGCTAGTCACGTGCCCAACACATGCATACTGGGTAAATTACATTTTGCGCCCTCTATTTCATTTCTGTTTTTATTTTCTGTGCAAAACTTTTTGAAATTACATTTTAGTCCCAGAATTGCAGAACAAAAACTTGCATACACTATTTGAATGAAATAAATGTTATTTGTGATCTAAAAATCTTGCAAAAATTATGATGTACTCCTGATGTGATTATCTTCCTAGCATAAATTTTCCATTGCATTTTAATTTCATTATTATTATTGAAAAATCAAAACATGTCATTTTTCCCTGTTTGAAATTCCAAAATTAAAAATTCATATATTAATCCAAAGATTCCAAAAAATTAGGGTAGGTGTATTTCATTGTCTTTAAATTTCAGACCATTTTTCACGCACTATTTCTTTATAAAATCCGAAAAACATGAAAAACATCAAAAATCTTCTAAAAATCAAAGAAAATTCTACAAAAATCCAAATTTGTGATTTTTAATTTTTTGTTTGTAGATATTTGTCTGTATTTTGTTTTAAAAATAATTGTCAGTTGTTTTGGGCACTTAAATTATTTTTAAGTTGCAAATTACTTAACGCTGTGTACATTTTCGTATTTTCTCACTATTTGATATTTAGAAAAATACAAAAACATCAGAAAATACCACAAAAATTCTCCAAAATATTTCAACACTTTTAAAACCCATAAATATTTTCTTTGGATTTCTCTAAGATTTTTTATTAATTTAAAAATTACAAAAAGAGTTGGTGTGCGTATTTTTTATCTTGTGAATATTACTTCGTGGTATTTTTTAAAATAAAAAAATAGCAAAATCAAAATTACTAAAAAAATTGAATATTAGAAAATATAAAAAAAATAGAAATAACAAAAAAAAAATAAAAAATATAAATATAAAAAATCACAAAAACCAAGGATAATTGTCCTATGAGATTGTTGTTTTCTGTTAATTAATTCTTGATTAATTTAATAACCCTCGGGATTTGTAGCCTCCCTGAGTTCGACCCTGACCGCTATACAGGTTAATAAGTAGCAAAAATAAAAATTTGTTTGTCATGGGATTATAGGGATAACAACGACCAACTACATTTTGTCATTAATACCCATCCTCTAGAAATCGTTGTCAACAAAATGATGTTGTTGCCGAGGAGGCATGACGAGGGTAGTTAGATTTCTCTTTTGACCTGCTATTCTTGGTTATAAATATTTGTTTACATTTTTACCATTCACTTTATTGTTCATATCACTACATTTGTTTCATTTTTTCTCTCATATTTGATAAATATATTTCTTACACATTCTCTTTTCTTTTTCTAGTGAGGGCCCGCGGAGTGAAGGAGACAATCCTAGGAGAGCCGAAGCACCCAAGCGACGTGGAGGGGGCTTGATTCTTCACCAAGCCGCAGGATAGAGAGTGAGAAGAGTAGAAGAAGAAAGAAAAACATTAAAAAAAATAGAGAGAGAGAGAGAGAGTTTTTATTTTCTACCATTTGAACTTTGTAAACGGACATTCATTTGTTGCGGGGTCTGTTTTGCCAAGTGCCGGTGCACTTGGGGGACCTCACTGGTTTTGTTTTCATTGCCTTTATTTTTCTTTGTTTCCCACGGATTTCGTGAGCTACCTCTTGATTGCTTTAATTAATTTGCTTGAGCCAGGTAATTAATTAGGTCCAAAAAACCTAAACAAGAAATTTATGTGCCTATAGAGTAGAGCGTAATTTGGACTTAGTAAAATTAACTTCTTCTTGTCCGTTAATAGAAGTTATCATCTAGGACGGTTCACTTGCATTTGCATATGGGATAGTTTATTTAAATTCTGTGCGGATCACTTGCATGTAGAGTACTGGCGACAAGGTACGCATCTCTAACCCCTGTATGCATCATTATTTTTAATCGTGCATTGGCATTTTTTATCTCCTTCCTTGTTTTCACTCACGTTAGTTAAAAAGGAAATTGGACACTCGGTAGGCGATTCTTTGAAAATATTTTTAAGCAAGTGATAACTGCTAAAATCGGGACTACTAAAGAAAACTCGACCCTAAAAAAATACAAGGAAAATTCATTATTTTGGGGAGAGTAACCCCCTCATTGTTTGGTTTGCTTGAGCGAGAGAGCGACCCGCACACCAGGATAGAGCCACGACCGAACTCTTTTCAGACTACTATCTTGAGTTAGTCGTTCTCCAGTGAGGATCTCTCCAGTAATCGGTAAAGCGGCCCGCGACATCCTTAACAGATTTTATTGATCGGGTAACCGGTAAACGGTCCGCAATTCATACAGGCTGGGAAAGATCTAACTTTGGGATTGGGCCAGTCTCCTGAGAGATTTGGGTTCCTAATAGCTCGCTTTCAACCGCTCTGATATATTGTATTCTCACAAAACTCTAAAATTGACAAGATAATTGACTGAACCTTCACGGTCTTTACTTTGAGTTGAGTTGGTGAACTGGGGGTTTGTATTGTGTTTGATTGCTTGTGTGCATACTCGATCCTTCTGTGTATTTGCGCCTTTTTCTCCATATCTTTTGAATTGACCACTCGTGCTTTCCCGATCCCATATTTTATTTCGAAGATGGCCGACTGGAGTTATTTTAATCCAATCATTATGAGTACCTCGTACTCTCTAAACGATCCACCTTCCTTTTTCCAGGAGGACTTTCCTCCTGATTTTTGTGCATATCCACCTAACCCATTATTTCAGGAATCAGAGGACTTTGATTTTCACCCACCCTCATTTAACCCACCAGATCCTGGGATTTTGGAGTCATCTTTCATGATTTCCACACATGAGACATTGAACCAGATGATGGAGCATATGAATTCGAGGATTAGCAATCTATTTAACATAAATACGAGCCAAAATGCAGATCCACTGTTTGAGTATATGAATTCACTTGGGGATAATCATGAGAGCTTGCAATCACCCAAAATACAAAAAAATAAGGAAATTTTCAAATCCAAAAGGATTCTGGGAGACACATTATTGATTCATTTTGTTAGGAGTGGACCCAAATGCCAGATCATTTACCCACACATACATCCACCACATGTCCCAACCTTAACCACGAGGATTCCACTATACAGACTGCTCTTGGCTATCCTCATGTAAATGTTGATTCCGACCTCCTCCTTGTATGGATGAGGTCCAAAAATTATAAAAAATGTTCACTAGACCTGAAATGGTAGCCACCCTTTATGAGATCATTAAAGCTCCACTTCAACAGGCCATGACATATTTATCTACTACTCAACACAAGAAGAGAAAGCGAAGGAGAAGATCTGAGCGTCACATCTTGACCATGGCCACTGCCTATGCCATCTCTCACCATCCGTATTTTAATAAAGGGAACACTGCCACACCTCTTGTGAGTTGCTCCATATATGACTATTCTTCTAATAACACTCTCCTTGACGGTGGTTCATCAATCAATATAATACCCTTCTCTATGGTACAGTCTCTTCATCGTGGGCCTCTCAAGAAAACCAGGATGATAGTTTAATTTGCTGATGGATCTATCAAGAGGCCGAAAGGTATTCTAGAAAATGTTGTCATTCTTATTCAGGGCATGAATTTCAGTTCAAATTTTGTTGTAATGCCCATGGAGACATCCACCCCTGTGGAGCACCCTCCAATCATCCTGGGATGGCATTTCCTCGCCTCTACGGGAGTCGTTACTGATTATGGTTCAAGAGAGATTCGCTTCCGTTCTGATGTAGGGAGCGATGTGTTAAACACTACACCCACTACTATCTAGATACCTGCATCCCATAAGAGCTCGCCCGTGTTAGCCAACCCCAAGGAATTTGATCTCGATGATAATATCATAGATTTTTGTTATATGTTGGATGATACTGAAACCCAAGAATTCCTCTTGAAGGAGGAAGACACGGAAAGCATAGACCTTGGAGTTCCCCCTTCTGGTATGTGGAGATGCATTGATGACATCCGCAGAATTTACACGATAGAAACCCTAGAGCGAAAGGCGGATTCTGAAACTAGACAGGACGGACATATTTCGACTACTTCCACTGATGAGTCCGTTCCTATTCACCCTGATTCAGATGAGACCGATCAGGCCAAATTTGATTTGATTGCTTTTATAAAAGAATTTGGGCCTTTTGACATCATCTGGTAGAGGCTCGCCAGGCCGAAATTGATCCTAATTTTTCGGATAATGAATTAGAGCCTTTTTACTTTGATGTTTGCGAGACTTCCCAGGCCGGACATGACCATACTACTTCCAATAACCGGTTTAGGTCTGCACAATCTGAAACCGCTGAGTATACATTCTTGGTCGATCCTACTCAGTTTATGTCTAATGATGATCCCAATATCGACCTACACCTTGTCAAATCCATACCTCAACGGTCCCGCAATAAGGTTCGCTTACGACGTTCTTGACCATTGTACATCTACTCCTTTTGTATATTCTTTCATTTCATTCTTTCTTCTCCTGTTTTATCATTCACCCCTTTTTCGTGTGTGTGTATATATGCCATACTTAGGATGTGCTTTATCCTAAGTATGGGGGGGGTGAATGATTTGTGCTGTTCATATTCGTCCTATTCATCACTCTTTTTGTTGCCTATATTTAGGTATACTCTACCCTAAGTATATGGGGTGATGTTGTTCATATCGTGTCTTTTATATTTTTGAGTCTGTTCATTCTCTTCATCGGTTTTCCCCTATTGTACACTCCACTATACATAGGATTACTTGATCCTATGTATAGGGGGATCACCAAATTCTCTTCTTTTTATCTTTTCTTTGAGTCGTTGTAGCATAGGAGTTCTTTTCACTTTTCTATACTTAGTACGAGTTATGTCTTCCTTTTTCGCTCTATGATCACTATGAGGACATAGTTCGAGCTAAGTATAGGGGGATGTCGTGTATATTGTATATATACTTTAGACATAACTCGTACTTTTAAATACGCTTATTCGAGGGGTTATGTGTATAATTTTGTAAAATCCACCTGTGTAAAAAACAACAAAAAAACCATCACAACAAAAAACACAAAAAAAACAACATCAAAAAAAACAAAACAAACAAAAAATCTTGTATATACTTGTATATATTTTATTAACCTTTTTTCCTAAAAAAAATACAAAACCAAAAATCTATAAAAATTTGCATAATTCAAAAAAAACCTTTCTTTCACATCTGCATTTTTCCTCTAAAAAATCCATAAAAGGTTCAAAATTAGAAATTTTTTAAAAAAATGTTCTTTTTACATATGCATCATTTCTTTTCAAAAAAAACTCTTTGCATTGTTCATATTTTGCATTTGCATGTGCATTTTTCAGGATAATATTGACATTTAAACTTTGTTTGGAATAAAATAAAAGAATGGAGCTTAGTTGCACATTAATCCACCTAATTTTTAGAGGAACTTCACCGAGAAATAGGATTTTAGAAGCTTCAGGTCTTTGACTTAATTCTTTGAGTTCCACATGACAATGTGCAGCGTTTGACTCTTAGTGTCTAACCTGCTCTCTTCATTCTGTGTATAACTCTGGAATAGGGAATCAATTTGTACTCTCGTACTATGCACTTAGATCAACTCAGATGGGATGTTGGAAGACTGTATGAGTTTTTTTTCTGGTAGCATGGAAATCTAAAGACCGGAGTACGGGTTGAAATAAAGCTTCGGAAAAGGGATAGACGGCTGGGAACAATTTTTTCTAAGACCCGAAAACATGTACGGAAATAAAAGATTCTATATCCGTAGGGGCACAACAAGATCCAAGCAAAACAACCAAAAATCCAAATACAAAGAAGCCTCTACCAAATAAATATCTGACGAAAAAGGTCCAAGCTTTAAGAAAACATGCAGATCTTGGAGGAGACTCGGCTATACTGGCCATCTTCATAAGGAGAGGTGACTACACTGGCCACCCTCCAGTTCTTTTCCCCTTCTTCTAACTTCTCCCCTAATTCAATTGTGAACACAGCGTGGCAGACCTTAGTAGGAAATACCTGACTCCCCGAGGACGAGCATCTGGAGAGGAGATTTGCATGGTAGTCCAGCATTCTGGATGGGAAGAGCTAAAACCTTTCACACACATGAGTCGATTGTTCAATGTTCATAAGGTATGCTTTTGGAAGAGGATTGATCTACGATGAATTCTGAGCTGAAACTGTAACAATGGAGTGTAGAACTTGAAGGTTGTTGATTTTAAAATTCTAAGTCTCACAGAAGCTCCGACACACTAATAATCTAAAGGTCCAATAGAGCTCCAAACTACAATTTTATGAAGATAAGTTTAATACGCAATGTTGTCCTACTTTCTTTATTTTCCCTTCCTTTTTCTTTTTCTTCACTTATTCTTTCAAATAAGTATTTGCAAAGGGACTAGCAAAGGTAAATCATAGGGGGATGATGAATCTGCGATTCATCATCTTTATTAATTTATTTTAGCTTAAAATCCCTTATAAAACACCTGCATATAACACTAACTCCATATTCTTACTAGCTTGCGTCTGTGTAAATGTTGTACACTTCTTACTAATTTTAACCTAAATAAATAAAGAAAGAAAGAAAGGAAAAAATAAAGAAAATAAAAAAAAAGGAAGACTGCATATATATAATAGATACAGGTTGATCCGAACCCCGAGAGAAGATCAAGACTTGACCTGATCGACCAAGAATAAAGTAGGGGGAGATAGGATCCTTAAGCAGAAAATCGAAAAAAATTGTGTGTGTTTTGTAAATTTGTCTCACTTATTTTGTGTATATCTGTATAAAACTAACACTAATTTATTTATGCCTTTATTGACCTCAAATCAAATAACGTTCAAAACCAAAGTTGTAAATAAAAATGTGTTCTAATTAATAAAAATAATTACACATTTAAATCATGTACAGAATAAAAGTAACCACATTTAGAAAAAGCCACTAAGCACTAATTGCAAGACCAATTTCAGCTCCATATGAGCTTAAATTGAATCAATCTCACTTCCATTGGATTCGAAATTAAACTATCTTTAAAATGGCTATATTTTCATAATTTTTGGAGTTACGGTTGAAAAGTCGATTTTCTGGGGTGGTTTGTGCAATTTTCCCATGTATTTTGTAAATATTGTATTTGTATATATTTGTACTTTTTTTACTAATTTTCTAAAATAAAAATAAAATAAAAATAAAATAAATTTTTTTAAAATAAAAAAGGCTAATTTCCTCATTTATCCTTGTATATAATGTCATATATGTATATTGTATATTATATAGTTGTTATTTTTAATTAACTGCCATAAAAAAATAAAAAAACTAAAATTTTATTAATTCAAATAAATAAGTGACGAAAATTCAAAATAATTAGATAATTTTGTCAATACTTTTATCTCTTTTTATCTTTATCTCCTTTCAAATTTAATCTCTCTTATCCCTTCCACCAAAAAAATTCAAAAATTCAGAAATTCAAATTTCAACTCTTTTCTATTTATATGGCTCCTTCTCCCTCATTCCAACTTGATCAATTTTTAGAGAGAGGAGCCCGATCTCTGAGAAAAATTTCGTCGAGAAAGTTGCCTAGTCTCCAAGCCGTCCGGTGACAGCGATTCGGCCTTGTCGAGGCGATCACAGTCCATTTCCGCTCCTAAGGTGAGATCCACATTTTTCTTATTTTTATCTAGGTTAATCGTAGTTTATTTTTCACATTTTTATCTCATTGTCATTTTTTTATCTAGCTCTTAAAATACGTCACATTTTTGATTTGCCATCGATCTCGAGTTTTCATCTCATTCTCTCAATCTCCCTGCGTTCTATTCTATCATCCACGATCTCTCAACTCCGACCACGTACGGTGGCCGGAGATCGGATTCGAATCTCTCATTTTCGTCGAATCCCCTTTCATTTTTCTGATTTGTAAATAAATAAATAATTTGTTTCATTTTCTCTTACGTTTGTGTTGGAAAATCATTAAAAAATAAAAAAATAATAAAAGAGAATGTCTATATCCGATTTTTTCATTTTAAATTTCTATTTTTTCGGATTTACAAAAAAATAAAAGAAAGTTTTATTTCTATTTACATCATAAATAGTAAAAAAATATAAAAATTTATAAAAGAAACAAAAAATGGGGGACGACTACCTTTCCAGGTGTCGACGCCCCCCACCGCCTTCAGCCGCTCCACCGTCGGCGCACCCTCGGTTGCCCTCCTGTCAGCGCCGCCCCTCCAGACCGACGCGCGCTGCCCCTCCAGTCCGCAGTGGCCCACCGTCGCGCCCTGCCATCCATGCCAACCGCCGAGCGATAGCGACCGCCCCTTCTATACCTAAACTGCGCGCGGCACCGAGCTCCCTCCTCTGCCCGATCTTCACCGCCAGCACCGCATCTGGCGTACGCACCACGCCACCGACCTCCGCCGCCCGTCGAAGTCGCTCAGTCGTGGCCCTCCAACATCCAAGAGCCCCCGCGCCTGGTGTCGCCGCTCACATCATCTGTGCTGCCAAGCACTCTTGTGTGCCCCATCCGCGCATGGCCTCCATCGCCAGCACTCTCCAAGCTGCGTGCAATGCGCCGCCCACCCAGCCGCCTTGCCGAAGAAGAAGGGCAGCGCCCCCTGTGGTGCCCGTTTCCTTGTGTTTGAGAAACGAACAAGGAGGAAGCCCTAGGCTTCTATATATATATATATATATTAGAAAAATTGCATGAAGGGCCCTAAAGTTTTCAGAAATTACCAAGAAGTCCCCGCCTACAAGCAAGTCACGTGCCCAGTACATGCATACTGGGTAAATTACATTTTGCATCCTCTGTTTGATTTCTGTTTTTATTTTCAGTGCAAAACTTTTTGTAATTACATTTTAGTCCCTGAAATACAGAACAAAAACTTTCATGCTCTATTTGAAAGAAATAAATGTTATTTGTGATCTAAAAATCTTGCAAAAATTATGCTATGCTCCTGATGTGAATATCTTCCTAGCATAAATTTTCCATTGCATTTTAATTTCATTTATTTTTATTAAAAAATAAAAAAACATGACATTTTTCCTTGTTTGAAATTCCAAAATTCAAAAAAATTCAATTATTATTCCAAAAATTCCAAAAATTAGGGTAGTTGTATTTTATTGTCTTTTAATTTATGACCAATTTTCACGTCTTATTTCTTTATAAAATCCCAAAAAAATGAAAAACATAAAAAATCTTCTAAAAGCATAGAGATTTCTACAAAAATCCAAAAATTGTGATTTCGGTTTCTTTTTGTAGATATTTGCTTGTAGTTTGTTATAAAAGTAATTGTTAGGAGTTTTATGCATTAAATTTTTTTTATCAGTTGTGCCCCTCCGAGATATCGTAATATCAGTTATGCCCCTATCTTTTTGGTAATATCAGTTGTGCCCCCGACTTCTTGCCAATATTTCACTTGTGCCCCTCAGAGGGGCATAACTGATAGATTTTATCAGTTATGCCCCTCTGAGGGGCACAAGTGAAATATTGGCAAGAAGTCGGGGGCACAACTGATATTACCAAAAAGATAGGGGCATAACTGATATTGCGATATCTCGGAGGGGCACAACTGATAAAAACCCTAAATTTTTTTAATTTGCAAATTACTCTAGGATGTGCACATTTTCGCATTTTCTCACTGTTTGATTTTTAGAAAAAAATACAAAAACATCTAAAAATTCCACAAAAATTCTCAAAAACATTTCAACACTTTTAAAACCCAAAAATATTTTCTTTGGATATTTTGAGTCTTTTTTATTAATTTAAAAATTACAAAAGGAGTTGGTGTGCGTATTTTTGATTTTGTGAATATTACTTCGTGATATTTTTTAAAATAAAAAAATTACAGAATCAAAATTACTAAAAAAATGAAAATCAGAAAATATTAAAAAATTAGAAATAATAAAAAAGTTTCAAAAAAATAAAAAAAGATAAAAAATCACAAAAACCAAGGATAGTTGTCCTTTGAGATTCTTGTTTTCTCTTAATTAACTCTTGATTAATTGAATAACCCTCAGGATTTGTAGCCTCCCTTAGTTCGACCATGTCCGCTATACAGGTTAATAAGTAGAAAAAATAAAAAAAAAGTAGTTTTTTGTTTAACACGGGATTTTGGGGACAACGACCACGACTTAATATTTTTACCATTAATTTATCAGATCCCCTTAATTTTTCGTGTCAACAAGAAACAAGATATTCATTATGTGTTTTATTAGACTATGATGAACAATACCCTCTAGGCATCCCTATAGGTGATGCAGAGACAAATTAGATAACAAGGGTTTCTTAAGACATAGGTGAGGAGGGAGTTGACACAGATGCAAAATGGGAGAGCAGATGCCACAGTTGAGAGACCCAATGGAGTAGGAAATATTCCTATACCTTAGGACCGAGCATACGTGAGAGCATATGTGAGACCATTGTGCACCGTGAGGGCATTGCTCAACCCTTGTGCAACTCTCACTCATAAGTGGATTCAGTTTCCTGTCATTCTGGGAGATTTTGAGCTCCATCCAGAGACGATTCAGTTGTTGTCCTAGTTCCATGGGCACTCCACTGAGGAAGCCCATCTACATCTTTAGGAATTCGAGATGATTTTCAACACCATATACGATAGGGTGGTGAACGAGGATACTATCAAGTTGATAGCTTTACCATTTTCCTTGTTTGATAAAGCAGCCTAATGGCTGAAGCACTTGGGGAGGGTTGTCACAACCTAGGAGCAGTTGAGGATCGGGTGCCTCATCAAGTATTATCCACTCCATCGGGCAAAAGCAATTAGAGCTGTGATTAGTAACTTGACCATGATCCCAAATGAGCAGTTCCATGAGGCTTGGGATCGATCCTAAGAGCTCATAGATAGGTGTCCACATCATGATATTAGAAAGCCCAATCTTGTCTAGAGCTTATTTTGTGGGCTGACACTTGAGTTGCGGGGGCTACTCAACGCCTCTTTATGGAGGTTCCTATTTTTCCAAGCATGAGGACCAGGTCTGGGCTATGTACGAGGAGATAGCTGAGAACTACACTAGTATGATCCAGCCCATGTCTACCCTCAAGGGAAGCCTCACCATTAGGCATTGTAGTTACATGCATTGTGGACGGTTGAGCTTAACCTTCTATAAAAGAAACACTAGTAGAGTCATCTTCTACAGACATGGGTGTAAAATGCTAGAAGTTGGACCGAATGGAGATCATAAAGAAGAAGACGTGAGCTTGCCTAGACTTTGAGTGACCTTAAGAAGCAGATCATGTTCCTTAAAGAGGCACAGCCATCCGCCTCGTACAAACAAGTTCACCACATTCAGGTGAAGAATGTTTAGCCACCTCAGTTGTACCAACTGCCACCAACAACTTCACCAGACAAATAGATGGTGGTATATCAGAGTGATCAGCCTTTGGCATTCCTTCCTGCATCATTGCACGAGCAGACGAAGCCGCTGATGGAAGTCAATGGAATTTGCTATTCTCAGTACGAGCAGCAGCTCGATATCTGTCGTGATCACCCATGCTTCTGATGGTCTACTAGAGGTGCTCAGTCCCAACAATAGCCTCTAACACAGTAACGACATGGCACGCAACAACGACATGCCCAATACTCCCATTACATATTTACTTGACCCAAGTACAAGGTTTAGTAGTGGAGGAAGCAATAGCCTCACTCCCAGTTTCAACAGCTTCCCCCTCACTCATACCCATAACAGCAGCAACATGGCTAGCCTCAACACTTTTAGAGAGGCAACCTATCATGTTCCCATACACTCTCGTTTGATAACACAACTTTTGAGGATCCTGCATGTATGCTTACAGAGTAGCATACCAATTTAAGGCTAGATATTGATGAGTTCAGGCAGGAGATGAGAGAGGTCATCAAGGGCAAGGCCGCTATACCTGTACTGATCGAGGCAAATCTAAACAATCTGAAGAGCAATTCTAAGCAGGTACAGTCTATAGAGTCTGACACTCCTAGTGAGGTACTTGATGATATGCATTATTTATTTGCAGTTGATTTCGTGATTCTTAGGAGAGTAGGAAGCCAGTAGGCGGTGCCTCGTCTAGGCAATATCAGGATGCTCATTCATGAGCGTTAGATGAGCTAGAGAGCAGTGTTGATGCCACTGATGTTAATGACGACGGTGGTGCTAATGCCACCAATATGGATGATCCGGATGACGGTGTTGATGTCGTCCCTTATCTGGATGTTGTAGATGGTGGTGTTGATGCCACTAATATATATGACGGGCCAGAGCATGGTACTAATGTTGTTTCTTCAGATGTTGCCAATGGTAGTAATGCCAACAAGAGTCCATGTACACACACTCCAGTAGTTTTGGCTTCTATTCCTATACTTGAAGATGGTTTTTATATAAAAATTCAAAATAATGGAAAAAATTAAAAATAAAAGGATGAATAAAGCAAAGGTTTCAGTTTATTCTTTTGGTCCATCTTATGTGATATGTGATGAGCTTGTATGGATTCCAACCACTTGTATGCTAAGAGACCTTTTCCTACTTCTGAGACTCTGGTTACTGATAAGGGTGCACCCATCCCTTCCATTTAAGTACTCTACTTATGGAAGTTACCAAAAATAGAAAATACCGAAAAGAGACACCAGATAGAGTTCAGCGAGCAAATGATAGATCAATTCCATATCTAGATGAGTTGACTCTCCAGGAGGCATTGGAGCACATCCCTCTCTTCCAAAAGAACCTTAGAGAGAATACCACAATCTGTAGGAAGAAGAGGGTCAACCAAAGTGTTGAGATCCATGAGCTCACCATGCCACATGCTTCACCATCCAAAACTGATTGCTATCTAAGAGGTCAGATGCAAGGGCTTCATATGTTAGATGCCACATTCACGAGCAATGGTTTGATCGTACTCTATTATACAACGGGTCTTCGGTTAACCTTCTTCTGTAAGCCTTACTTGACCGCTTTGAGTTTAGCCCTCTTGGACAGAGTAGGACAGCGCTTCAGTTTGCAGATAGATCTGTTAAGAGGCTGAAGGGGTTATTGAAGAACATGGTCGTAACCATTCAGGGCCTGAAATTCCTCGTGGACTTCATTGTGTTGGATATGGAGTTCATTGAAGGCGTGACTAATGACCCATCTTATTAGGCCGACCATTTCTAGTGTCAGCAAAGGCTGTGTCTGATCATGACTCTTGGAAGGTATACTTCCACCTCGTGGGCGAGAGTATACAAATAGAGACGATTAAGGAGTTGAGAGCTAGAGATTCCACTAGCTCATAGAAGGGATCAGAGCGGATGACATATTCATAACCTGACATCTACCGTGAGTGTGATTTTGTTATTACAGATGATGAGGCAATTAGGACAGACCCGATTTCACGAGCTCTTATCATACCTTCAGACTCCTCTGATTCATAGATGCAAGCTGATGAGATTCGGAGATCACACTTGTGGCACATTATAATTTAGAGGCTGATGATGTAGATTCGGGTAACATGGTCGATTTCATTTCATGTCACTTATATTTAGATTCCTCAAAGTTGGACACACATTTTGATTGGCAGATTTTTGATGAGCATTTGTCGTGTTTGATGTCTACAGACCTACATCCTGGACGCAGATAGATCCAGTTCAGTTGATAGAGACACCAATGGACTTGAATTATTCGGGGACTGTTTCGCCAAGTATCGAAGCACTTGGGGGACCTCACCGTGTTTTGTTTTCTCGCTTTTATTTTTATTTGTTTCACACAGATCTTTTGTACTTGAGCCCATAGATTTAGGCATCTTCGTCGAGTTCATAGATATAACAAGATTTCTCAAATTCGGATCTGGTAGCTTTAACTAAGACATTTAAGAGGCCGGATTTGCAGTCCCACATGCCCATAGTTGAAGACCTTACCACAGAGCTTGAAGTACAGATTCCTTACGGTCGAGCCTGATATGTTTTGACTCATTATCTCAACGGATTTAACTAATGACCAAGAATCTTGTTTGATGGAGATTCTTGAGAGGAACCACAAGGCAATTGGTTGGTCAGTAGTAGATTTCGAGGTATAAGTCTGGCCCTGTCCTCCCACCACATCTATCTCGAGGATGAGACTATGTCTTCACATGAGTTCCAGCTAAGGCTGGACCCGAATCTTCGAGAAGTGGTCATGAAGGAAATCTTTAAGTGGTGCAATACCGATTTTATATAACCCATCTCCGACTACAAGTGTGTTAGTACATTACATGTGGTACCTAAGAAGAGGAGTATCACTATAGTTCTGAATGGCATCGGTGAGGAGATTGCTACCCGTGTACCCAATTCTTGGAGGGTCGTTGTGGACTAAAGATGATTTTATCAGGCCACCAAGAAGGATCACTTCCAGCAACAATTCATTGATCAGATTATTGAGAGACTAGCTGGAAAGAGTCATTAAAAATTTCTTAACGGGTACTCGGGGTATAATCAGGTGGCCATTGCGCCTAAAGACCAGGAAAAAATGACATTGACATGTCCGTTTGGGACATATGATTTTAGACGAATTTCCTTTTAAATAACGTACGACCCTCGATACATTCTAAAGGTGCATGCTTTCCATCTTTTCGGACATGTTGGGTGAATGTTTAGAAGTTTTCATGTATGATTTTCGGTCTAAGGTGATGGGTTTGATGCTTTTCTTTCTTGCCTAGACTGAGTGCTTCACCGATACATTGACGTCAACCTTGTTCTATATGTGGAGAAGAGTCATTTTATGATGACTCAAGGATAGACCGTGGTTACATCATCTTCAATAGGGTAAGGAGGTCGATCTGACGAAGGTGGATATCATCAAGAAGCTCACTCCACTGTCCAATCTGAGGCAGTTGCGGCCTTTTCTAGGGCATGTCGGTTTCTACCGATGGTTTATTCAGGAGTTCAGGGTTATTCCTGACCGCTCATTGATCTTCTCATGAAATACACTGAGTTCCTTGTAGATGATAAGTGTCTTTCGTCATTTGAGACTGTCAAGAATTTAGTTGTGCAGGTTCTTGTCCTTCAACCACTGGATTGTTTCTCCCATTCGAGACCATGACAGATGCTTCTGATTTTTCCATAGGGGTTGTGCTAGGATAGAGAAGGGATGGATTACCTTTTGTCATTCACTACGCTAGTCATACTTTGGATGCCACCCAACAGAATTATACTATTATAGAGAAGGAGAAGCTAGCGGTAGTCTTTATTTTGGATAAATTCATATCTTGCATTCTTGGATCTAGATTGACTATTTACACTGATCACAATGTCATCCCATACTTAATGGCTAAGAAGGATTCTACTGCACGATTAACTATATGGATCCTTCTACTCCAGGAGTTTTATATGAGATTAATGATAAGCCTGGAGTCAAGAATGTGGTGGCAGGTCACCTCTGATGATGAGATCATATTGAGGATTCAAAGACAACCACACCTATTACTGAGTCTTTTCTATACGAGGCGATCCTTGCTATCACCTCTCTCCCTTAGTATGCTGACATTGTAAACTATCTTATTTCCAAGAAAGTTCCACAAGGTCGCACTAGGAAGCGACTTGAGACATTCCTAGAGAAAGCCAAGTCTTACCATGGGAGGATCTAGCCCTTTATCACGAAGGAGGGGACAGTGTCTAGCGTCGACGTATTCCTCAAGAGGAGCACCTTGTCATCCTAACTTGTTTCCACAAGCTTGAGATAGGAGGACATCACGCTGGGCGACGGACAACACAAAAGGTTCTCCAATCTGGTCTTTGGTGGCTCACACTCTTCAAGGATTCAGATGAATTCGTGAAGAGGTGTACTGAATGTTAGAGGATGGGTAGTTGTAGTCATAGAGACGTGATGCTGATGGAGCCGATTCACTTCTGTGAGGTTTTTGACGCATCAGGCATCGAGTTTATGGGCCCATTCCCAAAGGGTAAGGGCTTTGAGCACATTTTTTCGGCTATGGATTATGTGGGTTGTTGGGTCGAGGCCATCGTTGCTCGAGCCGCTAATGCGAGGACTGTTTGCAGATTTTTTAGGAAGAATATCATATCATGGTTTGGAGTTCCTAGAGTCTTAATTTCTGACGGGAGGCGTCATTTTATCAATGACAAGTTAAGGGCCCTTGCTAACGAGTTCAACATAGATCATAGAGTTGTCACTCCATATCATCCACAGACGAATGGTCTTGCTGAGATTTTGAACTGGGAGATCAAGACGATATTACAGAACGTTGTTTGCCCAGAACAAAAGGATTGGTCACAACTTTTGAACTTGATCTTGTGGGTCTATAAGACATCCTTCATGACTAATTTGAGTACATATCCATTTCCATGCCACTTACATGTGGAAATAAAGCATAAGTGACTACGGGAAGTCACAGATATACTATTGGATCCAAAGAGTGTAGGTGATCAGAGGAGAGCAAAGTTAGCAGCCCTATTGGAGCTTAGAGATACAACCTTTTCTAGTAGCCTACAATATAATGACTGAGTAAACATATGGCATGTTTATCACATCAACCATAAGCAATTTGAGCATGATCAAAGAGTATGCCTATTTGATGCTAGACTAAGATTATTTCCATGGAAATTATGGATCAAGTGGAGAGGTCCATATTTGGTCAGAAAGGTTCATGACAACAATAGTATTAACATATCAGAGTTGTCTTATGAATCCACAATTTGGGTCAACGGTTAGCGCCTGAAGCCTTTTCTTGATAATGACCCGTTGACCATTGATGTTGCCAGGATTCATTTTGTACGAGATGTGTTACTTGATTCTCATCGTTTGCATCTCATACCTAATTTACACTTCCGTCTACCTATTTGTATATGGATGTTTTCTATTTTATTCCTTCATTCTTACTTTCTGTTTAACACCCAGGTTTCGCTTTGGATTCTTGATATACTCAATATATGCTTTATCCTATGTATAGGGGGTGTTGGATCTATGTTGTTTATATCTCTTTATATTCTATTACCTATGTTTTGTTGCCTATACGCAAGAACATCGAACCGTAAGTATAGGGGAGGTAATATCTGTTTTTCATTTCTTCGATTGTTCCCTCACTTGTCCCTCAACTGTTGATTTTATTTTCTATACTTAGGGATATTTTACCCTAAGTATATGGGGGACAAGTCGAATTGTTGATTTCATGTACATTCTCTTCCTCGATTTTCCTCTTTTATACAGTCTCCTATACTTAGGATTATGTAATCCTAAGTATTGGGGGGATCATCGTCTTCTATTTAATTCATTCTTTCATTCTTTGAGTTGTTGTAGCATAGTATTCTTTTCACTTTTCTACACATAGCACAAGTTATATCTTCCTTCTTCACTCTTTGATTACTATGAGGCCATAGTTTGAGCTTAGTATAGGGGGATGTTGTATATATTGTATATATACTTTAGCCATAACTCATACTATGGAGTTAATAATATAGATATTATTTCAAAAAGTGGAATAAAAATATTTTGAAAAATATTTGCAAAAATGTGTGTAAATTTTATTGTAAAATGATTTGCAAGTCTTCTAGTAAAAATGTTTGTAAAAATCTTAGTAAAATTAGTTTTATACATTTTTTTGTAAAATGTTGTTTGTAAATTGTTTGTAAACTGTTTTTGTATAAAAATCATGTATATTGTACAAATGTTTGTAAATGGTGTGAAATAAAACTTTTGCAAAAACATTTTTAATATACTGTATGTAAATTGATTTGTAATTTTTTTTGTAAACTGGTTTTGAAAATGTTTTGAATTTTTTTTGTAAAATTGTTTGAAAACACTTTTGTAAAAAAAATTGTCAAATGGGATATAAATTATGGGTATGCAAATTATATGTGTATATTTGTTTAAAATTCTTTGAAAATAAAATCTGTACTTATATGTAAACTTTGTATATAAAATTTTTGTATAGAAAATCCACTTCTAAAAGTTGTATATAAATCTTGTAAATAAAATCTTTCTAAATATGTACAAAGTTTTGCAAATGTTTGTAAAAACTTTCTTTTTTCTTATTGAAAATACCTAAAATTCAAAAAAACTAAAAATTCCATAAAAAAGCGTAAAACTCTTTGGAAAAGTTTTCGAAGAGATTTTGTCAGTTTTGCAAATGTTTGTAAAAACTTTCTTTTCTTTCTTATTGAAAATTCCTAAAATTCGAAAAAACTGAAAATTCCATAAAAATTTGGAAAACTCTTTGGAAAACTTTTCAAAGAGATTTTGTCTCTTATTTTCTATTATTTTAAAAAGTTTTTGTAAATACCTTCATTTGTATGTGCATATACATTTTTCAGAATCATTGTTGAACCGTAAAATCAATCTGGAATAAAATTGAAGAATGGAGCTTGGTTAATACCTGAATCCACATCACTTCAAAGGAACCTTCTAGGATGTGCAGTTAAGATTTTTCATATCCTAATGACTTAATTTGTTGAGTCAACAAGGCTATGTTCAAATGTCATCTTTATTGGTCTAAGTAGAATATTTCGAGGAACACATGGCCATTACAAATAGTGGCTTGACTTGGACACACACTGTACATGTAGTTCTTCATGTATGAGGTGATGACGGGGCATAATCCTTTGACTTGGGGTAGCACACAGGTGTGCTATAACTAGTGGAACTACTCATCCTCTTCTAGGGAGGGATGTGCATCTCAACCTGGTCTAGTAGCTCCTTATGTACATGTTGTACTTGTATATACATCATGTATATTTGAAACAAAATTGCAAAAACTCCAAAAAGGGATAGACCAGATTGAAAATGAAATGCTTGTCAGAGTACATATAGTGGAACAAGAAAAGCTTATGTGATACACTGTCTCATATCATGGAAGATCGTGGCTGGAGATATGGCTACATTGGTCAAGCTCCAAGGGATACGTGGCTACACTGACCACGATCCATTCTCTTCTTTCCCCCTCTTCTTAAGCTGGTTGCACTTGAACTTTGAAGGGAATACCTCGCTCTTCGAGGAAAGAGTTGCTAGATTGAGGGACTAGAGTTACCTTGTTAAGGGAGGTTGTTTCATTGCTATTTTTGAGATGGGGAGCTATATATCACTTATATAGTACAATTAGAGATTCAAAGTCATAAGAGTTTGCGTATGTAGACTTATTATGATCTGCATGTGGAGGTTACCTGACCATAGAACTAAGGAACTTAAGGGTTGTTGAGTCTTAAATCTATTTCCCAATAAGGTTCAGCCAAACTAATGATCCAAAGGTTTGATCGAGCTCCATACTACAGATTTATGAAGATAAGTTTGATAATCAACATTAATTATCCTTTCTTCCTTTTTCTTTTCTTTACTTCTTTTTCACTTCTTTATCAAATAAATGTTTTCTAAGGGACTAGCAAAGGTAAAGTATAAGGGAATGATGAATCCATGATTCACATCCTTTATTCTTTTATTCTAGAAAAAATCCCTATGCAAATTAACTATAAATTTATATCAAATTAAATCCATTAGCATTGTGCATCAAATTTAATATTCTTTTTTATACAAAATAAAAGAATAAAGAAGAGATGAAAAAGCAAGTAAATAAAATAAGGTGTATTTATGCAATAAATGCAGACTGACCCGAACCCCTAGATAATGTTGCGTATTGACCTGATTGATAACGAATAAAGTAGGGAGAGATAGACTCCTTATTTATTCTGTATATATTCATCATTATTCATCATGTATATATCATTCACTTATTTTATTTATCAATAAAAAGGTCTCATAAATAATTTATTCCCCTATGAAAACTTCAAAAAAAATAAAAATTATTTTTAAATAATAAAATTTTGCAAATTATGTACAATGTACAATACAAGTACCTATATTTATTTATTTTCTAAGTAACTTGTATATATTATTTTTATACTTGTAAATATTCCTCATAATTGAATAAAATTCATTAAAATAAAAAAAATAAAATAAAATAAATTCTTCAGTGTATACTAGCACTAATACTGTATATATAGTATATAAACCTAATTAATTAAAACATGTAATTAATTTGTAAAAATCCAATAAAAAAGTTTTTTTACACTTTAAATTATTATGTAAATAAATAAAATATAAAATATAATGTATTTCTTGAAAATACAATAAAATAAAAATATATGTATATAATATATAGGTATACTATACCTATACGTACTAAAATATATTGTATATATTACTTTATATATTATTACAATTACTAAAAAAAACTTTTAAAATAGCTAACATTCTTTATTTTATAAATTTCTATTTCGAAATCATTTTTTATTTTTTATTGATTTTGCTTTTTTTCAAATCTCTTTTTTCTGATTGGTGAACCCGAGTCTGTTGACCCGAGTCAACCTTTCCTCTTCCAAGTCCGACTTGGACACTCGTTCGTCGAACATATTTTCTTTGCATTCTTGTGCCTATGTCTGACCACCGTTCTCCGTGGATTGTAGACATGTGTCATCCCTGAAGATTGGCGACTCTCGCAAATACCTAAAAGGATCTGAATCCACCTCAGATTGTGCGAACTCTCTTTATCATTCCATACGCCAAGGCTTCCTATAAATACTCTTCTTCTGCCTCCACCATGCCCTAGCTTGCTCCTCGCTGCTTCTTGATTCACCAGAAATCTTTAAGGCAGTGATAGGGTCCCGAGGATCCCTTTGTTGATTGATTTGTTGGCATTTTGAGCTGTATACACTTCATGGTCGAAGACCGCTGCCTTGACAAGCCTCCTCATCCTCCCACAGTTGGGTTGAGGCCACGACCTCAGTAATAACTTTGCCTTACATCATCATCCATTTTAGCACGCTCATGTATCTTCTAGCCTTCGCATTTCGTCCTCCTTTCAATTTTGTTCAGCTCAGTCGATGTCCACCGCAGCTGCTCCAATCATCAGGTCAAAGCTTCATCATCCATATATAGTCGCTCTGATCAATTACCCTGCTCACCATCCATCTCCTCACATGACATGATCAGCCTTAGGATTGATTTTAGGATCATATTTAGGGTCAGACATCCTTCCTTCTACCTCACAGAAAGTAAAATCCATCCCCCAACTGCTTCTTTGGTATTCCTTGCTAAATAACTTGACCGGAGTGTTGTCTTTGAGTCTATCAGATCTTTGCTAGTTCAGGATCTCATGTGAAGTACAAATCAAGTTCCAGACAACTAAGAAGAGTACCTCTAGGAACAACCACCTCTAGATCGTCATAGTGTGGATCTGCGACCCATCGAAGTGTCTCATTAGATGCGCACCACTTCTTGCAACATGTTGGACCTTTTATTCACCCAGTCTGAGCATCCAAGCATGAGACATCGCAGATTGAAGCTCAGCCAGAAGGACCTGCTTCATGTTCTTCTGGCACTATTTTCCATCATCCAATGAGGCATCCCCCGCCCAGATTTGATCTGAGTTGCACGTTAGTGCACAAATCTAGGATCTCAGATCAAATATAGGGCAAATCCAGCCGCACATCACCGCCCACAACCTGGACCGTTAGATCCGTACATATTGGATCAGATCTAAGATGCACGCCCTCTACCCTTTTTCCAATGGTTAGATTCTTTTTCTAGAGCATCAGAGTCATACGCCTGCGTTTAATTCTAGACCGCTAGATCTTTTCAGAGCCACATGTCCTGCAGCGCCTGCAGGGTATATCGTACTTTAGTCCTCTTATTTCTGTTATTTACTTTTTAGTCCAATAAATGTTATATTTAGTCAAGAACATTAGAAGTTATGAACTCGTACTTTTATTTATTGCATTTTAGTCTAGCCAAGTTGAACTCACGTGTATCTTCACATGTTATTGTGGTTTATTTACAAAATAGACCATGCGATTTTAGGCGGTTATTGAAACAAAAGTTGTTATTTTTAAAATATGAAGTTATACCCTTGTGATTTTTCAGCACGTGTAGCACACTTTTTCACTAGATTAATTGTGTTGAGGCCCTTGGAAATTTAGTTCTTGTTAACGTTTGGCCCTAAATATTTGCATTTGGATCCCTTGTGTACTGTTTAATTATTGTTCTCCTTAATAGCAATAATTATAAGATTAATTCCAAAAATCACATAAAATTTTACCTGATGTTCCTGTTAACATTTTCTTTGAGCAGTAATTTTCGTTTACCATTTTTCTGTTATTTTCTATTATTAAACATTCAAAAATAGTATAGAAGTCCCTATTTATCTTGGAGAATTCATGAAAATTCGATAATGTTTTCAAAAATTCTAAAGAATTACAGTAGCCTTATTTTGATTAGTTTGATTTTCTATACCATTTTCATTTCATTTGCTTTTGTAAAAATCAAAAAATTTGCAAAACCCTAAAAGACCATGAAAATCATATAAAATTCTTGAAAAATCTAAAAATTATATTTTGCATCTCTGCTTGCAGATATTTTCTTGTAGTTTTTAATAAAAATGATTCTTGAAGTTTTAAGTTTATTAGCTATTTTCTAATTGAAAACAAGTCTTGGCTACGAACTGTTTGTATTTTTCTTAGTTTTCTATTTTTATATAATCCATAAAAATTTTTAAAATAACACAAAAAACAAAAATAGTATTAAATATATAAAACACATAAATATTTGTACTTAATTTGTCTTGATATTTTTATCTTATTCTGAAAATACGAAAATAGTATGTGTGTGTGTGCATCCTTTCTTTCTTTGTATTTGTTTTCCTTATTTTCAAAAATTAAAAATTTGTAAAATTTAAAACCACTAAAAACAATAAAAACAAAATAAAAATCTTTGGATTCTCTGGAATCGACTACCTATTTTATCATAGTGCTCCTTGTGTTCGTCCCTAGTCGCTATACCAAGTTAATAAAAGTACCTTAGACCACTGTTTTACATGATGAATTTACTTATGCTTGTATAATGTTTTAGATTTCGACTCCGTTAGCATGGGTGAAATGATAGCTTATTAATCAACTTATCCCTAGTAGCCCAGGATCGTTTTCACAGACTGAGCAGGCCAACATCCAAGATAGATTGAGAGAGATGATCTTATAGATGGGGAATGATAGGGGAGTGATTAGAGAGGAGGATATGCAGATAAGAGGAGATTGGAATTGGGGAGACAACCCAAAGGAACCTAGAGTGCAGCCTGAGCCTACACTAAGAGATGCCTATAACCCAGGTGCTAGACACGCTATGACATGGATTCAGATACCTGCGATTATTGGGCATTTCGAGATGAAGCCCACTATTCTTCAATTAATCCTGATATTCCATGGACACATTCACGAGGAACGTTATATTGAACTCCAACAGTTTGATCACATATGCAGTACTGTAAGCTACCCTAACATCTTGTTAGAGGTAGTGAAGAAGATAGCCTTTCAGTTCAGCTTGATGGACAAGGCATTATAATGAATCATCCATTTGGGAATGGTTGTCATGTCCTAGGATGAGTTGAGATCTACATTTCTGAGAAGTAACATCCCCTTGGCTGCCTTAATCAAATGTTATCTTTTATAGCTAACTTCTCCGAGTTGACCCATGAGCCTATTCACGAGGCATGGGAATGATTCAAGGATTTGACAGAGAAGTTCCCCCATCTTGATATTCCCAAGATGGGCCTAGTGCATAACATTTTTGGGGATTTGAGATTGGAAAAAATCAGATATTAGTTGATGTTGCTTGTGGGGGATCCCATTTCAACAAGGATGAGGATGTTCTTTATCAGATTTTTGAGGAGATGGAAAATATCTCTACATATCTTTCTTCTTCACGTGCTTTCCAGAAGCATCCTCTTCCTTCTTCTTCAACACCCTACAATACCATCAACATGATAAATTCTCATTATGTGATTGGTGGACAACGTAGATCTTACCAACATTGGAAACCACCTACGAAAAGTAGATATCATACAAAAGTGATCACAAGAGCTTGATAAATTATAAGTGATCGAATGGAGAATGAAGCGACTGGATGAGCTGTATGAGATCACTCGAAATCCGGAGCTTCTCGTTAGTACCATTATCTCATGCTAGAGCCATAGTGCAACAATCGATACATATGTAGTGGAGCAGCCGAGTTCTTCTACTAGAGTATCAAAGTACCTTCTTCTACAGTCCAGCACGTGTACGACATGTAGACTCCTGATTAGGTACCGCAACAGTCTCCTCCATCATGTATTGCATTGTATTATCAGGAGTACAAGTATATTCCTGAGTAGTATTCTCCACCTCCACCTCTTACCTAAGAGGTGCATGACATTTGGTTTGACCGAAAGCACATTAAGCCCCGTCCATCAGGATAGGGTTAGTTGAGTACAACATCGAGTTATAGGCCCATCCACCATCTTCAAGGAGGCAGACCATAGTTCCAACACCAACGACCTTCACATCCTGACTAGTATTCTTCTCCACCTCAGTTCCATACTTGGAGAAATGGATATGAGCAGCCGATCCAGCCTGCACGTTCTTACCAACCATATTACTAGCAACCTGCATTTTTTGGGAAGTATTATATACATCCTACTCATTAACGTATTAACAACAACCATATTACCAACAACCATATTGAAAATAACCACATTCTAGGTATCAACCACCACATTAGTCGACTCATAGACAATTCGTTCTTGAGCATCCTGAGACACCTTCCATGAACCCAGCATGATACTAGCTAGACCTTCTGATGAAGAGCATGACTGATTTGTTTTGCTTGACAACTTGACCAGCACCAAGACATTTATATCAACCCAGGTCAAAGCCAATCCCAACAAGTTTAGATGCAAGGAGAAGGTAGATATTGATCCGTCCACACCTGAGACAGTTATGGACTTTGATTTTACATGTTTATCTGGCGCAATTTCTCTCAAGTGTGGTAGGAGCCTTCAAATCAGTTAGGGATGGGGGATAGAGAAATTGAGAGAGCTACAACGACTATATCACCTTCTCCACCTGATAAGCAGCAGTCCACTGATGTAGATTCAGATCATAGAGGATCAACTTCTTCTTCTTCTCCACCACCACCTTCACATTCCAGAAAATTATAAAAAGACAACAAAGAAAGATGCAGTGCTGAGTCAACTACGAAGGAAAACATACCCATCATAGAGTCTTCTTCTGCACTAGTTGATCGGGTAGCTAGTTTTATTTTTTCTTTTGTTTCAGTATCTATACCTGCATTTGCTGATATTATACATCCTATTTCAGATCATTTTTTTGTACATGTTGATTATAAGATTAATAGGAGAAATGAGTAGTTTATTTATTGCCAGATTCTATTCCATTTCCCTCTGCCTTGAATAAAAGAAAAATAAAAAAACTAAGACTAGCCTTATCTCATCTTGGAGTGTTGGAGAGATCATTAAAAACATATGTTTAGAGATGCCACTTCTTAAGGCCATGGGGTACATGCCTGCAGTAAAAAAGGGAAATAAAGAAGTGTCTATTAGGAAGATTCATCCAATGTAGATTAGACATCCATGGATAAAAGAGCATATTTTGACCATGGCCACAGTTCACGCCATCAACAATCTCTCTCCCAAAATGAAAGATAAGGGAGCACATCACATCCATTGTTTGATTTTTGATCAGGAGTCCGATCGTACTCTTCTCGATAGCGGATCATAGATCAATCTTATGCCTTCCTCTCTACTCACAGAGTTTGGTTTGTGGCCTCTTATATCGATCATGATGATCCTTTATCTTGTTGATAGATCGATCAAAAGGTTGAGGGGCATTCCTGATGACATTAATGTAATGGTGCAAGGAATGAACATCCCAGTTGATTTTCTCGCCATAGATATGGATATACCTGTACTGTAACACCATACCCTGATCATTCTTGGTCGGCCATTCCTTCGAACGATTGAAACAGTAGTTGATTATCTTACTGGAGAGATCACCTTTCACTCTCACAGTAATAAGGTGAAGATTGCGACGATCGCAGATCCTAGGCTATCATCAGCACTAGTAGTAGATGCGAGAGAGTCAATAGTAGCATATTCTGAGGACTGTGATTTTCTTATCATCATAAATTTGGTTTCTTCTCAAGGTAACATTGATGTGCGGTTTGGGATACCCAAGATACTCATCTCATATTGGAGAAGCCATTCATTAATCGACAGGTCAGAAAGCTAGTTGATGAATCCATGATTCACATCCTCTATTCTTTTATTTTAGCCAAATTCCCTCTACAAACACTTGTAAATATATGTCAAAATAAATAAATTATTGTTATGCATGTATTTGTTAATATTGTGTAATTAACACTTAATTATCAAAAATAAAATAATAAAGAAGGAAATAAAAAGAAAAAGAATAAAGTAAGGTTGTAATTATGTAAAAAGTACGGACTAACCCGAACCTTTAGAGATGGTCAAATATTGGCCCAATCGATAAGGAATAAAGTAGGGAGAGATAGGGTCCTTATTAACTGTATATATTCATCACTAATCATCCTATATATCCTTCACCGATTTTTATTTCTAAATAAAATAATATCAAAAAAAATTTATTTCCTTAATAAAAGTTGTAAATAAAAATATGATGTAAATAATAAAAATAATTGCAAAAATTAAATTGTGTACAATTATACAATACCTATACTTGTATTTATTTATTTATTTATTTACTTTTTTTATATTTAAATTGTGTGCATATTGTATTTTTAATCATTTGTATATACTTTTAATAATTATATAAAATTAAGATAAAATTCATAAAATGTTAAATAAAACAAAAATAAAATAAATTCTTTATTGTATACAATAACCAGTGTATATATTGTACATAATAGCAATTTATTAACACTTATAATTAATCTATAAAAATCAAATAAAAATGTTTTTATACTTTCTATTAAATAAAATAAAAATTATCTTTGTAAAAATACCAAAAAAAAATACATGTTTAATATACATAGGTAAATGATACATACATATATATATATATATATATTAAGGCTTATTGTATATAATATTGTATGTGTATATATATTTTATTACAATATATTAGCAATAATAGAAAATTATTTAATAAAATAATAGACATTTTTCATTTTATTCATTTTTTAAGGCCATTTACTATTTTTTATTAATAATTCCTTGATTTTTGTAAATGTTATTTTCTAATTAGTCGACCCGAGTCTGTTGACTCTAGTCTACCCTTCCACCTTCCAGGATCTGACCCGCCAACCCTCTGATGGACCCATTTTCTTCATATTTTTCTGATCGGATCTATCCACCGCTATCCTTGGATTGCGGATCCCTGTGCTCCTTGATCATCTGCGATACTCGTGTATCCCTAGGAGTGTCCGAACCCACCTCGGATATTGTGAACTTCCCTGATACTTCTAGATATCCAAGGTACCCTATAAATGTTCTCTTCCGCCTCCTCCGTGCCCTAACTCATTCCTCGTGCCTCATCTCCTCCACTTGAGCCTTCAGGATAGTGACATCCTACAACTTCCATTTGGAGCTCAGATTGGTGCCGAGTTGATTGCAACTCGATCATGGTCGGAGCTCTCCACTGCGAGTAGCCTCATCAACCTTCTGTAGTCATGTTGAGGCAACCACCCTACCGCTCACTCCACCCTTCTTCGCCTTCTCATCTCAGATCATCGAGTAACCTTCGGCCTTTACGTTCACCATCCTTTTCAATTCATTCTTCTTCATCGTCGTCCATCCTTTCTGCGTCGACCCTCTGGCTCGGATCTCCATTCCCACATCCATCCCTTAAGATCGATTCATCGTATGCCTGACCACCTTCCCTTGCGACCGGACCCCATTAGGCTCGATCTTTTGATAGAGATTAAGACTAGACTTCCTGAAGGATATGGTAAAATCCTCAAGCGCATCACGGAAGCATGAGCATCGTACCAAAAACGATGAGGAGTGACTAGTCACACTAGTTGCTCGATGCATCACAATTTAAAAAAAAATTCATGCGACGAAACCACATGATCCAAGAACACTTCTCGGATCATTTCCTCTAAACCACAAACAAGTAATAGGATTACCTCTTGAAGCGTGGCTGCAATCGAGTCTCTAAACGAAGAGACCTCCTGTCTCAAGTCTGATTCGATGGAAAAGACGCTTGCGAGCGCGTGGATGAATCGTGTGCTTCTCGCAATCCATGTTGATGATCCAAGCGGTGGATCTCCTGATCTCGACACACTAGATGCGACGTCTTCTTCACGAGTGAGGTGCACCGAAGGAGACGGAGATCCACGAGCAGACGATCGGGCAGCATAACGGCGATGCTGCAGTGATGGAGACTCCCTCTACGACATCCATGGTGGACAGCCATATGAGAGGGAGAGAGAGTAGGACTGTAGAGAGAAAGAGAGAGAGAGGGAGAGAGAGAGAGAGATGTGCTTCAATAGCATGTGTCCCAAGAGAGCATGGTATGCCTCTCTATTTATAAGGTTTTGGGATCCATGTATCTCAATCCATGGGACATATAAAATCAATGGATGAGATTGATTTATGTCTAATCCAATGGTCAAGATTGTTGTTGGTAAAAGCCAACAACTTGTGATTTAATTTAGATCAAATATATTTGACAAATCAAATATACATCAATCCTAAAATTAAACCAATCAAATAAGGAGACAAATTCCATGGAGATCTCAATCCCATTTGAATATTTTGGAGGACCACTTATTTCCAATTGGGGCAATCTCATAAAATCTCATGAGATTGCATATCTCCAGAAATTCTCCATTAATTAATTCAACTACTTTTGTTGTGATTTATTCATCAAAAATAAATCATAATTAATTTTGAGAATATTGCAATCTTGCCATTGGAAAATTGTGAATCACATTCACAACTCATAACAAAATATAATTTTCGTTTTCAATTAATTACACAAGTGTATCCGATACACATTAATAATTAATAAACAAATATAAATTATAATTAGCTCTCTCTAATACATTATAAATCACATTTATAATATATTATGAATAATATGGATAGTGTTATCCACATTATTCATATCCACGATAATTAAATAACATTTAATCATCTTGGATCTCTATTCTCACGTGCCCAAATAATATGAATCACATTCACATTATTCACATCTTTGATAATTAAATCACATTTAATTATCTAAGATAGCACTCCTTATAATATGAATCAAATTCATATTATTCATGATAATTAAATCACAATTAATTATCCATTTTCTTAATGCTCGGATACATATATCAACAATAGAGTTATCCATGAACTCTTTCAAGGATAATGAGCTTTCTCCGCGATACTTGGAGATAAGGACAGGGCGATTGTATTGTTCCACATATAGTGACTTGGATATCGAGATCACATCTCAAATCCAGATCTCGGGCCTCCCATAGATGCTTGATTAAATCAAGACTGCAAATCTAATCTTCTTATTGCATCTGAATCACATTCAGATCAATGTCCAACATTTGGACTATGATTAGATTACTTTTCTACTGAAAAGAGTCACTAAAATCCAGACCCATTTCATCATTCCCTAGGAATGGAAGTGTCATAGTTATACAATCGTTTATGATCACATCACCCTCATGTATTCCCAATACCTATACATACTGCATACTGGAAGACTCAGAATAAACTAGAAGTATAAGATCATTTTTACACTATCTACTTCAGGCTTTTATCATTAAGTTTCTCATTCGATCATTGGGAGTTGGTATCGATCGTATACTTTTCATTAGCATACATCATACCCAGGTGTTGATCATATACTTTCCAAAAGTATATATCAAACCTACAAATTCAGTCAAGCTTCCGAAGCGAGACGACCATGCACGGAATTTGATCTTCCCAATATCTCACGAGTGAGCTCATATCTTCCGGTTCAGTAATGAACCTGTATAATCCCTTTGAGAGATCGCATTGCTCATATGCCCTTGCATGCACACCAGCGCGCCGATGTATAGACCTTGATTAGGTCATCAACCTATTGGTCTGCCAAATGTACATACTCAGACATATAGTAACACATCTGTCTCCGGTCAGAGGATGTGTGCCTATATCATGACAACATACGATATATGACTTTGGTTATCTCAATCTTGTTAAGTCAACTCCTTTACCTAACTAATCTAACACCTCCGAATCTCTATTCCTATGCATATGACATGCATCAAAAGGTCGGTCAGATATCAGCCTAACTGAGAAAGGATTGTCGTCTCCTACTCCGGCTGGAGATCATCTCTTAACCATCATTTGATGGTGCTTGATGAGTCCTCAATCTAACTCTTTAGATATTCATCCAAGCACCAGCCTCTATGATTCAATAATTGAATCAACAGCTATATGATCATCAAGATGGCCATGGTGCATAACCCTAATTGTACTAAGGGACCTATTATGCAAATCATTTATTCTTCATTTCAGATCAGGGAATGATATTCGCAATAACATTTATTGCAAATCATTTATACCTATTTTATTCTTTGTTACTTATTCATCAAATAAAAAAACTTTGTACTTGAAAGTTGTAGATAATATTGTAATAAAAATACAAAATTGAGTTTGTACAAAATTAATACCCAGTGTACATTTTATACACAAAATAAAAAGCCAAAACCCCAAATTCACAAACCCATATATTTCAATTAAAAACTCAAAACATATCAAAATCACCTCTAATTGTATATAACTTTTCATGAGCTATTCAATGGAGGTGGTTTCATAATTTTTGGAATTACTGTGTGAAAGTTAGGTATTTTACCCTCATTCTACATTGTACCCGAATAAAATATTCAATTTATCCATTCTTTGTTATTTTTGCAAATTCATATTTTCATAATTATGTAATTATTATTCTTAGCATGTGTGAATAGAAAAACCAAAATAAAATCACAAAGAAAATGTAAACTAAAATAAGTATATACCAATATATAGACAAAATAAATGTAATATTACATGTATATAAAAAAAGTGAATTTCATTCTTTCATTCTTTATTCATTTACATTATTATGAGCTTGTAAATATTATTTATATTCTTTTAAAAATATAAAACCAAATTAAAACCCAATAAAATAAATTGAAATAAAATAACGTATATAATACATTAACGAAATGCCTATAAGTATACGTATATATTGTACATATCTATTTATTTAAGTATAAATATATTATCATAAAAATATAATAAAAATATACTTATACACATAAAATTAAGTTTAAATATATAAAAAATAATAATAAAATAACATAATAGAATATATAAAATAAAATATAATAGTCAAAAAATAAGTAAATATACCTAAAAATAGACCATTAAAAATTAATTACTAATAAATAACATCAAAAAAATAAATAAAGATCATAATAAAATACTAGATAAAATAATAAACATTTTTTATTTTATACACAAAAATTAGAAAGATCAAAATCTATTTTTAAATATTAATTTTCTAAATAAATCTGTTGTTTTGTCCGTATTGGAGTTGAGCAGGACCAATAAGGGGGTACCGTCTATTGACCGCCAATCAACTCTCCCCCCTAGTCCTCTAATTTGAGATATTCTCTTGCCCTTAGTTAAAAGTCGTCCGATGGCACCGTTGCCGGACGATGCCATCTAACGAGTCCTAGTATGCCTTCGGCTATAAGTTGTGGATTATCGTTCGCATAAATTAATGTGTATCGTTTCGTTGTAGGCGAGCAATTGAAACCAGTCAAGAAATAACCTCAAGAATATTTTATCATTTTTTATCAATGTCGTTTTTTGTTTATTTTATGTGGGCATGTCCCAAGGTCGAACTCAAGGAGGCAAAGGAACAACCTATAATTTTGTCTATCAAAGTTCGTGCACGGTTTTTGAGGCATTTTTTGTAATTTTAAATGGCGGGACAACAGAAGAGTTGGAGCAACATCGGTGATTGTGTTCCTGGCGAGCAGCGTGCTTTTGTAGATGGGGAGCGGATGATCGAAGGCTGAAGCGGCAAGTGTGCTGCAGTCGGGGAAGACGTGACGGAGGGGATGAAGTGTCGTTGAAGCATCGTTGGCTCGTCAGTTGAAGTTGATGATAATGGCGGGTGAAGCTGAAGCGAAAGATGTTGAGGAAGCTTCTAGAGGTGACGCGAGCAGCTGTCGAAGGTGTTGTTGGCTATTGGAGATAGTGTAGGCTCGACCGTGGGAAGAACACCAGAGCTTGGGCAGATGCACGGCGACGTGCAGCTACAACGACATCGTGGGAGGACACCGGACCATGTCGGGATGAAGATGAGGGGATGGCGCTGTCTCCACCATCCCTCCTACGTTAATAGCTATTGGCGGATGAAGAGTTCAAGGGAGACAGAGGACTTTTATAGCGAAGAAGAGGCCAGATATTGGAGGTCGACGGAATTGGTTTTGAAAAGGAAGGTTATCGGTGATGGAGAGATTCGATTGGGAGGTGATCGGCGTGGATTCGACGAGGTTAACTTTATTGTAGAAGGGCGGAGTAGACGAGATAGGCAGTGGTTAGGGCCGAGGATGCGACACATGCTAGTCATGTGCGACAGAGGCACGTGACACACATGTGCGATGTTTTTAATTTTTTTTAAATGAAAGAAAATAAAATTCAAAAATTGGTGACACGTGGCTGCTCCAGGAGTGGCCACATGTCAACCCGACAAAAATCAGAAAATAAGTACCTTAATAAATATGTAAAAAATAGTAAATAACATCGGATCGAAAAAGATTCTTCACAAAAGTTGCTCGTCTCGATGAGATCTACAACTTTCATGAAGACATCAAAACCAAAATCGATCAATTGCATAAAGTTATATTTTTTTGGGTATTCCATGTACATAGAATTCCCTGATTTTTGGGTTTTATAATTTTTTTTTGTCATTTATAAACCAGATAAAATTAAAGATAAATATTTACACATTAATATATTATTTTTGGATTTATATAAATTATGAAAAAGAAGGAATAAATTAAAAGACGAAAAAGATAATTTTTATACAAATAGTTAGTTAAGACTTGGACTCGGTTAGTTTCTTTGATTTCAAGCTCAGTTTAGATTTAGATTTTTGTGCATTTTAATAAAACTTTTATCAAAGAAGATAAATAAAAAAATAAAATAAAAGGGGTTAATTATGTAAATAAAATAATAGGTCAAAAACTGTTAAAATACAAAATGTACAAAAGAGGCCCAAGACCCAACTTTCAAATATGAGCTCTGATTCTGTTGAACTTGGTCTTGTTTTGAAGGTAATTAAATGTATATTAGTTCAAAAGTGAGTAGGATCAAATCGGACACTAGATGGGGAAGATATGAAGGTTTTGGCCTGAAAATCCTAGAATTGGGGTTTGGGTTTTTGGTCCACTTATTTGGTTACTGGATATTTTGTAATTTTCATTTATTCTTGTTAGTGATATGTACACAGTGGAGGTGGTTTTGGGTCAAATGGAGGTAACATGAATTAGTTAAAAATCGGGGAGGTTAGGCTATTTACTGGTTTATTTTGGCTGGGATTTTGGGCTTCTTTGTTGTGCGAAAATGAGTGATAAAATGCAATTCTTATCAAAGCATGCATAAATGCTAATTATGCAGAATAAATTAAGAAATGTCAATGATTTTGAGGGATTTGAACTTAATTAATCAGTTTTAGAGTGATGAATATGAGATTCATCATCTCCCTATACTTAAACCATGCTCGTCCCTGAGCATCAAAAGAAATGCCATGAGGTGAAATGAGATTTGGTTCCATACCAAGCCCATGAGCTGAAGATGAAAAAGAAACTAGCCTCATCCATTGGATTATTAGTTTGGCAGAAATTCTGTGAGACTTAGAATTTTAAAATCAACAACCTTTAAGTTTTAGACATCATTGTCACAGTTTCGGCTCCGAAGTCATCTTAGCTCGATCCTCCTCCCATAGCATACCCTACGAACATTGAACAATTGACTCATGTGTGTGAAAGGTTTTATCTCTTCGCATCCAGAATGTCGGACTACCATGCAAACCTCCTCTCCAGTAACTCATCCTCGTGGAGTTAGGTATTTCCTTCTATGGTCTGTTGCGCTGTGTTCACAACCGAAATGGGGGAGAAATTAGAAGAAGGAGAAAAAAACTAGAGGGTGGCCAGTGTAGTCACCTCTCTTTGCGAAGCTGACGAGTGTAGCCGAGTCTCCACCAAGATCTGCAGGTTTTCTTCAAGCTCGGACCTTTTTTGTCAGATATTTATTTGGTAGAATGCTTCTTTGTATTTGGATTTTTGGCGGTTCTGCTTGGATGTTGTTGTGCCCCTACGGATATAGAATCTTTTTTCTGTACATGTTTTGAGGTCTTAGAAAAAAATCGTGCCCAAACTTCCATCCCTTTTCCGAAGCTTTATTTCAACCCGTACTCCAGTCTATTGATTTCCACGCTACCAGAAAAGAAACTCACACAGTCTTCCAACATCTCATCTGAGTTGAGCTAAGTGCATAGTACGAGAGTACAAATTAATTCCTTATTCCAGAGTTGTACCCAGAATGCAGAAACCAGGTTAGACACTAAGAGTCAAATGCTGCACATTGTCATGTTGAACTTGAAGAATTAAGTCATAGAACTGAAGCTTCAAATATCATATTTTTCGATGAAGTTCCTCTAAAAATAAGGTTGATTAAGGTCAAGTCCAGACCACTCTCGATTTCTGCTCATAACTTGGATAAAACCCAACGATTTTTCACAAATGAAAATGAATGTAATGCTGGAAGAAGTGCAGGTGTGTGAAATGCAGACACATTTTTTTCATTTTTTTGTGATGATTTTTTATGCAAGGGATTTTTTCTCTTTTTTTAATGCAAAAATGAATAAGAAGCCAAAATTTTTTTTCCAAAAATTTTGGGTTGGACACAGTCAGTGTTAGATGCAAAACTCTTTTTCTTTTTCTTTTTGTTTTGTTTTGTTCTGTTTTTTTCACATATTAGTTACCCACCCCGTAAATACATACAGACTTATGCGAAAGTACGAGATATGGATAAAATATATAAACAATATATATACAGACCCTCTATACTTAGCGAGTGTTGTGTCCTCAGGGCACAAGAAGCGTAAGAGAGGGAAAAAGAAAAAGATAGATCGGTACGCCCCCCTATACTTAGATTGTGAACAGTCTAAGTATAGAAGAAGAGCGAAAAAATAAGGTGGTCGGGATATGTGGATGAATAGAGTATATACAAATGGGCATCGGTTCCCCCTATACTTAGGATCTGGTCATCCTAAGGGAGAAGTGTGGAAATGAGGTGATCGTGAGATGGGGAGAATGATATGTACATATGGCATCGATCCCCCCTATACTTAGGCCTTGGCCTAAGTAAAGGAAGAAGATGTAAAAGGAGACCGATGTGATCGGGAGGGAGGGTGGGTAGCCGATGATTAAGGTGGTTTTCGGCCGATCTTTTTATGAGCCCATGGTGTGGGAGATCGTAATGATGAGAAGGAGATGAAGCATATGATTCCCAACTATTATTAGTGTTGTCCTCAAAGAAATCATGTTGGATAGTGGATGAAGAGTTTGAGTCAGATGAGAGATAACCATCATCGGAATTATCCTCAGAGGAATAGTATTTGAAAGTGGGCACACTCCAGATATTCTTTCCTTTTAGTTTCTTCAGTTGTTTCTCAAAATTCGTTCCTTCTTGGGATCAAGCAATTTGTCCTCGGATGAATACTCTGAAGCACCATTTTCAGTCAGCACATAAGAAATTATTACAGTATATTTGATGAGACCAGGAGCATCGGCTTTGGATAAATAATAGTGAGGAACAGGAGTCGTCCAATGGGACTCGAAGTTTGGAACCTTGCAAAGATAAGGTTTTAAGACTGTCGAAAAAACCTCACTCATGTAGATTACCTTTTCCGGACCAGATGAGGAATCATCAGACGATTCCTCTTTCGGAAGGTCAAAGGTGACTTTCTTTTTCGATGAAGGAGTAGTCATTTTGTTTCATGAAGTTGTTGGTCCACTTGAGTCTCCAGATGAGTAAATATTGAAATTTTTCTCCTTGGTCGGTGTTTGTCCTGCGCGTTTGTTCTTAGCCTTCTTGATGTTGGTGCACTCATGAGTTGAAATGATTTGTTCAAGGAATTCAAAGTAGGTTGACCCAGGGTGAGACCATGCATATGTCTCTGTATCATATAGGAAACACTTTGCTATGGTGAGATCCGCAGGAATTGAAATAGTGGGGAGAGTCTCTACATGTTCGTTCTCAATTTATTTGATGTTGGAGCATTCCTATGTCGAGTTGATTTGATCAAGGTAGTCAGAATAGGTTGACCCAGGGTGCGACCATGCAGAAGTCCTTGGATTGTATTAGTCATATATTTGATTCATGATGAGAGTAGCTGGGAATGGAGCAGGTGGGAGTTTCTAAACCAATAGTCTCATCAACAACCGCTATCTCAGGTGTAGCAATGGGGTAGGGCTCCTCTACCGCTTGATGGTTACGACTGTTGAGGACTTCGTGGGTTGCCTCAGAAAATCGTGGTTCCTCAAAGACTTGTTAAGATCGAAGTGCTCCCAATGCTGTAAAATTGATTTCCCGAGTCTCACACTAATTAATTGCCTTAGACAATGCCAAGAATGGCTTTCCGAGAATAATTAGAGAATGGGTGAATCCTTCTTGATGCTTAATATCAATGATCGTGAAGTCCACTTTGAGCGGAGCACCTTGGAATGTAAGGATGACCGAAATGGTTCCTCTCGGTCGCTTTATCGATCGATCAGCCAATTGAATGATCTCTCATATCTTCCTGATAGGTCCGAGTTTGAGCTTGTGAAATATAGAGGTCGGGAGGATATTAATTGGTGAGTCGTCATCAATTCGAGCCTGTGTAAATATCGTGTCTTTCATTCCACAGTCAAATCTGGGCAACCGCTTTACTATGCGGCTCTTGGTTTTTCTCCTCAACACTAAGGAGGTAACCAATGACAAAATATGTCTTTCAGTATTTTTTCTTATCCTGTTTGACTTTTTCATCATTAATTTGTTCATTAAAAATTCTTTAAGGTATGGGAAATGTCCAATGGCCTGTGTAAAGGGAAGTTCAAAAATCAATCTTTTCTCTAGTGCTTTCCATAAAGCAGGATCCAAATTCTTCAGATCTTCTTCAGTTTCAAATTTTTATGTATTTTTTTGGTTTTTCGATTTATTTGGTGTTTTCGGTGTGGTGTAGTGATGTGGTATTTTTCGTAGATGATGAGTGATAAGAGTCACGGTCAGAGACAGTGTCATCCCTAGGGGAGTAATATGTAGAAGTGTCACTATCAGATTTATCCCTAGGGTGAACATATTATCTAGATTTCTGAATATCCTCATAATTTTCAACTTGAGATCCAATCATTTCATCATCCACTTTCGTATCTGAGCTACCATAATATGAAATTATTTTGTCGGTGAGATTTTTAAATTTCTCCTCCATTAATTCACACCTCTTATTTATCCTCGAAATGTCATCCTCAAAAATCTTTTCTTGATCAATCTTGGGAGCAGTCGGTGTGTATTTTTGCATTTGAGATTCGATCATTTTATCTTTTATATCATGTTTGAGCTGAGAGGAGAGTCTCATGGAATATCCAATATATAATCGTTATTTTCCGAAAATTTCCCCTCAAAAATCATGGATGGAGGCTTCTTAGTGGAAGGATTTTGCAGAAATTTGTAGGTCTCATACTCAACATGTTGTAACTCAGGCATGCAATTCCAGTTCAAGTAGAGTCTGCTTCCATGGTCATGATTGATTGTATCTTCGAACAATGGAGTCATACAGGGTGCATATGTGTCGATATCATCCATTTGGTCCTCTGTATGCATAGGCTGATCAAAGGAGTGGTATTCAGGTTGGTCAATAGGGATTTGATCGTCACGGTCAATCCAACGCTAATGATCATTAAGTGAGAGGCTCTCATTTTGGTGTGATCGGATTTTATTTCTCGGTCAATTGTGAGACTCAAAAGTGACTTGATCTTGAAATGGTTCATTAGTTTTAGCGAGAAATCAAGAATAAGAAGGTTTGGTCCGGGATGGTAAGTGGTCATGTTTCGATGGATGAGTCGAGTAGAATGGCTTGGAATTAATAAGCGGACCGAAATCATACAAGAATAAGAATCTTTCTCAAATGATGGAGGATTATTGAAAGAGGGGGTTTAGTTGGTTTGAGCCTTACCGAGACAAATTCATTTTCATAATATAGCTCTTCTGGATTGTTGGATAAATGTTCCATCATTTTTGAAAGAGCTGAAATGAGTGATGATTTGGGTTTGACTGAGCTGAATTTATTTTCATGATACAGATCTGGAGGGTACTTGGACAAAAGTTCCATAATTTATGAAGGAGGATTATCGGTTGTCATCATGGATCTTGATCAACGATGTGCAAGTCTATTGGATATTCAAAAGAAATTTTAATCAAGGAGATTGATAGCACAAGTGTGTGGCTTTTGATCTTCGAAATCGGTTCACGCACATAAATCAAACACAAATCAAACCCAGGTTCACCAACTCACACAATGAAGCCGCAAGAGTTTGGTTATTTTCTTTTCAATTTTGGTTGGTGATAAGATAATCTTGGAAAATAATTTAGCAAGCTGTTAGGTGCCGAAAATTTTCTTAATGACTGTCCTAAATTCTTACGACTAGTCGCACCTACTTTCAGCCAGTATGGGTGACCGTAAAATGGCTACCCATGTTACTTAAGGACGGAGCCTTATGTAGTGTCCTTTAAACCACATGAAATCCGAACCGTTTACCAACTAATTGTAGGTCCTCACTGAGAAGTAACTAATCATTTTTAGAATCAGTACTCACAATGAAAATTTTGGACCCGGTATCTAACCTTAGGTGTCATCTCTCTCTCACTCAGAAAAATAAATGCATCCAAGGTCGGGGTTATTTTCCAGAAAAAAATCTTGATTTATGGGTTATTTTAAAATCAACTATATTTAGTAGTCCCAATTTTAATTACTGAAAAATTAAGTGAACACAAATACACGTCTACCGTCCAGTCCCATTTTCCTTTTAAAATTATGTGATAAAACAGGAGGGAGAAATTCGAAAAGCCGATGCACGCAAAAAATGATGATGTATGTGCAGTTAGAAAACTACAGTAATTCCTCACAATCTCCATGTGGGATGCAATACAAGAATGGAAAGATTATTCTAAATGAATGAAATCGATGAAAAACTACACCTAGAAGAATGTCCTATTAATCGGGAAGAATTGAATTGAATTTGACTAAATTGAACAATCTATTGTGCGTCTTAAATAAAGTGAAGTGTGGCCCAAGGTCCTACAAGCACAATAAAAAATTTAAATGCTCTAAGAGCCGTATGTGCAGGTCTATCCTAAGCGCTACTCAAGTCGGGCCCCACCCTAACCGAAGAGTGAAACATGCCACGACACACCATAGAAAGAGTTTGAGGTCTTGTTACACACGCGAGAGTCCGAACGAACACAACTAGAAATGAGCAAATAATTACAAAAATCAAAATTGTAGAAAAATAAATTCTAAACTTTACGCTCTCTCACAACTCTACTCTATAATAATTTTTAATTTGGCATTTCAGAAGTCGGTGAAGATGCATAGATTCTTGAGAAAACCGCTCCATGGACGTCGGGTACCTCACAAGAAAATAAGAGAGAGAATGTAAGAGAGTGACTCAAAAATAAAAATAAAACAATAAAATAAATTTTGAAAATAAAGTAAAACTAAATGTAGGAAAAATATGGAATTTATACATTGAGAATTTTGGGGTTTAGACTACCTGACAACGAAAAATCAAATGAAAATTTTTAGACAAAAAACTAGGCCGTCTGCCTCCCTGGCAATAGCGTCATCTAACGAGTCCTAGAATGCCCTCGGTTAAAAGTCGTGGATTATCGTTCGCTTAAATTAATGTGTGTCGTTTCGTTGTAGGTGGGCAATCAGAATCAGCCAAGAAATAACCACAAGAATATTTAATCAATTTTTTATCAATGCAGTTTTTTATTTATTTTACTCGGGAATGTCCCAAGGTCGAACTCAAGAAGGCAAAGGAACAACCTAGAATTTTATCTATTAATGTTCATGTATGGTTTTCAAGGCGGGTTTTTTTGTAATTTTTTAATGTAATTTAAGATGCAAAATGCAAATTAAGCCAATTTTAAGGACTAGAAAATGGTTAGCAATCAAGCGATGTCTGAAAAATACGAAACTTGGCCACGATGACAAGAATGATGAAATGAGTGCACCATAATTTTTTGGAATTTTTGGATGTAAGTTATTTTTTAGGAATTTTTTAATGCAAATGATGTAAATTTAAATATTTAATTATAATAAATATTAAACCTATTTATTTTTAAGGGCTAAATTTATTCAAGATATATCATTAGATGATCGATCTCAGAAAAATCCTAAACATCGAAAATACACGGTTCAATAACTATTAAAAATCAAATATTGAAATATGCAATATGATTTTTACAAGGCAAATCATGCATGCAAATGCAATTAATTTTGGGCACAATGTAACATAAAATTAATTCTACAATCTGTGAACTTTTAGTAATTTTTAGAATAATGGTTAATTAAATAAGAATTATCAAGCACATAATGGGAAAAATATGCAATTTTTCACAAAACAATTAATTAATAATTAACCACTAATCACAAAAATTTCAGACATGCCATAATGTAGAGAATTAATTGACGAACATCATGCTATTTTTTAAATAATAAAAATATGCAATGTAGAGGTCCAAATTTGAGGGGGAACACATGGATATTTCTGCAATAATATAAAATAAAATATTGTAAAGAAAGGACTTTATTATAATTACCGTTATGCCTAGTGGTAAGCCTGCAAAATCACTAGAGGGTCAGCACGTGACCTCTAGTTGGGGGTCTCCTATGCAAATATAAGATGTCGTAGGGGGTGATTGCAATCTCTCCAGCATAGCACGTGACCTCCGGGGCAGGGTTTGGCTCTACAAATCAAGACACCGTCGGGGTGCTTCTTGCTATTTTCCCAGCGGTCACGTGCGCAACATGTGACCCTGGGGTTGTTGACGTCCCCTCGACGCACGTTCCTCGTATGTGCGTAGGGGTCTCGAGCCTCACCCCGACGGCGAGGCGCAACGATGGAGGAGTTCTGGTGGTGTGGGCATGCAACTACTGCCACGGAGGGGAACCAATGAAGGTATGAGATGGGACCTCGTGAAGGTGTTGTATTGGCTGACACACCACCGGCGGTCGTTGGGGGCGAGACGCGGAGAAGGAGATGACCAGTATCGGAGTTGGTCATGGCAGAATGGCGAAAGAGTGGAAGCAACATCGACGATTTTGTTTCTGGCTAGAAGAATGCTCTTGTAGATGGCGAGCGGATGACTAGAGGCTGAAGCGGCAAGGGTGCTGCAGTTGGGTAAGATGCGACGGAGGGGGATGAAGTGTCGTTGAAGCATCGTTGGCTCATCGGTTGAAGTTGATGACGGTGGCGGGCAAAGCTGAAGCGAAAGATGTAGACGAAGCTTCTAGAGGCGATGCGAGCAGCTATCGAAGGTGTTGTAAGTTATTGGAGATAGTGTAGGCCTGACGGCAGGAAGAACACCAGAGCTTGTGCAGATGCGCGACGGAGCGCGGCTGCAACGACGTCAAAGGAGGACACCAGACCTCATCGGGATGAAGGTGAAGGGGTGGTGTTGTCACCGCCATCCCTCCAATGTTAATAGCTATATGTGGATGAAGAGTTCGAGGGCGGCAGAGGCAATTTCATAGTGAAGAAGAGGTCGGAAATGAGTGGTTGACGGAATTGGTTTTGAAGAGGAAGGTGATCAGTGATGGAGAGATTCGATTGAGAGGTGATCGATGTGGATTCGACGAGGGCTACTTGATTGGACAAGGGCGGAGTAGACGAGATGCGCAGCAACACAAGAGATTCGCGGGCGGTGATGCGAAAATAGTGGCAGCGGTGACAAAATTTTGGGGGGCGGCGCCGCTGCGAATTGGGAAAGGTGGAAGGAAGTAGGTGATGGTCCAAGCGCCGTCCGGTCGGCTGAGAGCGGACGGCCCTAGTCTTGCAACATGGCGGCTAGGGGGTGAGGATACGGCACGAGCTGGTCACGTGCGGCAAAGGTACATGACCTGCACGTGCGATGTTTTCATTTATTTATTTAGTTTTATTTTTTTATAGAAATAATAGAAAATAAAATCCAAAAATGGGTGACACATGGTGGCTCCAGAAGCTGCCACGTGTCAGCCCCACAAAAATCAGAAATAAATACCTTAATAAATATGTAAAAAATAGTAAATAACATCAGATCAAAAAAATCTCTTCATGAAAGTTGTTTGTCTTGATGAGATATACAACTTTCATGAAGACCAAAACCAAAATCGATCAAGTGCACAAAGTGATATTTTTGGGTTATCCCTTGTACATAGAATACCCTGATTTTTGGGTTTTGCAATTTTTTTATCATTTTTAAAAAAGATAAAATAAAAGATAAATATTTACACATTAATCTGTTTTTTTATTTTTATTAGTTAAGAAAAAGAAGGAATAAAATAAAAGATGAAAAAGACAATTTTTGTACAGATAGTTAGTGAAGACTTGGACTCGATTAGTTTCTTTGACTTCAAGCTCAGTTTGGATTTGGATTTTTGTGCATTTGAATAAAACTTTTATCAAAGAAGACAAATAAAAAGGAAATAAAATAAAATGGGTTAATTATGTACATAAATCAATAGGTCAAAAATTGCTTAAATACAAAATGTACGATAGAGGCCCAAAACCCAACTTTTTCACATATGTGCTCCGATTAAGTTGAACTTGATCTTGTTTCGAAGGTAATTGAATGTACATTAGTTCAAAAGTGAGTAGGATGAAATAGGACACTAGATGGGAAAGATATGAAGGTTTTATTTCAGAAATCCTAGAACTGGGGTTTGGGTTTTTGGTCCACTTATTTGGGGTACTGATTTTTTTGTATTTTTCTTTATTCTTGTTAATGATATGTACACAGTGGAGGTGGTTTTGGCTCCATTGGAGTTAGCATATGCTATTTACATGTCAATTTTGGCTGGGATTTTGGGCTTCCTATTTTGTGCGAAAATGAGTGATAAAATGCAATTCTTTTCAAAACGTGCATGAATGCTAATTATGCAGAATAAATGAAGAAATTCCAATGATTTTGAGGGATTTGAGCTTAATTAATTAGTTTTAGTGTGATGAATCTGAGATTCATCATCTGTTGAATCCCAACTTTTCTTGCCATTGTCCCGACCAATCTATACATTAAATGAATTCGATCTCTTCACAAGATTTGTTCCTCATTCCTCCAGGATTCACGGCGACCTTGTAGATATGTTGTACATAGATCTGATCTCTCCCATTTAGCTAGTCAAATAAGGGTGCCCACTTGTTCTATAAACAATATATCCTTCCTTCTTTCTCAAATTTGGTCATCCTCCAAGTCTTAGAACCATTCACCTTTGGTCTAGCATGCATCACCATGACAGGGGGAGGTCCCCTAAGCTTTGGATCGGCTTGCGGAGGAGGAGATGCACCTAGGTTGTCGTCACCGACGACCTCTGCTCCTTGGCCTCCGGCTAGGTAAAAGTTGCGTTTTTTTCGTTTTTGTAGCTTAGAATTAGTGTTAGGTTTAATCTTATGACTCTTGTTTAGTAATTTACTCCACTAAATAGATAGATTAAGTTAAGTTTAGTTCGTCGGAGCTGAGCTCCTGCCATGTATTCGTAGTGATTTGCCTGCCTCTGACCCCTATTTTCACCCTCATCTAGCTACCCTTCCATTTCTCCATCTTCCAGCGCCCCTAACCACCCTCGACTCTACCTGGATCGAGGATTCAAAGTCCACCTCCGCCTCATCACCGGAATTTATCACCCATCACCCATCTCTAACCCATTCCATGCCTCACCGGGTCGAGGTACCTTGCCCTCGACCTGCGAGTTCATTTTTGCAGGTCTTGCGGACAAAATATCCCTTCTAGGATGGAGATTGGACTAGGAGTGCATTTACCAGGTGCCCAGACATTCTTAAGCTCCAGATCCCTTCTCAGCACGCTTTGACCATTTCGTTGCATTTCGAACCTTTGCGGGAGCAGCAGGAGCGAAAAACAACAATTGGTAGAGTTTTTGGTCATTAGAGGAGCGTGTGGCAGCCGATCGAAACACAACGAGGGTGAGTTCATCTCATGTTCCTCTGCCGATCTCCACAACCGTCGGATCAAGGTTATTCTTAGTGGTATACAACAACCATCAGATCAAGCATCGCCTCCGTTGTTCGATCGAGCCTCGAAGGTCTAATCTGGAGCATCGAAAGTGAAGCATTATTGGCGAGCCAGAGGCCGACACTTGTTAATTGAAGCGACCAGGACCGTCAGATCTGCACAGTAATGGGGTTAATTGCACCTTATCGCCGCTCCTTTTTGTATATTCATTATTTAATTTTATAAATAATTTGTAACGTGTAAAAATAAATAGAAATTTTTGTATAAAAGCCCCTGTGTACTATATTTGCATCTGGGTCCTTTCCACGTCACCTCACGTGCCTTCCCTTATGAGATAGTGAAATTGCATTGAAGCCCTTATGTTTTTGTATATTGTAAAATAGTTCTTAAATATTAAATAAATGTTGTTTTTTGTTGGCAAATTGGCATCTGAGCCCCAGGAGTTTATTTTTATTGCACAAATGCCCTAGCCATGACACATATTTTTTTATCCTTTTAATCTTTTTATTTAATATAGCTAATGTGCTCCAAAAAATACACAAAAATAGGATTAAATGCCCCATACCATGTACTTTCATGCCATGTGTTCACTTTGCGTTTTTGGGCATTTTATTTATTTATTAAAAATTAAAAGGTGCTTAATTATTTCCTGTTTAACTTTGAAAATACCAAAAAAATATAAAAACGCATATAAAAATTCCAAAAAATGTATTTAGTATATTTTGACATATTTTAATTGAGATAAAAAAATCATTAAAATTGGAAAAATAAAAAGCTTAAAAATAAAAAACCCCAAAATCTTTTATAAAAATATAAAAAATCTTTTCAAAATCATGAAATAAGCTTTTCTGTTTTATAATTATCTTTATATAAATATTTATATATTAAACTTGATTTGGATAATTTTGGGACTTATATGCTATTTTAATATTCAAATCAATTTCGGAATATTAATTAATCCCTTATTTAGGGTATTTTTGACTTAAATAATACATAAAAATTTGCAAAAACTATAGAAAATAGCAAAAAAATAGAAAAATATAAAAAGCACAAAAAGATATATTTATTGCATTTTACTATTTTTACATCTCTTTATATTTATAGTATCTATATATACTTTATATTGTATATATAGACATATGTATATATCTTATACATTTAAATGAAAAAGAAATATAAAAACAGGAAAATATAAAAATAAAATACAAAATTTTAAAACAATATATATATAAATTAAAAACCCACAAAAATAATAAAAAGGGACTAGAGATACAAGACAAATTTTTGAGCATCTTTTTGCCTCCTACCACTTGCTCCCTGTGTTCAACCTCTACACATATTTACACCAATACACATTTTTTGTGGAGTTATAATAAATTTTAACTTCTCCACAATTTTCATCTTCATTGATATATTCTTGTTGTGCGTTAATTGTTGATTAACCTGGGTTTCGTGAGCGGTCGCATCAGCGACATCGTGGTCTCGTCTTGTGTGGACTACTTTAGACCCTTGTAAAATCCGTGTTATCAAATGGCATCGTTGGAGATTCTTTTATTTTGTCTATTTTCTCTTGTCTATTTCTTTATTGCATAATTTATTTATTTGTATCAGTATTTATTTTCCATTATTTTTTGATAATTATTTTAGATTGTTTTGACCCTCTTTTCTGTTTGACTTTGATGCGAGGGACCGCTACACGAAGGAGGACTTCCTAGGAAGAACGATGCACCCAATCAAGGCTATGCCAACCTTTCTTACTCAGCTGGCAGGAGAGAGAGAGAATCAAGGGAAAGCATAGGAGAATTTTGAAGACATCCTATTTTATGTCGTATTTACTTATTTATTATGTATATTTGTGTGTGAGAGAGACATTTATATGTAATAATTTGGACTCTCCAGACACAGCTACTTCACGAGGTTCAGTGCCTGAGGGATTGTTCCCTTAGGGGCCTCATCATGTTTTTCGTGTTTTTATCACTTTCTTGTATTTGTTTTTCGATTTTTTGTTTTATGTCTTTTGTGTGAATGAGCCCTATGTTAGGATGTGCTTGCTCGATAGACTAAGGCCAAACACTTAATAAGCATTGCCTATACCTATAAATTGTGTTTTGGACATAGTCAAACTTTGAAGTGCTATTTATTTGGACTTGAGACCCCATCCCAAGAGAGGCCTCATACAACGAATGCAATACCCGTTGTGGCGGGCACCGAGTGGCATCGAAGATCGATCATTGGTATCTTGTCTATATAATTAGCCTACTGTTCTTTACAATAATAGTATATCCTCATCTAGGGTGATTTCAGTGGCTTGCATCTCATATAGCATAGGTTTTCAATTCTTTTATGCATCCCGCATGGAGAGAGCTGGGAGGCACTATAAGGCTTCTGACTTTGCATGCATCGTTGATTTCCGACATGCATGGCTTTTCCGACCTTATCCCTCTGGTTTTGACCACTTAGGGTGATTAATGGAATTGGAAACCCTGATATGACGTGCATTGAAAAATAAACAAAAAAAGTGATAACCTAAATAAAACCGGGACTGCGTTGGGTTTAAAATAAAATGTAATGGATTCATTGTCTTGGGGAGAGCAACCCCCTCATTGTTTGTGCATTTTATTCCTACGTACACATTAGGATAGTGCCCCAATCCCAAGCATGTCTTCATTATTGTATAACTTTATGGTAATCACCTAACTCTAAAATCGACAAGATAAAAAGACCACCATCTCGGCCTCCACTGTGTTGAGTTGGTGAAATGAGGGTTTGCCTTGTACTTTGATTGTCATTTTGAGTTCATTCATGTTTTTATCATTCTTCGAGTCTTAAGTCCCACATGTGTGTGTATTTTCATCATTAAGTCTTTCTATCCCACTTGTTTATATCATTCCTCATTTGCATCTAAGTCATGATTGGGGAATGATCTTCATCGCCTTGATCAGATTCTCTGGCTTTCATTTCACACACATCACATTATCTCTGGTCCGGTTCAAGGAGGTAATCTCCTCGAACACAATTTTGGTTGTGTTTTCGCCTTGTGCGGAACACACATTCTTGACTCTGTTCTGCTCTTTTCTTGCCCGCCCTCCTCATCTCCCTTCGTATCATAGTTTCTTTCACACAGGAATGCTCTGCTTAAAGACAAGGCCTGCATCAAGGATTTCTGGATTCCATTAATTATATGTGTAAGCCGGGCAGAGTCGAGGATGCTGAGATTGGCGTGCTTGGTGGATTTGGATTTGATATGTGCTTGGACATTATTGAGGATCTTGATGATTTCACGATTATATGTGTGACTCTTTATCTAGGACTTTTGGTTTTGCACACCAGATTGAGGATGAGACCTATACTTGATGATGATCTTGTTAGCCATTCATATATGATCTATTCATTCGTCTTGGCCCGTCTTGATTCTGATCCTTGATGTGCTATCTCCTTATGTGCTTCAAAGTAAAGGTGCCAAAAACCCTCATGGTTTCAGTCATCTACCTTACTGATCCATTCTTCATCTCCTGACCATCCCACCCACCTAAAGCACTTAGTGGTTTCCTACTGACATCTCTAGTCGTCTCAGCTAGTGTAATTAACTTGAGGGTAATACTGTGATTGACCTGATTACTTCTTATCCCTCGCATGATATTATGCCCTATGACTGAGGATTGCATGATTGATGGTTTTAAGGACCTGAGATTTGATGCCAGCATTCCCATAATTTGATTGATCTTACTTGCATCACTTCCCAAAGACTATATGTGGGAGTGTGCAATATATTCTCTACGATCGGTTTCATTCACTACTTGTGCTACCACCTTGTTGGGGCACGAAATTGCATCGTCTGATTCATCTGTTTATCCTCCATCTTTGATTGTGTGCCCAATCTGTCGGTGCATGATGCCAATTTTGTAGACTCCTTCGAGTCTTCACTCCTTGACGGTCATCGCAAGGATGAGTTTTAGTCTGCTGATTATCCCATGACTGGTTCATAGTAATCTTTGAGGGTCATCTTCTAGAGATTATGACATCTTTCTATATTTGTCGGTCTCTTATGATGGTATACGATTTGTTACCTACTGAGACCACCTTGGAGAATCCTTCTGTTGGATCGGGCTCCTTCTAACCCTCACTCATTGACGACCCTCGCAAGGTTGAGATCTATTTTGAATATTCTCTGCTTATTTTGCATTGTTCCCTGTGGGCTATGTGCGGAAAAATGCAACATTTTCTTTATGATAGGATCCCCTTGGTGAATGTGTCTCGACTCTGGTGGAGCAGCAACCGAGTCGTCAGATATATGCTTAAGGTCCTGCTACTTTGGTTATGTATCTGATTTGATTGATCGTGGGACCTATCATTCTGGACTTCGTTGAGTCTACTCTCCTTGACGGTCCTCACAAGGATGAGCCTTCCACCTCTGATTATTCCCTGCTTAGTTAGCAGTATGTCCCTCGAGGGTTATTTGCGAAATGCTGGCACATTATCTTGAATTATCGGTCACTTATTTTGGTATTCAATCTGTCGCCTACCTAGACCGTTGTTGTTTATCCGTCTGATGGATCACGGACTCTTTGAGTCCACACAACTTGATGACCCTCGCAAGGGTGAGCTCTGTCTGATTATTCATTGTCTAGTATGTACTACTCCCCGAGGGTTGGCTGTGGGAGGGTACATCATTTTTTAGGTACGTGGCTTCACTTCTGGTTCTCCTATCTGTGGGAGCATAAAGCCGAGTCTTCCGGTTTGTGTCCTCGGTCTCCACTCTGGTTGTGTCTCCATTCTGTTGGAGCACGAAGCTGAGTCATCTGATATCTTCGACTCATTAAAGTCTTCTCACCTTGATGACCCTCACAGGTTTGAGCCATATCTTGTAGTGTTCGATGTCTTCTTGCTACATTTTTTATCTTACAACCACCAGATAACACATCGCTAAATTGCGAGTCTCCTACTTCTCACGTTCTATACATCTCTGAGACCATGATTAACTTGGAGGGATATGTATTATTCCTTTTTCCTCCATGTCTTACAGTATCGGCTCCAATCTACCATTCCTTCCCTTATGAGTTGATGATCCGCTCAATGCTACTGGGCCCAAGCTTACCCTTCGATCTATCTTGCCCCGGTAGCTGACACTCACTTGATTTCCTATTAGGATGTCTTTTACTTTTCTGACTGCATCACTATTCTCATAGGGAGAAGATGATGATAGTATGATATTCACTTGTCATATACCGTCCTGCATGTCATCATTCATTACTTATTGTATATATGTATTTTGTTTTATATTCCCTCTTTCTCCCGAATGTCATGTGTACTCTAGATCTTTTGCCATATCTTTAGATCTATACTTAGGACATAGTACACACCTTGTTGTTCTTTCTTCGTTCTATTTTACCACTCCCACCGTTGCTTATACTTAGGGATCTTTTACCCTTAGTATAGGGCGACTGATGTGTTCATTCTCTAAGATTATTTCATCTATCCTCATATATCTTCTTTTTTTCTTTACCTTTTCATTTTTGTTTTTCTACCAGAGAGGTGTCACTCCTTCTTTGCCAGCCTCTATAACTAGGATGTACTTTGTCCTAAGTGTAGGGGTGTGCACCTTGATTCTTTCCTTCTTCGATCCCCTACACTGTCTCATCTCTTGATTGATTCGCTCTGCTTAGGTATATCTCACCCTAAGTATAGGGGGAGACAGAGACTGATCGAGCCGTGATATGTACATTCCCACCCATGACCCTCCCTGCTTTGTGTACAGTTTGCTATACTTAGGATAAGTTATCCTAAGTATAGGGGGACAATCAACTTTTGATTTATTTATCTATTCATTCTTTCATTTTTTCCAGCCCTTGTAGTATAGGCTTTTTCTATACTCAATACGAGTTATGTCTTCTCTTTTTCCTTTAGATCTATGAGGACATAGCTCATGCTAATTATGGGGGGGTCGTATATACTCTATATATACTTTATCCATAACTCATACTTTTGAAATATTAATAATAATTATGGCTAAAAATACAATGTATAAATATACAATTCATTAAATAAATTAATAAAAGGATATATACTCCTCAAAATTCTTTTTGTATATACTGATTAATAAATAAGGTTAAAATGTTTTGCAAAATGGTGAGAACTATTTGCAAAACTTTTTGTAAAATGTTTTCAACCTTTGTACAAAAGATTTTATTTATCAAATTTATTTCTTTGCGTGAAATAAATAATTTTGAATACCTATTTGCAAATGTTTGGAAATTGGTTGCAAAAATATTTTATAAATCTATATCTACTATTTGAAAAACCTTTGCAAACTAGTTTTCAAATGTTTGTAAATATTTGCAAAAAATATTTTGAACTACATTTTTCAAATAAGTTTTAGGAATATATATAACAATACAAAATAATATCTATAATAAAAATATAATAATTCTGTATCAATTATACATACGCATAATAATAAAAAAATAATATTTTAATCTGTAAATTCTTTAAATTATTAATCCTTATAAAAAAAGAAGCACTCCTGTGTAAATAGTTGCGCATATTTTATCTTTTTTTGTGTGCAAAATTTTTTTTATTTTCAATTTATTTGAAACATTGCGTAATTCTTTCTGCATTGTACATAACATTTGCATAACATTAGAATTCTTTCGAATTGAGATTGATGTTTTAACTAGTCCAAATAAAGTCAAAGATTGGAGCTTGGTTGGACCTTACTGCACCTAACATCACTTGAACTTTTTGGGAATTGGATTTAAGGTAGTTCATGTCTATTCAGACTTAATTCTTTGAGACTAAGGGCTGGCTTCAAATCACCTCAACTAACTAACTAGAACTTTTCGAGAAGGACGCATGACTCTTGTTGGCCGTGACCTAATTTGGACACTTGCACCTTTCACTTGGCTCAACTCAGTTGGAGTGGGTGAGGGGAAGGGATTTTCCTATTTGAGACGCACACGAGTGGAAAGTTCATCCTCGTTTAGGGAGGAAAGTGCACCCCAACCCGATCCTATTGCCATGAATTCTAAAGACAAGAGAGTATGGGTTGAAATAATGCTTCAAATTAGGGATAATCTTCTAGCTCAAGAGGAAAAACTAACTATGTAAATGCTGCTTTAAATATTATGTTGAAAAAAAAACTCCAAAAATTGGGCAAGCTTGATAGAAATAAAATGTCTGTCGGAATATGTATCTATGTTGTATAGAAATTAAGCAAGCTTGATAATAAAAGTTATACCATGTGAGCCGGGAGCTGGATGACTTGACTACACTGGTCATGCATCTTGGGATAGGTAGCTACACTGGCTACCGTCCATTCTTCTCTTCACACCCTCCTCTTGAGTCGGATGCCACTTGAACATAGAAGGGAATACCCCTCTCCTAGAGGAAAGACTCGTCGGATCGTGGAATCATTGGGTTGTCATTCTGGAAAAGTCAGTTCATTTGTCATTTCATTTGGGAATTGCCACTATCACTTACACTGCACAAGTCAGCTTAATAGTCATAAGGCTTTGTGTATGATGTATGCTAGTTCTGACATTGTTATTGAGGTGGTTTAAACCGAGTTCTGTGACTCTCGGAGGCTGTTGTGTTTTAAATGTGGTTCTCGACCAGCTTCCACACACATTCTCCCATCAAGGTCTAACATGAGCTCCAAACTTTGATTTTGTAAAGACAAGTTTAATAATTAAAATCAATTCTATTTATTCTTTTGTTTTCTTTTTTTCTTAAATTCTTTTTATACTTATTTCCTAAGTGTTTGCTAGGGACTAGCAGAGGCAAGTATAGGGGGTGATGAATCTCCATTTCATCACCTTTATTCTATCATTTTGGCCTTAGAATGGCATTAATCATTTATTGAATTTATTATGTAAATAATATGTTTTTAATGCCAAATATTTAGAAAAAAGAGAAGAAAAGAAAAAGAATAAAATATCAAAGATATGTTATGACCCTACACCCTGAGACCATGTTAAGAAGTGAGTTGATCGACAAGGAATAAAGTAGGGGAGATAACGGCCAAGAATACAATGAAAATTCCATTCATTTGTTATTTATTAACTATTTATACCTATTTTATTCTTTATTATTTGTCACACACTAGAGAAACTTTGTACATGAAAGTTGTAGATAATAATGTAAATAAAAATACAAAGTTGAGTTTGTACAAAATTAATACACATTGTACATTTTATACCCAAAATAAAAAGCCAAAATCCCAACTTCACAGACCCATATCTTTGAAATAAAAACTCAAAACATATCAAAATTACTCTAATTGTATACAACTTTTCATGGGCTATTTAATGGAGGTGGTTTCATAATTTTTGGAATTACTGTGTGAAAGTTAGGTTTTTTACCCTCATTGTACCTTGTACATAAATAAAATATTTATTTTATTCATCTTTATTATTTTGCAAATTCATATTTTTATAATTTTTTAATTATTTTTCATATCATATGTGCATATTAAAACCAAAATAAAATCAAAAAGAAAATGTAAAATAAAATAAGTCTATACTGATATATAGATAAAATACCTATAAAATTACATGTCTATAAATAAAAGTGAATTTCATTCTTTTAGTCTTTTTTCATTTATATTTTTATAAGCATGCGAATATTATTTTAATTCTATTAAAAATATAAATATAAATTAAAACGAATAAAATACATAAAAATAATATATATAATACATATATGAAATGCATATAAGTATACATATATATTATACATATCTATTTATTGAGGTATACACATAATATCATAAAAATATAATAAAAACATACTTATACACCTAAAAATAAGTTTTTAATATATAAAATAAAATACTAAAATAACAAAATAAAATATACAAAATAAAAATAAATTAGTCAAGATATAGGTAAATATACCTATAAATACACCATTCAAAATTAATTATTAATAAATAACATCCCAAAAATAAATAAAAATAATAATAAAATACTAGATAAAATAATAACTTTTTTTTATACACAAAAATTAGAAAAATCAAAATCTATTTTTAAATATTTATTTGAAAAATAAATATGTTGTTTTTTCCATATTCGAGCTGAGTTGGACTAATAAGGGGTCCCGTCTATTGACCGCCACTCAACTCTCCCCCCAGTCTTTCGATTTGATGCAACCTGTCGAACCCCAACTTTTCCTGCCATTTTCGCGGCCAATCTATCAATAAAATGAGTTTGATCTCTTCACAAGATTTGTTCCTCATCCCTCTAGGATTCACGCCGACCTTGTAGATATCGTGTACATAGCCCCGATCTGTCCCATTTAACCTGTCAAATAAGGGTTCCCACTTGTTCTATAAATAATATCTCCTTCATACTTTCTCAAATTTTGTCATCCTCTAAGTCTTAGAATCATCCACCTTCAGTTCAACGTGCATCACCGTGATAGGGGGAGGTCCCCTGAAGCATTGGATCGGCTCACGACGGCGGAGATGCACCCAAGCTTCCATCACTGGTGACCTCTGCTCCTTGGCCCCCGACCAGGTAGAGTTGCATTTTTTCATTTATGTAGCTTAAAATTTGTGTTAGGTCTAATTTTATGACTTTTTTTTGTAATTTATTCTATTAATTAGATAGATTAAGTTGAGTTTAGTTCGCCGACCATGTATTCACCGTGATTTGCCTGTCTCTAACCCCTGACGCTGCTTAGAATACCCTTGTTAATTCAATCAGATTAATGGTCAAATTAATAGTTATATTCGTTGCAGTCAGATAATCTAAGCTATGTCAAAAATACAACTTTTAATTAATGTTGAGTTAATCACGAGCGGCAAATTTATTTTACTTGGGTAAGCCCAAGGTTGAGCTCAGGGAGGCAGCTGTCTCCTTAGGTAAAGTTTAAGGGAATTCAGAGGTCGGATTTTTAGAAGCTTATTTTTGGTATTTTTAGGAAATTTTTATGCAATAAAGGACAAACAAATGCTATTTCATGCAAGTGTTCACAAGTTACATTAGAAACGTGGTTAAATAAAATACAAAAATTATGAAACTTGGCCAGAATATGACATGCCATGAAATTAAGCTAGAATATTGTTTTTGGATTTTTCTGACACTTTATGAATTTACTGTGAATTAAAAATAAATGCAAGGTGATTTTTACAAAATTAATTTTAATAAATACCTAAACACCTTTATTTCTAGATATAAAAATTATCCTAGATAGATCTAAGTATGATGAATCCAGGAAAATTAATAAATCTAAATTCTATGTGAATCGGACCTATAAAAAATCAATTAAGGAAATCACTAATTAATTTACTCAGGCCTCGTTATGCATTCAAATGCGATGATTTTTGGGCACACGGTAGAATAAATTATCATAAGTCTAATGTGATTTTATGATGATTTTTGGAGCAACAAGGAATTTAATATGAATTAAAAGGCACATAGTGGGTAAAATATGGGAAATTTCACCAATTTAATAATAATAAACAAAAGATGTCACAAAATGAAATGCGTGTCACATAAGGTAAAGGACAAGATAAGCTATATAATGCAATTTTTAGAATAGAAAAATAATGCCAGATGTACACCTAAATATGCGTGCAAAGACATGGACCAAATTGCAATTACAGAAAATCAAATTACTGAAAATTAAACATGTTGTCAGGGACTTAAATGAAATTACCTATAATGCGGGGAGGTGGATGCAATTTTCCCACACAGTCATGCGCGCCTCACGTGACGCGCCTGGCAGGGACCAAAATGGAATTTCCAAAACTTTTGGGGGCCTCAGTGCGAAATACCCAGCCCCTCACGTGGGGAGCACGTGCTGGGCTAGGCTCGGGAAGCCTTGGCGCTTGGATCAACTTCGAGTGCTCCGAGCCTAGGGTCAGAGAAGAGGATTGGAGCTCGCAACGTGGCAGGATCTAGACCGCTGGATCAACGTGCATCCAACGGCAGCTGGAACGGTTGTCGTGGCGCACCCAAGGACCGTCAGATCGTGATGCTCCAATGACGACGATGATGTCGACGTGGCGTGATGCCAGGCGTCAGATCCTGGCAAGATCTGATGGTGGCTGGGCGTCGAAGGAGATGATGACATGGCAGCGTAAGGGTTGTGGCATCCTCCTGATCCAACGGGGTCTGGAGCTCAGGGAAGCGGCTACGTGGCAGAAGAAGGACCATTCGATCTAAGTGATCTAATGGCCGCTGGCTCAAGGCGACTTGGCGAGGCGAGGGTCATCGGATCAAGGCGATCAAACGGTGGTTGCTCGTCGTCTTCTCCGGTCCGCCGCCTCCTGTGGCGGACTTGGTGGGGCTTCGACGTCGAGCTTCTTGCTCCGCCTCCTTCGTTTGAGGTCAGTGATGCTCGTAGTAGACTTCTGGAGGGCTCGGACCGATCGTGGGGACGTGGTGGAGCTTCCGGAGGTCCTCGAGGAGGCGGAGGCGATGTGGAAGCCAACGGTGATGAAGCTCGAAGGAGGTCCGACGAGATGTTTGATCAGTGAAGATACGTGCCCGTAGGGTTAGTTGGTGCGAAAACCAATGGTGCTCGTGATCGTGGGAATGTGTGCAAGTACGAGTGAGGCCTGGCGTAGAGCGAAGGGGGTCAGGTGAAGTTCCTCCACTGAGGTGGCAGAGCTCTTGGTCGGAGGAGTTGTGTCGGGTCGTGGGGGTGATCCGAAGGTACCTCAAAGTTCAGAGCTCCAAGGCATAGCTCGGTGGATGATCAGGTGAGCGTGGAATTGATTGTAGGAGGCGGAGAAGTTTAGAGAAAAACAAATAAAAAGAAGAAGAAGATCGGAGGGGAAATGGGAGAAGCTACCTGGGGTTGGAGGCTCACTGAAGCGGCTCCAGTCGAGGCTCGAAGGCCAATAGCGGTCCTGAGCTCAAGCAGCTTGCTGGAGGAGTAGCGACACGGTGCGGCACAGCCGTGGATCTCGCCGGAAGTGATCAATCATTTTCGCTTGATTTGGCCTTTTATTTCTGTCACAAATGAGGAGCTAAGAGCTCGGAGGTACCTCTCGTGGTGGCGTATAGGGTCGACGATCGCAAGAGGCGGGGTATTTATAGGAAGGAGGTGAGGGTGTAGTTGATGGAGGGCGAGGTTTCGTGGGGTCGTGGAGAGACGATGACAGTCTTATGGATATTGAGGTAGCTTACGAGGATGAGAGTGTAATGGTCTACGAGGTGGAAGTGCTAGAGGGTGGAGATATTGGTTGTAGTGATGGAGAAAATAGAAAGGGGGGTGGCGAGCGCGCGAGGTGGGCGACGTGCGCGAGAGATGCGACCCGAGGTAGAAGATGGTCTCTGGACCATTGGATCGAGTGATCCAATGGTCAAGAGAAGGGCACGAGAGGAGGGTCTGGATTTGATCGGAGTGGTTAGGAATGGTCCGGAAAAGTGCGGTGAGGATGAAGGATTTTGGAGCAGAGTTCTCACAACTCAACACGTGGCGTGCTGAGGACGAGGCACTAGTGAGCGGCCCAGTTAAAATTGGGCCTCGATCCAAGATTGGAGATCATCTAGAGGCATGGGTGGCTCATATCAGGAGAGAGGGGAAGGGATCGGACGGTGGAAGAGGAAGGGCGTGGGGCGCGATGTGAGCGGGCCGCGTGGCGCAACCAGAGGGTGCCACGTGGCTTGATCTGAATGGCCGAGAAAGAACGTGAAATAAGAGAGAGAAGATGGCCGAATTTGGAGAACTCATAACATGAAAGTTGCAGATCTCGATGAGATCTACAAGTTTCATGTTGACTAAAGATGGAGACGAGGTCAAATAAGATACAAAAAAACAAGGGTACAAATATACATACCTATAATGTACAATGGGGTCCCAAAACCCATGTTTTGCATACGAGCTCCAATTTAAATGATATTGGTTTCATTTTGAAGGTCTTTGAACATGCATTATTCTAAAAGTGAGTAGACCTAGATAGGAGGTTGTATGAGGTAGATATTTGCATTCTAAGGTCTGAGGTCTCCAACTGTGGTTGGGGATTTATTGAGTAATTTTACTAGCTAGAAATGTTTGGCCGTTTCCTTATATTATAAGTTAGTAATATACACAGTATAATGTTGGTTTTATTGACTTTGGAGTGTCTATAAAATACAGATAAATAGGTGATTAATGGTGAATATATAGGTGAATATTTACACGTGAATTGGGCTTCTTATCTAATGCAAATATGGATGGTAGAATGCATATATTATGCATGCATGTATGAATGCTAATTATGCAAGATAAGGGGAAATATGATGTTATTTTCTCGGGAACAAAACTCTATTTTCAACTTTAGGAGTGGTGAATCACATATTCATCAACCCCCTATACTTAAACCTTGCTCACCCACGAGCAACTAAAATGAAATGCAAGAGTAAAATGAGATTGGGTTCCATAACAAGGTCATGAACAAAAGTTGAAAATGGAGCTTGACTCGACCTTTGGATTAACTATGTGGCAGAACCTTATTGGGATCTGAACTTAAGACCTAACAGACTTCAGGTTCTACAAGTTTTCTATTCAAAACTCCTCAATAGTCAGGTCAGAACGAATCCTCAGATGCAAATTTCTGATGACTCTAATTCTCACTTGTACTGTGTAAGTGTAAAATAGCTCTCCACATCAAAATGACTAAGAACCAGCCTCCTCTAACAAGATAACTCTAATTTCCCGATCCAGTAACTCTTTCCTCGAGGAGTAGGGTATTCCCTTCTAAGTTTAAGTGCGACAAACTCAAGAGGAGGGGGTGGAGAAAGGAATGGACGGTAGCCAGTGTAGCTAACTATCCCAGGATGCCTGACCAGTGTTGCCAAGTCACCCAGCTGCTGACTTCTTGCTAATATACAAACTCCGACAGGTATTTTATTTTTACTTTGACCTGTCTAATTATTTTTCGAACTATATACAAGGTGTAGCATGTACATCAGGAGTTTTTCCTCTTGAGCCAATAGACTATCCCTCTTTTGAAGCATTATTGCAACCCACAACGTCCCGTCTTTAGACGTCAACACCACCAGACTAGGTTGAGATGCACTACCCTGCCTAGAGGAGGACGGATGTTTCCACTCGTATGCTACTCCAAGCTAAAGGATTCTACCTCCTGACCACCTCATCAATGAAGAGCTATGTGCATGGTGCTTGTCCAAGTTAGGTCACTGTCTATAAGAATCATACGTGTGCACAAGATATTCTACTCAGACTAATCAAGATGACATGTGTACATAGACTTGCGTACTCAAAGAATTAAGTCACTTGACCTGAGAAATCTTAACTCAAGTTCCTATAAGGTTCATCTGAAATTAGGTGGATTAAGGTCATATCAAGTCCCTCTTCAACATCTACTCATAACTTGGTTCAGAACCCACTAGCTTTTCACCTTGCATATGCTAGATATGCGGATGAGATGCAGATGACATGCTATGAAAAATGCAAGACTCTTTTTTTAGATGCAGAGATGATGTGCAAGAGTAAATAAGAAGCCTATTTTTTAGTTTTTTAGTTTTTGTTGTATTTTTTGTCCAAAATTTGGTATACCTCCTATGTTACAGCAATTTTTTCAAGAGTTTTATAAGTATTATAAAGATTATACAAGTGTTATACAATATACAAGTATACATGTATTTTATTTTTTTTTAAATTTACAAAAGTTTTACAAGCATTATACAACAAGTATAGATTTCTTTTTCAATTTTTACCCACCCGTAATTATTGCATAATATATACAAAATACGTGAATGTATGAGCTATGGGTAAAGTATATATGTAATATATACATGCCCCCCAATACTTAGCGTGTGATATGTCCTCGAAGCACGAAAAGCAAGGAAAAAGTCACAGCTCGTTTTAAGCGTAGGAAAGCTTAAGGAGCAAAAAATGTATAGAAGTCATCCAACCCCCTATACTTAGGCTCTGGCAGCTTAAGTGTAGAAGAAAATCAAAAACGGGGCGGACGAGGTTGAGAGGGGAAGTGGATGACTATATGTACAAGATGGGCATCAGTCCCCCCTATAGTTAGGCTCAAGTCAGCCTAACTATAGGACGGAAGTGATTTGGAGGATGTACAGTGAATGAACTCATGTGATTCTCCCCCCCCCCTACTTAGGATCTGGTCATTCTAAGTAAAGTCGTAGATTAAGATATATGAAGTTGGGGTGAGTGATTAGAGTCATGGGAGGGAGGGGTAGAATGTACAGGAATGATGGGCATATACAAGGATCACAGTCTGAATCTTTCCAGATGCTGCTGATGGCGAGAGTTTACTGCTGCAAGGTCTCATGCGCAGCACTATGTGTATCTATTGAATCTGTCTAGCGCATGAATACAATCGTCTTAAAATGGACTAATTATTCATTGGGTTCGATAAAGTGCTTCAAAAGTTGTCTGTTTACAAAGGAACGTCTGTGCGTCATCTGTAAGATCTGAGATCTCAACACATCCACTATTATGCACAGCACATACAATGAATGGGCCCGTCCACTTGGATTTCAGCATGCCTTGGAATACCTTCGGCCTTGCATTGAACAACCATACCTTATGTCCAGGAACAAAGGTATTTCGTATGATATATTTATTATGCCAATGCTTAACTTTGTCCTTGTAAACCGAACTGTTGGCATATGCTCGATTTCTTACTTCTACAAGCTCATTCAGTTCCATGTCTGTCTATTTCTGTCCTAGGTGTGTGTTCCAGTTGACCTTCTTGAATGCCCATTCTGATTTGTGCATTAATTCCGAAGGGCAAATGGCTCGTCTTCCCGAATACCATCCTGAATGGGGAGGTTCCTAACGGTGTCTTGTAAGCTATCCTATAAGCCCACAGGACTTGATACAAAATCTGAGAAGAGTCCATCCTGTCTGGGCGGACAAGCTTATGCAATATGGTTTTCACCTCCCTATTCGACACCTCAGCCATACCATTGGTCTGTAGCCGGTAAGGGCTATTGATACGGTGTTCGACGCCGTAATCCTTCAAGAGCTTCTTCACATCTCTATTTACAAAGTGGCTACCCCCATCTGATATCAACATTTTGGGGATCCCGAACCTAGAGATGATATGATGTATAATGAATTTATAGACGGTCCTGCTGTCTGCGGCTCGGGTTGGTATAGCATCCACCAACCTGGATAGATAGTCTACCGCAAGAAGGATGTATTTGAATCCCTGGCTAACATGGAATGGGCCCATGAAGTCGATGCCCCAAGCATCAAATACATCACAAATGATGACAGGCTGCATCGGCATCTCATCCTTGGAACCAACGGTTCCTCACATTCGCTGGCATACTGGGCACAACTTTGCAAAGGTGATCGCATCGTGAAACAGAGGCGGCCAGTATAAGCCACACTAAAGTATCTTCCATGCGGTCCTCTTCCCGCGAGTGGTGTCCTCCTGCGTCCAGACTATGGTATAAAGAAAGGACTCTCTGATATTCCTCCTGAGGAATACACCGTCTCCAAATACAATTTGACCCTTCAAAGAAAAGGATCGGATCCTCCCAATGGTAATGTCTAGAATCTGACTTCAGTCGGTCTATGTGGCTCTTGGGCCAATCTCCAGGAACCTTCTTGGAGACAAGATAGTTCACGATATTGGTATATCATGGGAGTGAGTCGACAACAAAAATCGACTCGTCTGGGAAGGAGTCTTGAATCGGTGAATCCTCAGAAGCATTAAGATCCTCGAGACTGGAGAGGTGATCATCTACTACGTTCTTCTTTCCAGGTTTATCGTGAATGTCCAAATCAAACTCCTGGATAGATTAAATCCACCTAAGAAGATATGCCTTCACGTCCTTCTTTTCCACTAAGTAACGTAGTGTTGTGTGGTCAGTGAACACAACTACCTTGGATCCAATTAAGTGAGATCTTAATTTGTCCAAGGCAAACACTATCCGCAAGCATCTCCTTTTCCATAACTGTATAGTTACGCTGAGTAGTATCAAGCACTTTGCTTATGTAGTGTATGGCAAACGGGATGCCATCCCTCCTATGTCATAACACAACCCTCACAACAAAGTATGAGGCGTTCGTCATGATCTCAAAAGGCAGAGACCAATCTGGGCCTTGTAGGATCGGGGCATCCATGATCATTCCTTGTAGTACCTTAAAGGCTTCAAGACATTTGTGATCAACAATAAATTCCATGTCCTTGCCTATAAGCTCAGTTAGCGGTCGAGCAATATTAGAAAAATCCTTGATAAATCTTCGATAATATCCGACATGCCCGAGGAAAGACCGCAACTGTTTCACGTTGGTTGGTAGTTGGAGTCGTCTGATCACATCCACCTTGACAGGGTCTACCTCCATTCCTCTCTTGGAGATGACATGCCCTAACACAATGCCCTCCAGCACCGTGAAGTGACTTTTCTCCCAGGAGAGCACCAGATTGACCTCACAACATCTTTTGAGGACTCGGTCCAAATTCCTAAGACAGGAATCGAAGGAATTGCCGTGGACCGAGAAGTCATCCATGAAGACTTTTAAGAATTCACTAACAATTTCGGCGAATACAGCAATCATGAACCTTTGAAAAGTACCGAGAGCATTGCATAACCCAAAGGGCATGCGCCTGAAAGCATAGGTACCAAAGGGGCATGTAAACGTGGTATTTTCCTGGTCCTCTGGAGCTATGGCTACTTGATTGTAGACCAAGAACACTTCCAAGAAGCAGAAGAATTCCTGACCCCTAATCACTCTAAGAACTGATCAATGAATGGTAGGGGGAAATGATCCTTCTTCGTCGTAGAATTTAGGTGTCTGTAATCCACACAGACGTACCAGGACATGGGTACTCGTGTCACGATCTCCTCTCCATCTTCATTGGTGGTCGTCAGAATTCCCGACTTCTTCGGGACAACATCGATTGGGGACACCCATTTGGAGTTGAAAATGGGACAAATAAAACCCGTGTCACACCATTTCTCTATCTCCTTCTTCACTCCCTCTCATAAATTTGGATTCAACCGACGTTGGAATTCACGAGAGGGTTGGCCTCATTCTCCAAGTAGATATGGCATGAATACAGAGCGGGATTTATCTCATGGATATCAGAAATTCTCAGCCTTTCGCCTTGCGGTTTTTCTCCAGGATCTCTAGCAAGCGAGATTCCTGCTCCTCGGTTAATTGCGAGCTGATGATGACCGGATACTTCTTCTCTTGTCCGGTAAGGAAGGCATACTCATGTGTTGTGGGTAAAGATTTAACCTCAGGTAATGTTTGATCATCAAGGAAGTCTGTCTCAATCAAATTTGGCTCTGTGCTGGTAGTTGCTAGATCTGTCTTTGAAATTGATGCCACCAAGTCATTTGTCTCTAGAGTCGGATCATCAAACGTCTCAAAGCGATTGGCAAAAGCCATGTCCGACTCGTCATCCTCATCTTCTTATTGTCCTAAAGAGGGATGGATTGACATGTCCAACTTGGCCTCTAGTCATCGAAGATGTAGGGGGATGCATATTTTGTGTTGTACTCATTTATGAGGATTTCGCAAACTGACCCATGCGTAAGATCTTCTCCCGAGGAGAGGGACACATCGGTGCTAGCTGGGTTTCTGTCACCATGGCCCAACGGTGTCTACATGAATGCAATCTGCTTCGGATGAAGAGTACTCAGTGCTGGATTCTGTATCCGATCTCTGCCATCTGGTCTGCTTCATCTCAAGTTCCTCATCTCCGCCTGGAGTTGTTGGACATGCAAGCCCACAATGAGCCATTATGCAATAAATGATATTGTGAATATCATTCCCTGATCTGAATGAAGAATAAATAATTTGCATAATAGGTCCCTTAGTACAATTAGGGTTATGTACCATGGCCATCTTGATGATCATAAAGGCTTTGTTGATTTCAATTATTGAATCACAGATGCTGGTGCA